>JBCNJP010000023.1:20872786-20969957 GCA_039602395.1 Deinandra increscens subsp. villosa
ACAAAAAAAATACGTGGCTAAAAGGGTCCAAAGGCTATATATTTGGCCACGGGTACAAAATATGTGTGGCTAAAACGAGAATTTCTTACCTTTGGCCACGCTTTTTTCAAAACGGTGGCTATGCATTATCAAAAAAACCGTGGCCAAAGCCACTTTTTGACGTAGTGGGAAACGATAGAATCAAACAGCAGCACCTACAACATGTTTAACATAAAAGTCAACTAGAGGAGTTGGTGAGTAACCATAGGTTTATCACTAGTATATGCATAAAATCAGTGCGATTCGTGAGTAATGTAAGTCCACATGCGATAAAAAAGTAATGAAATATCAGATAAGAGCGTAATCAAACCCTGACAATAAGGTTTCTAATCACAAGGCGCCAAAGCCAAGGCGGGCTAAGTGGGATTCTCAAGCCAATAAATATATTACCGTAACCCCGAAAATTTTAGCGTTAATAACTACCCGTAGAGTATGATTATGAGTATGAGCATAATCCACATATAACACACAAGTCTAACACATAGGATCATACAATACAAGCATAAAATCGCATATAGTTTTGAGTAAAGATATATCAAGTAAGAGTTTGATATGGCACATGTTCCACCCCAGAACAATGAAGTAAAAAGGGACTATGAATACTCACCTCACGGATGAATCGAGATGAAAGATGAGCAATAGCCATGCATGAAAATCACGTCCGGAGATCACCTTGACGATTAACCGATGCGAATACCAAAATAAAAATAAATAAATAAAATATTTTACAAAGGTTTGACTCACAACTCGATGGTGGTTTACTCAAGTGATAAAGTACGATCTTGGTTTTGGACCAATTCTAGTCTAAAGGAGCCTAATTTGCCTATTTTCATGAAAGTCAAACATGGTCAAACATGGTCAAACATAAGTTAATATGGTGAAACATGGGCATACATAGTCATACATGGTCATACGTACTCATACATGATCATTCATGAAACCCTAAACTTATCTATCATTATTCATGGTGATTTTTGGCCTAATCATGGATCTAGCCCTAAATAAGCATATATGATGTAGATTTAAACATTCGATGGAAAGTAAACATGATTTTACCATCATAACATGTAGATCTAACCCTAGATGACATGTAATTTGTAGAACTAATATTTCATGGCAAAATAACATAAAATTGATCATCATAACATGTAGATCTAACCCTAGATGACATGTAACTTGTGGATCTAAACATCCTATATCATAAAAATGTAAACTTGATCATCATAATATGTAGATCTAGCCCTAGATGACATGAATGTTGAAGATCTAGTCATATAAGACACCAAATGTACAATCTTGATGAGCAAACCCTAGATCTAGACCATATTTAGCAATTAGCACATAGATCTAACCTATTAATGACATATGACATGGATTTTGGTACTTAGGAGCATGCAAGATCAGATCTAATCAAATTCTAACATAAAAATCAAGTCTTGATGCATAAAAACCTAGATCTATACAATAAAAGTATGCATAAACATAGATCCAAGCCAAAAACAAATAAAGTTCCAATCTTGGACAAAGAAATCAATAGATCTAGATGAAGAGATGATTTAGAACATAGATCTAGTCACATGGACTCATAAAGGTCAGATCTTGAAGAATCGGGGTGAAGATTAACACATACCGGTAAACCGAAAAGATGAAAAAAAAGGGATGAAGAGGGAGGCTCCAAGCTCCAATCTTCAAATATGAAATTAGGGTTTGAAAGGATGATTTATAGAGGTTAATGATCGTTTCAGAGCTGATGGGGGCTGAAAGTGGAGAGCATGGAGGCTAATGATGCTATAATAGGCCAAAATTAGGGTTTTGCTGGAATTTACAATCTAAGCGTTTCGCCTTGAGCACCTAGGAATGCCAAGCGATACGCCTACAACTTACCCGAACCAGAATTTTTCAAGTCCCGTTTTCTCCCAAATCACTGAATCAATGATCCCATCATGTTCATTACATTAAATCCAATCTAAATGATAGAAAATATGTCACGTAACTCAAATGTATGCATAAGTTAGGTAAAAAAATGCAATTTTGGTTGGTTTTGTCGTACGTATCACTTTTAAGCAGTTCACCTACGATTTGTGACTCGATCAAGTGCATGATGACTCGTGACATCATGTGTGATCATATATCACCATAAGACTCATAAATATGATAAATCTGATATACGATACTTAAAAACGTGATCTCCCGGTTAAAATCGAAATCGTGTGGGATTTACCGAACGTTCACTGTTTACGTTCTAAACCTTTTAATTCTCGCACGTCCTTACTTGTATTCACTTGTATGCTTAACTAGTATCACATACAAGTCTCATACATGCTCGGATTGCTTGAATTCCCGGTTAAACGTAATTATCAGTGTATTCGTGGTAAAATCCAAAATAGTGCCAAACTGAACATCAAATCGATTAGTAAACACAAAAACGAAACCAATGTCATGAAATTAAGTATAAAACATCACAATTAAACATAGTTCCTCATTTGATTATCAATCACGGGTTTCGGGTTACAAAACGGATCGAATCAGACAAACTGGAAAATGCGAAATGTTACATATTAAAACGTATGTAAACAAAATCCCACTATTAATTGATTTCAGTTAGTTCTCGTACGAAACGGTAACTCCTGAATAAATCAATTTGGGTTGACAACCCTACTTACGATTGGTCGCTCCAATCCTGACTTCATAGTTTTAGTCTATAAGTACATGCCAGTTATTCTGTTCCATTCGGTATTTCTTGGGCGAGATGCCATGAGTGGGTAAATCTGTTAGTGTTTGAAATTAAGGTTCATGTGAGATCATACAATAACAACGGTAATCCTTTTAATATTTAGTATGCCATAAACTATTTACAAATTTATTTGTAGAGTTTTAAACCTGTGAACCCACTAATATTATGTTGACATTTTAAACTCATGTATTTCTCAGGTATATGAGCTACTTCCAAGACATGCAAATGGGGCTTTTTCATAAACTATCTGACCTGCTTATCCAGAGTCATAGTCCCTATTTACCTTTAATTAAACTTTAAGTATTTACCTTTATCAGTCAAGACTTTTCTATTATTAAGAATGTAAGACATTTTCATATCACCACTACTTTTCCGCTACAAGCAATGATATGTCGTTTTCTTATCATGATTTGAATAAAGTAGAAGTCATTCTATGTATCCACGACTATGATTCCATTCTGTTCACACGTCTCCATTCTCGAAAGTTCTCGGTGTGACACGTTCTCTCTCAAACATGGGGGTCCACCTTTTTATTTTAAGTTTTAATTGTTTTAAAGACAAGGATATTAAGGTCTTTTCACACACACTTAACATAAACTATTAATAGACGTTAGACGAAGGGACTATAGGTGTAATAAAAGTGCAATATTCTGGACTGTAGCCGTAACTTTTAAAAGCTAGGCACTAAACCCGAAATTCGTACAAATCAAATGGACGAATGTCGTAATTTACTCTATAAAATAATAGATATAATGTTCGATAGTAATCTACAAGTATTATAGGAGAACACTTTTCTTTTACTTCAAATTATAGAAATGGAGTACAGAGATAGAAAATGAGATACATTGAGATTTTAGTCATTTTCTTTAAAATTAAGATTAGTGATAGGGATGGAGAATGAGATAGAAATCCCTTACTTTACGGTATTAAATGGTTTTAAATCTTCGGTTTAGAATTTCTTACTTTTATTTTCTAAAGTATAAAATTATGTATATATGTTTTATTTATAAACATATTTATCAATTTATACTTTTAATTGTTACAATATAAGTAGCTTCTTGCTAAACATGTATTAAACACTCACCTAGTACCCACGATTTACTTCCAGGTATATTTATTTTTCTTATCCGATTGAAAATAATATATTAATTACTATATACAAAATATAAAATAAAATAAAGTTGACATTGGAAGGTAGAATAAAAGGAACCAAATATCATATTCTTCTCCAAGAAGATACAGGCTGCCTCCTCCAGGTGTAAGTAGCAACTAGTTAGGATGTCACATGTTATGTTACATGAAAGAATGTGACATTGTTGGCCCTTACTCTTTTAATTATGTCAATTTTATTCAACATGTTTGATAATTTCCAAATAGATTTGAGACATCATTTCAGTTCCTTTACATGTTTTTCTAAAGCAACTAGTTGTGGTTTTTTTTGAACGACGGATATTTTATAAATAAATAGTCAGAGGCTAAATAAAAAACAAGTACATGGAGGCTCATAAAAAGATGATAGACCATTACATACTACATATTAAAATTGAAATTGCACCATGTGCTCCACTCCAAATTAAGACCCGAACGACTACCAATCCAAAGATGAGATAGTAATTTAACTTCCCACAGAACTTGCTCCACTGATTTGTTTGCATTCTCGAAGATCTTCTCATTTCGAGTTTTCCATATACACCATGTGGTGACGAAAATTATGGCTTGTATCACCTTCTTTTTTTGGAGCTTCTATGGACAGTTTTGTGAAAGAAGGCTCCCTCACTGAGAAAGGAAAGATAGGTAATGATTTGACCCAGACCGCCATCGAATTCCAGACTTCCATAGTCCATCGACATGCTGTGAAAAGGTGATCATGAGTTTCTAATGTTTCCAAACAGGGGGATAAAAGTGTTGAAGCTGGAGTGATTCCTCTATTCATCAAAGCTGTAAAAGTTGGTATTCTCCCTTGCATTGCTCGCCACATATGAATGTTGGTTTTGAGAGGGACCCAATTGTTCCATTTCAAAGTTTCAAGAGCAGGTTCAGCCTTAATATTGTTTAACAACTTTCTGATGTGACTAGACTGAAAATCAGGTGTGTTTTATTCACATTTATGATTGCTTTCCAAACACCTGACAAACTTGCTGAAACATGAATTTCAAGACCTACTACATTTTCGTTCGAATGAGTGCCTGATATTATCTTTCTCCATAGAGCATTGTTGTCGTACTTGTATCACCAATGCCATTTTGACAATAGAGATATGTTGGCAGCCTTTAGCGAACCTATCCAAGTCCACACATCTCCTTGTTGGCTATGACTTGATTCCATTTGATCCAGTGAATCTTCCTTCTTTCCTCTGTTCCTCCCCATAGAAATATTCTTCAAATGGACTCCAATTTGTCAATTACGTTGTTGGGAGCCCTGAACATAGAGAAAAAAATACAGGGGTAAGCTAGACAAAACAATTTTTATGAGTGTTACTCTACCCCTAATAGAGAGGGATTTGCTTTTCCAAAGTGAGAGTTTCCGTTAAAAACTAGCTGTGCTTAATTAAAGTCCCGTGGCGTCAGAAAATTTATCTAAAAAAGGTGAGAAGAAATAAGCAAGTCGGATGGACGTTTTTTCAGTTTATTATGGAATTATATGGGTGTTTTCATGATTCTAAATGAGATTACCAATTTTTCTAGTTCAAGGATGTCATATGTGAGACTATCATTATGGGACTAAATGATATGTTGTTGATTAAATATAAACTCCACTTTCGATTGCTATGATACTATTAAAGCCGGAAGGATAATATTATCAAGTATCAATGTGAAGGATTAAATACTAAAGTCTTGTTTGGATAAAAATGATAAGAAGGAATCATAACCATTATATCTTTAATTAAATTAAGATCTATGGCTCAAAGTTTTCCTAGGTAAATTAGAGAGAAAAACTAAAGAAAATAAAAGATGAAAGGACATTTTGACTTTTTATCAAATCCCCCCCCCCCCCCCCCCCCCTTATGTTTTCAACATTCATAATTCTTAGATATGATATTATTTAAAAAAAAATTACACCATAAAAACGAGTGTTTTTTTATCTTAAAACGCGTACAATGTTGTTATATATAAAATTATTTTTTTTACTCATTCGATTGTATCAAAATGTTCAGATTATTGTGTCAAAAATGTTCAGATCATTGTGTCATATTGTGTAAAATATGTTCAGATCATTGTGTCATATTGTGTCAAAATGTTCAGATCGTTGTGTCATATGGTGTCAAAAACCGAAGGAGTGTTTTTTTTAGTTTTATATATAGCAACACTATATATACTTTTGACACAATGACACAATGATCTGAACATTTTGACATAATGACACAATGATCTGAACATTATGTCAAAATCGAAAGAGTAATTATTTAAAAAAAAATTATATAGCAACACTATACGCGTTTTAAAGATTAAAAAACACTCGTTTTTATAGTGTATTTTTTTAAAAGATAATGTCGTATGTTGAAGTTAAATGTTTAAAAAAATGAGAGAAGTAGATAAAAAGTCAACAAAAATAGCTAAGACTAAAATACCTCACCTTTCTTTTTTTATTAGATCCAGATCCAATAGCTAAAATCCCTTCTTACCCTTCTTATGCAAAACAAACTTCTCATTTGAACCTCTCTCTGTGTATATATATACATATTGTAAATAGTTTGAATAAGAAATAAACAACACATGTTTTTATAAGATTTATAAATGAAATTCGAGTTTTCATAATGGTTTAAACTCTGATAATTTTATTAAATTCGTTGTCCTTAGACATCGTAGTTTACGTTCTAAATTGTAGAAATAAAAATAAATTTGTAAAAGTGACAATGTTTGTTATCATTTTTCTTTAGTTTTAAATAAACCTAACTATACCAAATTACTTTACGAGTAAATTACACAAAAAGTCTTTCATATTTTATTCAAATTTCGTATTAGGTCCTTTAACTAAAATGGTTACGCCAGAATCCTTTATATTTCCTACTATTTTCAGATAAGATTCTTTATCACTAACGGTGTTAAAATTATCCGTTAAGTCAGGGGTATTTCTGTCATTTTAAAATATATTTTAATAAAAACTTGAAAATACAAAAATCTCATTTAGGGCTCCAATCGAATCTTCCTTATGTTAGGGCTCCAATCGAATCTTCTTTCTTCATGGACATCTGTTCCTTCATCCAAAATAACCAAGTAGCATTTAAGGCTGGTTCGTGATCCATGTTGCTGAAATGATACCACGAGAGTGGTCGTCGAAGTTAATCTTCAAGCGAACAGTCGGAGATGACGACCAACGGAATTCGTTTTGGTTTCTTAGTCTTGATTGCATATATATAAACTACGTACACTATGGTGGTGTTTGGTTCACGGAATGTAATGTAATTGGAATTGTAAAGTTTTCCTTTAAAGTTGTACTTAAGTTGAGTAAGGAAGAGGTTTGAAATACAATGAATTCCTTTAATAAATGGAATTTAGAAATCCTTCACTTTAATAAAGGAAGTTGCATGACCTCAAATTCCATTGATTAAAGGAATTCATTGTATATTAAACTCCTTCTTTATCCAACTTAAGCACAATTTTAAAAGGGAAACTTTATAATTCTAATTACATTACATTCCGTGAACCAAACGCCACCTAATATTGAATTATTTAGAATTATTAGGAAGGAGGTAGATGGATGATTCAATATATCTTTAATCGTTTTAACTTAAAGTCGATACCAATTGATGTGATTGTGATGGCTATCATCCAGTGACTGTTTTCTTGTCAATGTTTCTGGTTGTGATTGATTTTAATGCTTCCTTTGATCTCTAAATTAATCGCACTGTATACGTTTACAACAGAACTCAAAATGGGAATGAAACAGAAGCCATATAATGGGAATGTTGACTCAAATTGGAGCCCTATCTTGGACGAAAGAAGGAACAGATGTGGATGTGTTTTAATGAGATATTTTTTATATTAGTGTTTTTATTAAAAAAATTAAAATAACAAAAATACCCCTAACTTAACGGATAACTTTAACCCTTTTAGTGAGAAATGACCTTTACTGAAACTAAGTATGAAACATAAAGGATGTATGGCGTAACAACTATAGTTAAAGGACCTCATTTTTTTTTGTTGATACATAATATAGCAAGATGCTGGATCAGACGGGAGATTGCAGAAGAATCAAAGTTTGTGAAGTAAAACTTAGACTAGCCGAACCGCACCCGAACTCTGGGCGAACTAGCAGAAGAACTGCCATTTCAGAAAAACCCAGTTCGGGTGATCGGGCACTTATATATAGTTGTGTTAGGCTATATTTTTGCAACGACTTGTCTCTTAGTGTGTTAAACTCAAGATGTTTTCTAGTTTACTCTGAGTCTTTGTAACCTCTGTTCTTTAGTGTTTGAATCAAAGATTGAGTTTTATTTACTCGTTATTGTTTGTTTCGTTTACACAAATGGTTTGAGTTGACATGATCCCCGCTACACGTTCTTTCAAGTGGTATCAGAGCTTTTCGGTTGCTTCTCAGCTGGATATCAGTCATTTGTGTTGTTAAACGAAGTGTTTTTGGAGTTTTCATCTAGTTTTTCATCTCAAAAATGTTCATTTTCGAAAATCTGATCATTTCTAAGTATGTTTCACGTCAAAATGTTCATTTTCGAGTCCTCCTGGTTCGTTTAAACATTTTGTTTCACGAAAAGTCCATTTTCTGAGAGTTCGAGAGGATGTGAAATAATCGTCATTCGAACCGTGAGTTCGCCTTAGAAACCGCTCCGAACCATCAGTTCGTGTAAGTTCGCTAACTAGTTCGTATCAAGTTCGGTCAAAATCTCTTATTCGGATCGAGTTCGGATACAGTTCGGATAGAGTTTGGATAACTTGTGACTAGTTGGTTCGCCTACAGTTCGGATCGAATTCGGTTAAGAAGTTTCAGTTCGGACGTAGTTCAGTTGAGTTTGGAAGCTCTCTGTTCGCACTTTGTTCGGTTGTAGTTCGTTTGATTTGTGAGCTCGTCTCCAGTTCGGCATAAGTTCGTATTCAGTTTGAATAACTAAAAGTTCAAGTTTTTCAAAATGTCGGAATTACAAGATGATGCGGCGATCCACTCGCAGATGCAAACACTGTTGAATTACGATAATGAAATTGAAACAAGCCAAAAGGTTCCTAAGCTTTTCAAGCTTGAAGACTATCAGAACTGGAAAAAGCAATTTGAAGCATATGTTGGTACTACGGATTGTGAATTTTGGATTGCAATGGATGCTTCGTATGTCTATCCGGTTGACAATAATAATGTACCTATCATGCAAAGGAACCTCAATTTGACTCAAAAAACTGATTACACACGTGAACAAAAGCTTACGGAGTTCTTACTCAAGCTTTGCCGAAGGAACTGCCACATCAATTTAAAATGTGCAAACATTCTCATGATTTGTGGTCAGCTTTGAAAGAACGATGCGAAGGCAATGATCAATATAAAAAGAGCAAAAAGAAGGTTCCAAAAAAGAAATTTGATAATTTCAAACACTTTGATGGTGACGGTGTGCCAGAGTTGATTTTAAGATTTTGCCATCTTCAGTCCGAAATGGATAATGTTCAGATCAAAAAGGAAGATGAAGAATTAAAAGAAAAGTTGCTCAAAGCACTACCACCAAAGTAGGAACCCTATGTCTTGATGCTTACAAATGATAAGGAATGCTCAACTTTAACCTTCTTTAAGTTGTTAGGAAAATTGCAAGCATGGGATTTTGATATGAAAAATGTAAACTGTAAAACCACGGAGGGATCTTACTACTGCATGATTCGGTAATACGAAAATGCAAACAATGTAAATAAAGCTTTGCTTTATTGATTTCACTTAGAGAATACACAAAGTCTAGAGAGAGAGAGAGAACACACTTAGTTACACACACTTAAGAGTAGAGAATGACAGGACTAGTTCTAACTCTCTCTAACATGAACTATTTATAGGTGCAACATATTAACCTGCGTACCATCTGGTACAGACGTACCAATTGGTCCGGCGTACCATTTCGTACGGCCACCAATATGTTGCCACTAAGACTCACAAAGATGCTCTAACCTAGATACAATACACGAGACACAAGGTAGCTTAGGAATATGCTCTAACAAAATCCCCCTTAACGTGTAGTGTATCTAGCTATCTATCTATCTAACAAAACTTCAATCTTCAATCTTCAGCATCACTGCGTCTAATATTCGACTTGAAATCTTGTCAGAAATAGAGCTTGCATGGCTGGATTAATCTTAAACAGTCTTTGAACTTCAAGATCCACTTGTGAAAGATATTACTTACTCCCCCTTTCACCATGCTTGAGTCTTGTTCACACAGAAACCTGCAATTTCAGAAGACAGAAATGCGGCTTTTCTTTTCTTTTGAAAATTAATTTAATCTTGGCGCAAAACTTCTCTTCGAGAATCCAAGATATAGATTTGAAATTTTGATTTTCTATCGTGTATCGATTGGTCGAAAACAAAAAAGAAACAAAATCTTTTTGGCTTTTTGAAACTTTATATCAAAACTCACCGAAAAAATCTTTTTGGTTTTTCTAAGTTTATGCTAAAACACACCTAAAATCTTTTTGGATTTTTCAGATATGAAACATAAATGCAATACATAAATGAAACACTGAATCACATACTATTTTTGTCTTTTGCGAGAAAGATCACAACTTGGGATCATATTGGACATGACATGTTGAACTACACTTCAATTTCAATTACTTCAGTACACAGGTCATGTCGATTGCTGGTATAATTTGTCCATCTTAAACTCAGGCATAATCATACTCATAACATCTGGATATATTATTGTCGATTTAGATTGCTTTGACCAGTGTACCCCACACTATCAAACATACTCAGATATGTATTTTCTATATCACACTTTGTGATTTCATTTTTGATTTAATCACATAATAATTTTATTCATGATTTAGTCAACTGTGTTCCATGCAAAAAGAAATAAGAACGCTAAATCGTCTACCTTAAGGTCGATCTTTCGATACGCAGATAAGGCCTCGGATTTAACAAAATAAGAAAATAAAACAAGTTGAAATTGTATAACCCAACAACAATCAGGTCGGTACTACTGTACACGCAGAGAAAGTCCGATGAGTTATACGAAACACCAAAGAAAATAAAGCAGAACGTCAAACGAAAAACAATCAGGTCGGTCTTGTGGACACGCAGAGAAAGTCCGATCGTTTGACAAAAGAAAGAAAATCAAACAAGTTTAAATCTTTGCAAAATGAACACATGTATACACAGTGACTTCTCATTTTTCTGTTTCCACATATCCTTTTTCTTGATATCATGAGATACGCATCAAGATGTCCACTTGGTCAAGCATTAGTATTTAGTATGTTTATCACATCTGAATACTTTCTGATTTAATGCTGAGCCTTCCAAGCACATCAAACAATGATCTTATGGCTTTTTCATCTAATTTATCCATGAGTCAGACACGTAAGCCAATGAACCATCATTTCTCAACCATGTCGGATACAATTTCTCATTTTTCAATTTTTTTGTATTTTCTATTTTTCAATGTTTTTGTACTTTTCTATTTTCTCCCCCTTAAAATAAAAACTATATTTTTGGAATTTCATTTTAATAAAAACATAAAGACACTATTTTTGGTTTTTCAATTTTCTCCCCTGAAACTACATAGAGAATGTAAAAGAAAGAAAATTGACCAATCGATACTGATACCTTTTCCGTTTATCTTTTTAGAAAACTTCAATTTTTATATATGAAGCATTCAATTTAAGTTAAGCAGGAAACTCCACTATCAGCAACTGCTTGAAGCTTGAACTTCACAATCACCGACAGGTCTTCTCGAAGTACCCTGCACACTGGTTTTAAATGATTAGTATTCAAATGATCCGAAGCACACAGCTTCTCGTCGACCAATGTCTTCCACAAATTCAGTTGCAGCTTTGGTGACCACTTTAGGTCGCCACATCATTTTTGCCTTCTCAGTATTAACCGAGTCATCCCGTGATGAACCACCAACACTTGAGTCGTATTTAAAAAATTGTTTTGGTTTAGATTTTGACTTGGAAGGTGTAGGCTCAATACAAATCCTGTCTGATTCATCAATCAATGTGGCAGATTTGTTTAAAAATGAACTTTTTACAGTTTCAGGACAATCTCGTGCCATGTGTCCCTTTCGACGACACTGATAGCACAAACGATAGGATCGTTGAGATTGGGATTTGTCCTGAAATGAAGGACATCTATCAATGACCTCAGAATCATTAGACATGTCATCAAAAATTTGAAATCGGTTAGAATGTACCCATTTTGATGTAGGACTTCGAGGTGTGGAATTAGATCCAGATGACGAAGAATCCTTAACTTTTTGAGCATCTCGAGAAGAAGTTGCAGACGAAGCATTCTTCTGAATCTTTCCTCCAAACCCTTTTTCCATTGTAGACATGAACACTTGAGCCAAATGATAGATTTGTTCCAAGCTTGTGTCTTTCTTTTCTTTGGAGCTTTCTTGGGCATATTTTTCTTGACAGTCTTCTCTAACTTCTTACATTCACTACCCAAACCTGACTGTTTGTAATCTGGTAGCTTTGATAAATCAATC
The DNA here is from genome assembly GCA_039602395.1 of Deinandra increscens subsp. villosa. Lineage (NCBI taxonomy): Eukaryota > Viridiplantae > Streptophyta > Magnoliopsida > Asterales > Asteraceae > Deinandra > Deinandra increscens. The sequence continues at coordinate 20,885,187 of JBCNJP010000023.1, forward strand.
TAAGAACTAGAAGGACCCGCTTTAGCATCTTGATTGAATGACGCTTTAATATCCTTCAACTTGTTAGCTTCCACCGGCTTAGCAGCAGCCTTTTCTTCATGCACCTGCTTTTTATCCTTTTCCACTTGTTTGCCAATAGAACCAACTCCCTCTTCTGAAATCAATCCACCAGAAACAAACTTTGTTGTGGATTTATCCAGTAGACTTTCCTCCTTTTCCACTTTCTTGTTCAGAACTGTGGATTTCTTCTTCTCAGATTTCGTAGGAACAAATTCAGAATAATCATCCATTGTTTCAGAAGATTTAACATCAGCCAGAGGATCAGTTTGAACCAATGGAGGTGGTAATTGATTGAATTCTTCACCGCCAAACACTCTTTTGAAATTTTCATCGTTGCACAAATAACCAGTGAAAGAATGTGAATTCTTCAAGTTATTTAGTTGACGATTCAAATACAGAACTTGAACACTTAAATCTGATATCTTCTTTTGAGCTTCACCCAAAGCCTTTTCTGATTCTATCAACTGTTCTGAAACTCTGTTAGACAAAGACTTTTCTCTTCTCACTTTATCATGGGCATCAAACATTTCCTGTGTAACTTTTTCCACATTTCTTTGATAAATCTCTACATTTCTTGTCAACAATTTGTTTTCTTTTGTCAGATCAGTGACTTTGTCTTGTAATTTTGACTGGAGAAATTTATAATCATTGTTTGAAACCATAATTTCATCATAAGCTTTCTGAAGTTCAAAATTGGTAATCAGAGGCGATTCCACTCTTGCTTTTGATTTCTTATACAAAGCATCAAAATCTCCAATAGCATCATTTGCTTCGAACTCCCATTTTTCAACCTTTGAAACTAACTCAGCATTTTCATTTTGTAACTTCATGATCTGTTCTTTATTGTCACATACCATCTCATTCAATCTTGCTTTTAGCTCTAAAACCTCTTCTATTAACAACTTCTTTTCTTTTTCCAACATTGCGTTAGCGTTGAAAATCTCATCAGAATCTTCACACTTTCTTTTATAACTTTCTATCTCTGCTTCTTTCTTCTTATGTTCAATAATCAACCCTTCCTTTTCAGAAATCAATTCTCGAATCTTTCTTTCTTTTTTAGCACAAAATTCACATGTTGACTCATACCCACTAATTTCAGATGCACTTGTTTGAGATACAGAATCACTTGATTCACCTTGCATAGTAGCCATAAATGCATAATTTTCTGGATAATGAACTAAAAATGCAGATTCATCCGGAAACTCTGCAGCCCAATCATAACCTTCCTCGGCTACTAGAGCTTTGGCATCTTTATTGTGACCATGATTATCTGAAGTACTTGGTTTAGAAGAAGATTGCTTGCATTCTCGAGGAAAATTTCCAAATTTGGAACATTTGAAACATTTAAGCTTTGACTTATCTAAACCAAACTTTTCTCCTTGAAAAAGAGATGTCTTTCCATGTTTCTTCATAAACCTTTTTCCTCTTTGAACAAGCATAGCAAATTGCCATTCCAAATATAACTTATTCAGCTGATCATCATCCATCTGACTTAAATCCTCTGGAAACATGCAAGAATTACCAATTAGACTAAAAATTAATCCAGATGAAGATGATAGGAAAGCAGATAACAAAGCAGCTAGGTCTTCGGTTGCTTGATTAGAAGTAGACTTGCTTGATAATCTATCAGGAATAGTAAAACTACAACCCGAAGAATAACCAGTATTCTCAGACTTTCCAACAAGAAAAGTTGTTGCTGGTGGATTACTGCTTGAAATAGAATGTGATTTTGTTTTAGCATGCACAGTAGCAGAATTCTCTCCAAAATATATTTCAGGATTCTGAACAGATGGAGTTGCTGACTTTTTCACAAGTAATTCCATTTCTCGAGCATGTAATTTGGTTATTAGCTGATTGAATGTCCAACTTGAGTAGTTTGGATCATTAGACAACATCATCACAAAATTCTCCCACTTTTCGGGAAGAGCTTCCAGGAATTTCTTCTTTAATTCATCATTTTCTTTCTTAACACCTACAATGTCAAGTTTATTGATTAAATGTGAAAACCTTGCAATTAAATCGGTGATCTTTTCATTCTCACAAAGCCCGAAATTGTCAAACTCTTTCTTCAAAACTTTCTTTCGAGTGTTTTTGTACTGATCATTACCCTCACATCTTTCCTTAATAGCATCCCAAAATTATTTCGAAGTTGGAAAATTCTTAAACTGATGCATCCAATCTTTGGGTAATGCCATCGTGAGAAAACTATAAGTTTTCTTTTCTCTTGCAAATACCTTCTTTTCTTCAGGCTTAAAATCACTTATTAATTTTGGTGAAGTATTAGCAATCAACGGATACTCATATTTTTTTTTTTCAATCGGAATCCAACAATCAACATCTTGTGAGTATATGTAAGATTCAAATCTTTTCTTCCACTTATGATAATCTTCCAATCGAAGTAATTTAGGAACTTTCTGGTTTGTTCCGATTTCATTATCATAGTTCATCATGGCTTGCATCGAGGTTTGCATAGCTGAAAATGCTTGAAAATCACTCATCTTGAAGTTAAAAATCGAATGTCAAAACTTCGAACTAGTTCTAACTCTCTCTAACACGAACAATATATAGGTGCAACATATTAACCCGCGTACCATCTGGTACGGACGTACCAATTGGTCCGGCGTACCATTTGGTATGACCACCAATATGTTGCCACTAAGACTCACAAAGATGCTCTAACCTAGATACAATACACGAGACACAAGGTAGCTTAGGAATATGCTCTAACATAAACTATACGCCTGCTGAGGTTCAGAATCCTGATGTATATTATGGTTCAAATGCTGTAACTAAATTAGGAAAATCTGAGAAACATGCAAATACTGCACCAGCAACAGCAACTGCTTTTGTGGCTGGTGGTGTCTCACATTCTGTAAATGTATCAAATTCTGAAAGTTATGAGTCACACGGTTGCAATGTTTCAATACCAGCAAGCAACACTATGAATGCTAGTAAAATGGCTCTTTCTGTTACAACAACAAAAGACTATATGGCATTGGTGTCTGTGTTGATTTCATCATATTATGGGGTCATTACGGGAAAAGTTAGTAACGCTAAACTGACTGAAGAAGACTATGATCAAGTTGACTCGGATGATTTGGAGCTTATGGATATCAACTGGCAGTTTGCCATGTTTGCTCGACGGGTGAAGAGATTTCTCAAGAAAACCGGACGAAAAGATCTAAATTCTGGTGATTGCATTGGCTTTGATAAATCGAATGTTAGGTGCTACAACTGCTCAAACTTTGGCCATTTTGCGAGGGAATGTTCTCAACCCAAGAAGCAAGATTATCAAAAATACACTCCTAAGACAACTGAATCTGCAAACATCAATGCTAAGTATAACACATCAAGTTCAGGGAGTACTTCTAACTCTAACCGTAAATCTGATCATACTAAAGCTCTTGTATCTCAAGAAGACAAGACTTCCATTTGGGGTTATCAATTCACTGATTCATCTGCATTGATTGTCAAACATATGTAGGATGAAGATGCTATGACTGAATCTACTCTTGAAGGAGATGAAACAAGTGACATCACAGAATCAGTTCAAGATGTTCAAACGTTGATTAAAGAAAAATTTGCTTTCCTGGCAAATACCATACCTGAGCATGATGATTCTGAAGATATTTTGTTATTGAATAAGGAGGTTGAGGTGCTAATGAAAGAAAAGGAGGCTTTGATCGAAGACTGCGAAGCTGCGAAAGCTGAGGCTCAAGATGAAGCCAACGACTTTAAGGCGTTGTTTCAACGAAGCTATCCTTTACAACAGAAATATGAGAAAGCACATGAGAATGCTATGGATGCAGCTGGCAAGATAATTGCTTTGCAAGAAGAATTGAGGAAACTATCTGATGAAAACAACAATCTCAAATCAGATACTGGAGCTTTAAGACGAAACAATCTCAAAGACTCTATTGTGGCATTAATGGTTGATTCTTCGAAGGTAGAAAATTCTTCTTCTCAATGTGATACTTATGCTCAATTTGCTAAATCTAAGAGTGATCTCTTAGATGATAAGTCCAAACTGTTTGACCAATTGTCTGTTACCAAAGCAGACATGGAGATTTATAAGACCCTTTGGGAGGAAACCACTAAGGAATTGATGTTGGTACACGAGCAACTGCGTATCCAAAAGGATGATTTTAGTAAGCAATCAGAAATGCTCGTGTCGGCTCATAAAAAGACTTGGCTAATCACCAAAATATTATTTCTGATTTAAAAATAGAAAATATTGAATTGACTAACAAGATTGATACTTTAAAATTCCTTTATCGTTGACAAAGTTTCTTTATAATCATGAAAAGGAAAATGTGTTGAAAAACCTTCGCCAAGTTCCTGCTCCAGTGGTCATAACAAGCAGTCAATCTCGTGTTCCAATCGATGAAAAATGTGATTATACTTCCTATAAGAAGGATGTATTTGTTCCATCACATTCAAACACCACTGATAAGCAATCAAAAGAAACATTTGCTCCTGATCTCGAAGTTGATGATATGTTTTACAGTGTGTTTGATTTTGACAAAATTGATGATTTGCTTTATGATAATGAACCTGAGTTGTTCAAAACTGTTTTCAACAACACTCAGGATGAGCTTATTTCTAAATATAAGTTCGGGGAAATTAAATCTGAACTTACAAAATTGAGTGCATATGAGCAGAAAAAGATTGCTCGAGAAAAATCAGTTGGTGGCAAGAAACCAAAGAATGGTGGTGTTAGCTTTGACTCTAAAGCTAAAACTTTTGAACAAGGTTCAAGTTCAAAACCATCACAATCTCATTCTAAAAAATCTCATGTCAAAAACAAGCCTGTTGTTTTTAATAAAATGAGAAATGGACCACTTATTGCTTAAATGGTTCAGACATGATGTATAACGATAAGGAATTCCCGTTAAAAATGGTGAGTCCAGACCTGATAGTTAAGGTCTTCACAGGTGGTTTTGGTCCAAAATATGATCCGAATGTTGTTAGTGTGCCCTCTAAGAGTGGAAATGGGAAAATCATTATTCCAAAGGACACACTAGATTCGGAACATTCTGGTCATCATTTTGATAACGGTGGTTTGGTTAATTGAGTTAAGAAATTTGTTAAAAAAATACTAAATGTTTCTAAACCACTGAAAGCACACAAACCAAGTTTTCATGATAATTCAAATTTCAAAAGGCCAGATTAGTTTTTTAAGAAATCTCATTATCATGATGATGGGTTCTATGATGACTTTAGCTACGGGCCATATCCTCAAGGTTATGGGAGGGATACTCATTGGTATAGTGTTGGTCCAATGGGATATGGTGGTCGATAGGGGGGGGGGTATCCGAATGACGGATACTTTCATGATGAATTTTAGATTTAAATCAGGTTTTTATGATGATTTCAGTGATCATCATGTGTCTCAATCTCAAAAGAAATTTTCAAAATCTAAGAGATCAAAACCTGTCATAGAGACCATCGTTGATGATGACACGGTTGAAAAGATTGTTATCGACAGACGTCGATGTTTTAGATGTAAAAACCGTGGTCATACATATAGAAACTGTCCTTGCAAGAAGGATAAATCTGAAAAATCTGAAGGTGCATCTGATGGTTACCAATCAGATAAACCTGCATCTGCTAGTACACAGAAACATGTGAAATTTGTTGATCCTAAAGGATTCCTTCACAATGATTTAAAACCATCAATGTCGAGTTTGAAAAGTGAAAAACATGATAAGACATTTGATGGTAAACCAGTAAAATCGATATTGAAAACTTCTGATGGATCGACAAATCAACAAAATGACAAGTGCAAACCTAAGGGTTCATCCACTGCTAGAGAAGATTTTGTTGAAGATGGTTGTCAACCCAAAGCTTCGAGCTTGGGTTCTTCCCAATCTAAATAATTGGCTTAATGTGTGCAGGGAGCTACGCGAAAGCCCGTGAGTAACCTATGGGTTGTTAACATGGGAGCTTCTAGGCACATGACCGGTGATATTTCCCTTTTACAAGATGTTCAACCATTTAATGGAGGGAATGTTATATTTTCCGGTGATAAAGGAGGTAAAATTACGGGTATTGACCGACTAAGCAACGGTGCAATTACGTTTGAGCGAGTGGAGTATGTTCAATAACTAGAATATAACCTGCTGAGTGTGTCACATAACACAACAGTTTTCACTAGGACAAAATGCTTGATTTTGAAGTCGGGTTATGAGATTCCTGAAGATTGCATCGTAGTGCGAGCACCTCGTTTATTAAATCTGTATGTCCTTGATATGAATTCAGCAAAAGAAAATGTGGTTGGTCAGTGTTTTCTTCAGAGGATGAGATTTTCTTTGCTGCTTCCCTTTATTTATAATGATGTATGCGTCAGTTGTAAGAAAGGGAAGCAGCAAAGAAAATCTCATCCTCTGAAGAAGTACCATTCGATTGATGTCCCATTAGAATTACTTCACATGGATTTATTTGGTCCTGTGAATTGAAAAAGCATTTCTGGGCATTGGTACTGTTTAGTCGTAACTGATGAATATTCTCGATTTTTCATGGGTAGATTTTCTTGTTACAAAAGATGAAACACAGAGAGTCCTTATCAACTTGATCAACACATTTGAGTCTTTTTATAAGTTGAAAGTTAGAAGGATTCGAAGTGTTAATGGCACGGAGTTCAAAAACACTGCTTTGAGGTTATTTTGTCTTGAAAAGGTTATTGTACATGAATTCAGCACACCTTACACACCTCAGCAAAACGGTGTTGCGGAACGGAAAAATAAAACAATAATTCAGACGGCTAGAACAATGTTGGCTGATTCGCATTTTCCATTGAACTTCTGGACTGAAGTGCTCAATACTGCGTGCTATGTGCTAAATCGAGTACTAACTGTGAAACGACTCGGTAATACTTGTTATGAGTTGTTGAAAAAGCATAAGCCGAATCTCAAACATCTGGAACCATTTGGGTGTCCTTGCACTGTTTTACGGTCAGCTGAGAAGTTCGATGATAAAGTATTCGAAGGATTCTTTGTTGGCTACTCGAACCAGAAAAAACGTGTTTATAACAAACAGACGGGTATAGTGGAAGAGTGCGTTAATGTATATTTTTAATCATATACTTTACCACTCAAAGGAGTTAGTCCATATTGGATGTTTGATTACAAGCATATCTTTGATTCACTTGAGTCAAGAAATGATATATCCGATGATCATCTTACAAATGTTTATATCAATCAACAAGATGACGTTCCGGTGATGAATATTCCATCCACTTCAGATGTGCTTGATCCTGAAGATTATCTGACCGAAACAACTATTGATACCACAATTGCTGCTGATGAATTATCTTCTAATGACGAACACAAATTCCATGAAGCTGTTTCTGAACAGGTTGAGATTCCCGTCCCGCAAGATGTACCTACTACAAGTGGTGCTGGAAAGGTTGTAGTTGATGCTGGTCCAACTGATTCACAACCTGAAACCAGTACAAGTAACAATGTTGTGGTGGAGGAAGATCATGTTCCTGATTTGGTAGAAACTCTCATTATTCCTGCTCATCGGACACTCCGGATAAACACCACTCATCCACAAGACAACATCATTGGTGATTTAGATGATGGAGTGAGGACTAGAAGATAGACTAAGAGTAATGCTCTGCTTGCAATTAGGGAATCTGGCGTTCAAGATGATGTTTTCCATTCGTGCTTCTTGTCCCAGATCGAGCCAACAGACGTACATCAAGTTTAAAAGATGGCTCGTGGGTGTAAGCGATGTAGGACGAGTTACAACAATTCCAGAATCTCGGTGTATGACACTTAGTTGATTTGCCAGAAGGTCGTAAAGAGCCATGCGGTACCCGTTGGGTATTTAAATGTAAACGCGACGAACGAGGAGTTATAGTCAGAAACAAGGCTCATTTGGTTGTTCAAGGTTTTTCTCAGGAAGTGGGGATAGACTTTAACGAAGTGTATGCACCGGTTTCCCGAATTAAAGCTATTCGTATTTTCTTGGCATATGTTGCACATCGTTGGTTTAAAGTTTTTCAGATGGATGTCAAGAGTGCGTTCTTGAACGGAAAAGTCAAAGAGGAATTCTATGCCAAACAACCTTAGGGATTCTACGATCCTGATTATCCGAAGAAGGTTTATAAGTTGGACAAAGCATTGTACGGTCTGCATCAAGTTCCTCGAGCATGGTATGAAACCTTGTCCACGTATTTACTTGATAACGGTTTTTAAGCGTGGGTTGGTGGACTGCACTCTTTTCTGCAAGAAAACGGGAGGAGACTTGTTATTGGTACAAAGTCGATGATATTATATTTGGCAGCTCGAACGAACAACTCTCAAAAGATTTCGAGAACTTAATGCAAACAAGGTTTGAGATGAGTTCCATGGGCGAGATGTCATTCTTTTTGGGTCTGCAAGTAAATCAGTCTGAGAAGGGTATTTTTATTCACCAGAAAAAATACGTGCATGACGTGCTTGACCGTTCCAAGATTACCGACGTTTTTGTTCCAGGTTCTCCAATTTAGTTGTCTCATGGTCCATGTCCTGATGAAGATGGTGAAGAAATCGATGCCACTCTTTATCGTGCCATGATAGGATCATTAATGTATTTGACAGCTAGCAGACCTGATATAATATTTGTTGTTTGTTTTTGTGCCAGGTACCAAGCATCTCCAAGGATTTCACATTTGAATGCGGTGAGAAGAATTCTAGCTTATCTGAAGGGTAACACAGATCTCGGGATATCATATCCTCATAATGATAAGTTTGACTTGTATGCCTACTCGGATTTTGATTACGACGGCTGCAAGATTAATTTCAAGTCAACAACGGCTGGCTGTCAGTTTCTAGGCAATAGGCTTGTGTCATGGCAGTGTAAGAAGCAAACATCGGTAGCCACCTCCACTGCTGAAGCTGAATATGTTGCGGCTGCAAGCTGCTGCTCTCAGGTTTTGTGGATACAACAACAAATGAGAGACTACGGTTTGCAATTTCTTACTACTCCCATACGCATAGATAATTCTCCTGCCATCTGCATAACTAAAAATCCCGTGCACCACTCAAAGATAAAGCACATTGAAATCATATATCATTTTATCCGTGATTGCTATGAGAAAAATCCGATTGATTTGCAAAAGATACACACTGATTTCCAACGAGTGGATCTTTTTACTAAGGCTTTTGATTAGACCCGCTTCAAATTTCTTTTGCAAATCAATGGCATACAAAAATTACCCGCTAAGTAATTGTCGGTTGATCATTTTTATTTTTCTTTACACTTATTCTTGTTATTTTTAACTTTCTCCACTTGAAAAATCCAAAAAATAGTGTTTTTGCATTTTGGGGGAGAAAAATTAGAAAAGCATAAAAAATTTGAAAGATGCCAAAATTGAAAAAAATTGAAACATCAAAATTAGAAATTGATCCGACCTAGAGAGAAATGATATTACATCAGCGTATATTATCAAACATGAATAAATTAGGAATAAAGGTTGTAGGTGTTTGTATGGTTGGTTGAATGCGTTAAGGCAAATCTGATATATGCTAGTATGATATCAATCTAAATACTTGCTTGATTGTTGTGATGTTACACCATGAAGGATGCTGTGTAATTTTGGCAATAAAAATGAAAATAACAAAAACAGAATAAGAGATGTTCTGGTGTACGCTTGCTTTCATTTTGCAAAGATTTAAACTTGTTTGATTTTCTTTATTTTGTCAAATAGATCGAACTTTCTTTTCGTATCAAAAGGTCGACCTGATTTTTGTTCGATGACGTTCTGCTTTATTTTTCTTGGTGTTTCGTATAATCCATCGGACTTTCTTTGCGTGCCCACAAGGCCGACCTAATTGTTGTTTGTTTGGGGTTCTGCTTTATTTTTGAATGAAACTCCATGAACGATAAGTCTCTGTTGAAAATCAAATTCTGTATAAAAATACAAAAATAGAATAAGTCAGATTGCCAGTATTCCGGATTGTTAGGGCTTTTATAATGTCTATGCTTGATAAATCATACATGTTAACGCATCAGAAAGCTATAAAAATTGATTTGCCTAAGCTGAAATAAACTGAAAAGTTGTATTCTCTACCTACTTGGCTTGCATGCTGATTAAATCTGAAATTGAAGTGTGTCTGATACATAATGTCTGATATGATCTAATGTCTGGATCTTTCTCGTAGAAATTTTAATTTATTCGAATTTCAAGTTTTGTTTGGTATATTGCTTGTTGAAATAAAACTCCAAAACGATTTCAGGTGTGTTTTAGCATAATCTTGTGAAAAATCAAAAAGATTTTCAGTGTGTTTGAAAATGTTATACAAATAAAAAAGATTTTGTTTCTGATTTTGTTTTCGATCAACCGATAATGAACAGTAACAATATTATGCCGAAAACAACCAAATAGTCTTGGAATCATGAGACTCATCATGAATTGATCAAAGGTTTGTGTCAAATTGATAAAATTTGAAATCTTTGTGTTCAATTTGAAAGTTCTTTAAAAATCAGGGTTTAAATTGAAATTTTTAGAAGTTTCCAAACTGCAAATTCGAACAACCGAACTGGGAGTTCGGATGATCTGAAGCACCGGTTCGAAAGGGTTCGTTTAAGTTCAAAAAGATCCGAAGGTTGAGTTCGGACAGGTTTGGACAAGTTCGTCCAATCCGAACTGCCTGTTCGGACAGCCGAACTGGGCTGCCTATAAATGGGCGAATCGCCAGTTCGGAAACCATATTCACTGTTTTTATACTTACCGAACCCTAGCCGAACCTCTGCCCAAAATTCAAAAGTTTCGATTAACTGCTTGTTAGCACGTTTTGTGACCAAATTAAGGTAGGTAATCGATTTCCGAGTGCGGGGGGGGGGGTTCTTGTTGTCGTTTTTAGTCATTAAATGTGGTCGAATCTGTTTAAAATGTTGTCGTGGGTTTCTCAGTTTCTAGATCTAAAAAGTAACCCACTTAGAGTTGGTTTTATGTGATAGAACTTGTATCATTAGATTCGCCTTGATAGTGTCTAGGTGTAGAATGATTTGGTTTGATTCTGTCTAGTTTGAATGTTTGATCGATTAAACCTCTCGGTGATGCACAGAGCCGAACTGTGAGTTCGTCAGCCGAACTGGGAGTTCGTGTAGAGGCTAGATTATGAGGCTTGTAATATTAAATAGTTTGGGCTGGGCTTAGTGGGTTTCATTAGATTAGTAGGCTAGTTTTATTATTATGTTTAGGCTAGTTTACTATTGGATATGGGCATGGGCTTGGGTTTATGATTAGGGTTTAAGAGCCCAATAGTAAACTCAAGGGATGGCTATATAAACCCCATGAGTTTACTATTCAAAGAGGCTTGATTACGATTTCTAGAGAGAGAAGAGGGTTTATGATTACGGTTTTGTACCCGACAAGTTTACTTGTGTGCAAAGTTCAAGTGTTTATTTGTTTAATCATCGTATTCTTCGGGTTTCTTCTCTTCTCTATCTTGAATCAATCATAAACGAGGATTCCGCACTCGTTGGTGATATCAATATCGTGTTTTGGTAGATTCTCAGGACCAACAATTGGTATCAGAGCCAAGAATCACAGATTCGAGGTTCTCACGGTATTGGATTCAAGTTTTTTCTTCTAAAAAAAAAAATTTGTCAAGATCTGACGGAGGAAGTCTTTTCCATTAGATAATAAGTATCATCCTCGAGTTCCCTTCGGATAATACTTATTATCCCCTCTCTGGAGATTACGATCTCCATTTACGACTATCGTTTACGATTGTCTGTTTACGATCCCGATTACGGTCGGAATTAAGGTTTAAGGGAGTGTTTACGATTGGGCCTCTCTGTTTACGATTGAACTAATCGTGAACCCGTTATTGGATCGTAAACCTAATTGATGAATCGTAAACACACTTAAGTGTGATTTAAAATCATAAACACCTAATATTCTCTTTGGAATTTCATTAAAATCAAGTTAAAATTAATGGTGTTTGTGAATTTTGTGTGCTTAAATAAATTATTTTCCCTAAAAGTTTCAATTGAAATTTTGTGAACTTCAAAAGTAAAATTTGGTTTTCAATTGAACTTCGACAAGGGTTAATAAACTTAATTACACTTTAACAAACAAGTCTGATACATGTGTCTTGTCTTTCTCAGATGGCAGACGACATGCTTGACGAAGAGATAAAGTTTGAAAGTGATCACTGCATCCCGGCGTATCTTGAAGACCCACCAGAGAAGCATATGGAATTATTTTATTCACTGGTGCCCGGGATGAATGTATGCAAGATAAATCACGCTCTGAGAACAAGTGTGCTGATCGACGAGCAGCTTGTGAGGGAGTTCTAGGGAACAGCGAGAGCAAATGCTGATAAGACAAGTATTACCGCAACAGTTCAGAACAGACAAATAGTGATTCTGGAAGAAGATATCAGAAAAGGGCTGAACATCAATGATCGAGCTGTTGATCCAAATGAGTATCCCAAGGAAGTTGTTTTAGCGGGTGCTCAATCTATGGGGTATGAAGGAAAGTTTCCGCCCATTTTTAAGAAGTTGTTGCCGCACTACTGGAGGTGCCTGGCACATTATATGCAGAAATCATTTCTGGGCAAGAGAACTAGCTTTGATCAGCTCAACAAACTTCATGGAACTTCTTTTGTCGCATTGGCCTTGGACTGGAACATCAACTTCTCCAAGATGATGCTATTAGACTGGATAGGCAATGCTGACTTGAGCGCCCGAGAACAGTTCCTGATGACACCAAGATTCGTACAGATGGTGGTCATGAAGAAATATCCCAGGATTGAAGAGAGGGTGGAAAAACTGGATATTAAGGTAATGGATTGTGGAGTGTTTGGTCTACAGACCCAAGACAGAAGGGGTAAAAACAGTTTTCAAGGAAGGCTTGAATGGGTCAAGAGGGGTGCATTTCCCGAGGTGGCAAGGGAACAAGAAGTTGAAGAACCTGAACCTGAAGCCGATGTGCCAACTGTAAATGCATCTGTTGCTAAAGATCAAGATATAACAGCAACTCCGGCTATGAATGTGCAAGAAGAAGATGTGGTGATACCTTCTGATGAAGAAAATGTTATGGACGACATTTTTGCTAATCAAGGAAATATGGATGATGATATCTATGGAGACTTGGAGCCAATAAATCTTAAAAGATCAAGAGATGTCCTGAATTCATCTTCTAGTGGTGATTCCATCCCTCAAGAGTTGGATGTGCAGTTCAATGTGAATGAGATGCTCGAAGAGCCTGTCCCTTACCGTGAACCATCTCCCAGAAAGAAGACAGATCCAAGGAGTATACGATTCAAGTTCACAAAGACTAGCTCAAGTCTGTTAATGGTCCATCCAACTGAGTCTAGCTCTCAAAGTCAATCTGTTCAAGAAGAATCAACGGTCCCAAATGTTGAAGATCAACCTGCCTAGGTTCAGACTGAAAGCCCTGTTCTGAGTGAACGTAGCCCTGTTCATGAAGAAAGGCAATCTCTGGAGGTTGATAACAATGTTGTTGTACCCAGCCCTGTCAGAATAAGTGTCCCTACTGGAACAAGTCTGCCGCCAACTGTTATTCCAAGTTTCCGCCCACTTCAAGCTGCTGAGCTACCAATTGAGATGAGGATAAGTGCAGACCCTCACATAAACTTTCTGATGTCTCAGAACAGAATTAGGGAAACTGAGATAAAAGCACTCCAGGCAGAAAACAGAAGGTTAAAGGACAAGGAGGCGGCGGAAAAGAATAGAATGAAGTATCTGTATGAGACCTTGATGGACCTGAAGAAGAAGTTTGGTAATTTGAAAAATGTTGTGGAGTCAAATGCTTCAGGTGCCCCTGGTCAAGGTTCATCTCAAGGAGTGAAAGGTGCAGAAGCAGTGAATGTTGTTGATGGAGATGACACTATTGAAATGTCAGATTATGCCCGAAGTGGAAGGGTCATCTCCAAAGCGCCAGAAGGCCATGACAACTGGTTTAAAGAATTCTTTCAAGGACCAGCCCCCACTCAATACACCATTGATGTTGGTGAAAGCTCAATAGATAAAAGGGGGAGTCGTGAAGCCATTCTTTGCTGGCACTATGACACGGAGAAGAAGTTGTTTGCCGTAATCCGTGACGGCTACAGTCCAGTGGAATATTACAGAACACGTGCCCAATTTCATACCTGGACTGAGCCTGAGATTAGAATTTTGCTAAGATCTCCATACATCAACAGATGGAACAGCACCGAAGGAGATCTTATTCGAAACAATCTGATGAGCCAATTAGAGAACAATTTTGCAAACTTTGAGCTGAAGCAAGTGAGATGGGTCGAGACTGGAACTGACCCAGTGACTGGAGAGTCGATAGGAGAAGCAAGGAGGCCACCCACCAAGCGCACTAGAGTGATCAATATGTTGGATGAGATCGAAGACGGTACCTTAGTCAAAAACTTGACTGTTGGTGTTATGATCCAACGACTCACGAGGTGGTGGTCCTCTGCAAGAGATTGAGGCAATTCCGTTTCTACGATCCAGTTGATCTACTGAGATTTGGAGAAAGAGACATCAAGCTCCTCGCCTCCCAACCTATTCTCGGAGATGAGAATGATCTAGAAAACGCTATAAGGGTGGGGATCTTCCATGGAACGGCTAATCGGATCGTGGCAAATGGATGGTGGTCGAACAATGTGCAGAACACTTTCAGATTCGATCTGCAGCTGCCGTAGGTGGTCTAATGGTTCATGCCTAGGGGAAGATTGTTGGGCTATATATATTAGAGGAATGAACATTAGTTTTGGGTTTAGTTAGATTATGTTTAGGCCATGTGGGCCGATTTCTTTGTGTTTATGTTTGGGCTTATAGTGTTTATGATTGGCCCTAGGTTTTGTAAGAGGTAGTATAAATACCTCTCATGTTTATGATCAAGTTAGGCTTTTGGAGATTAAGTTTACGATTTTCACTCTTACTTTGAGTTTACGATCAGATTCCATTTGTTTCAAGATTGTAGTATTTTGCATTCAAGATTCGATCTTTCATATATATTAAGTCTCTTTCTTCTACATTCTTCTTGAATCAATCACATACGAGGATTCCGCACTCGTTTATGATTAAGATATCGTGTTTGGTTGTTTTTCGGACCTACAGTTCGGATCCAGTTCGTTTGGGTTCGGACGTTGACCAAAGTCCAGTTCGGACGTTGACCAAAGTCAACAGTGATTGTTGACTAAATCTAGTTCGGATCCAGTTCGTGTAAAATTAATTTTTGAACAAAAAGTCAATCGTTTACGCGAATGATTAATAATTAACGAATTTGGTGAATATTATTGTTAATCACGTTGAATTTAACGAACTTTTTATTTTGTGTGTTTTCAGAAATAGCGAACGATCTGAAAGTTGGCGAGAAACACAACATTTGTGCTCATCTGAGCGTTACCAGAACGAAGCTTTTAAAGTTCGATGGTTCTGGGATATTCGATTTCTTATGACGTTCAAGGATTCACTACGCTATTACACACGAGTGTGATGCAAACTGTGACATTCTCACCGAGTTCTAGACCACAGCGAGAACAATAACCGATGCTTCGATCAGAATATCTGCTACAGTTCAGAATAGAACGGTCGAATTTACTAAAGAAGATGTCAGAAGGGTACTGAATCTTACTGATGACACTATAACAGTACCGTTGGAGTTTGATCAAGCAGATAATGTGGCATTATTGAAAAGATTGTGGAATACTGAAGATCCGAGGCGCGATTGGATTTACAAGTCAGAGTTCAGTGTTCCTTACAAGTTTCTGATACATGTGTTGTTACACTGTTTGGGGAACCGAATTGCTGGTCATGACGAGATAGGTCCAAAGATGTTGTCGTTGATGAATGCTCTTATTCTTAAGCGTCCATACAACTGTGTCGGGTTCATCTTCTACTACATGAGAGATAACCTGACTCAAAGGCACAAAATGGCATTATTGTACCCGAGATTCACTCAGATGATCTTAAATGATATGTATCCGACATTGGTGAAGAATGAAGATCAAAAGCTGAATTTGAAGCATATGAGTGAGACGAGTGTGGGTACTCTGACAACATATCAGAAGAAGAAACCAGCAGATTACCCGAAGCTGAAAAGACTAATTGGTCATCTTGGAAATGTCAACTATGTTGCACCACCTCAAGGTGTACCTCGTCATGAGGAATGCAGTGATTCTGAAGAACTTGATTATAGTTTGATTAAGGAACCAAACCAGCAACCACAACAATAGAAAGTTAAACGACCTAGACGACAAACACAGACACCACCTGTTGTATAAGAGCCTGATGTAAAAGAACCGGTAGTTCAAGAATCGGTAGTATCTGCACCTACTGTCACAGAACTTGAAGTCCGTGCGACTGTCGATATGACTGAGACACCTGCAGTGAATACCCTGATCAATGAAGAAGAAAGTGATGATGATGAGTTTAGTGATATGGCTAACTCTGAAGATGTTTCAGACACAAATAATCCGTTTGTGTACATCATGGTCAATTCAAAGAATGTTCGTGTAAGAAAGGGTAGTGATGAACATTTTGCTTAACGAACAAGCTTCAACAAAAGCAACGACCGTTACATGGGTCGTGTGTATGAAGATAAAGCCTCGTCTGAATTTGATGAAGATTACAACCCAGATCCTCATGGGCAAATTGACGTAAGTACCCTTTGACTTAACAGAAAAATCTAACCCCGTTAACGAGAAGGACTCAAATCGCAAAGAAATGCAAACCTCAAACTTCAAGATGAAAATTTTTAAACCTTTGGACTCAATTCAAAAAAGTTTGCAAACCATAGGGACGTAAACCGTAATTTACTCTAATGTAAAATTAATATAAAACAGTAAATGATAATTTAATAAATTAAAGAAATTTATTATGTTTGATAAATTATTGATTAATGTTCTTATAAACACTCAAATTATTTAGTAACTTTACCAAATCTATATTAGTTTTGTCATTATTTTTTTTTGAAATAAAAGTTTAACTTGGGCAAAATTGGTAATTAGTCTTAATTGATGATTTACTAAATTTGTAATTGATTGTGAGTTTGACATATGACAGTGGTGGTGTGGACCTTCTAAAATAAAGAAATATGATAACCATTTTATTGCTTTATTAGAATTAATTAGGATTAATATGCAATAACAATTTATAAGATGAAGAATGAATAATGGTAAGAGGACATTTTAAACTAACTTTATGTCGTTTATTTAAAAATAACAAATACATACACTCTCTACTCCAAATTGCTTCTAATGTAATTTAAACGCTTAACCTAATAAAAAAAATATCTTATAAAACCAATGTTTTAAAAACCGGATTAATCCGACCGGATCAACCGGGAACCGGTGGGTCTTCTGGTTCGATTATAACTGGCTTTTAATAATACTTGATCTGAAAGTGAACCGCCGGGTTTTCCGGTTCAACCGGGTAAAAACCCGGACCCGGAACCGGATTGAACGGGGACTGGTTTTTTTTATATTATTTTCTTAGTTTCTTTAATTTTTTTAATTTTTTATTAATTTAAAGAAAAGGTAGGAACGACATTATAAAAGAGTAGAGTTACGTTTACGGTTCAGGTTCCACTGGAAACCAAAAAGACGCTACAAAAAACCCCATAATCCACGAACTTGAGGGGAAGATCGACGAACTTGGGGTACAATCGACGAACTTGGATGAGATTCTCGAAGTGATCGGCTAGAAATCGAAGTTATTAACCAGGGTATCGACGAATTTGGGGTATTGTAATTTGTATTGATGTTATTTTGGATGATTGCAATTTGTTTTAGACTTTATTGAAGTTTCTTTTTGATACTTGTTGTGGTTGAAAGTTTATAAAATGTATATTGTAAATTTACAGGTTTGAGTAGTCAATCCGGTTCGATATTCCGGATCAACCCGGTTCAACCGGTTAAACCGTTTTTTTAAACAAGACCGGTCCGATTTAAAAATCCGACTTTAAAACATTCTATAAAACTTGAAATACAATTAAGCCATAAATCTTTTTGTACTAAATTCCTATTCGGATTAAGTTTCCCATTAGACGTTTTGACTTTTGAGAACATAGAATCCAATAACGCACGATGGTTATACAATAAATTAATTAAGTAAAATTATTGTTTTACTTTTTCCCTAAAAGAAACATGGACATGTAACATGTTACCAAAATTCCCCTTCTAATCCACATGCCCCCATCACGTGCCCCACCTTCTATAGCGTCGGTGTAATAATTGACTCACTTGATATGCCAGCTAGTTTCTATACAACTAAATAATTGAATTTACAATTGGTTTCCTATTATTATATTGCTTACTTAATTTATATGGGTAAAGTTCTAGTATAAACCAATATTATTGTAAGAACTTAAGAACTAATGTAAGAACCATTAAATTTCAATTGAATGAAGGTTATTTAGATAATTTTTATGTTTCTTCTTCTTTTTTCCTTCATATCTATACACATAATGACAACTTAACGACCTAAAAAAACAAAAAACTAAACAAAAATCATTTTTTTGTAAGTCCGACTATGTTGCATATATGCAACATATGAAAGCATATAATGTTGCACATATGCAACATATGAAACATATAATGTTGCATATATGCAACATGGTATGTTGCATATGCAACATGGTATGTTGCATATACAACATATGAAACATACCATGTTGCACATATGAAACATATAATGTTGCATTTATGCAACATGGTATGTTGCATATATGCAACATATGAAACATACCATGTTGCATATATGCAACATTGTATATTGCATATATGCAACATTGTATGTTGCATATATGCAACATTTTATGTTTCATATGTTGCATATATGCAACATAGTCGGACAGGCAAAAAAACAAAAAAAAAAACTTTTTTTTTAAGTCATCGGGTGGATATGGGTGGATATATGTGAAATTAAATTTTAAAAAAAATATTAAATTACCCAAAAAACTTTATTTGAAATAATTTTCCCTTAGTTCTTACAAGTTTGTACAATAGCATATAGTGGAGGAATTAAAAAGAAAGGACAAAATTACTTAATTATCCCTCATTTAAATTGGTTCTTAAGTTCTTACAATAGATAATGGTTCTTACATGAACTTTACCCTAATTTATATAATTACTAGATTATATATTTGTGAGCTTTACGGATCGTGTAAAAAATCTTATAGTATATATTAATTACTAAAGTAAAACAACTTTTGATTAAAGTATAGTTTCAAATCACAAAGCTAGTACATTGGTATAATGACGGGTCAATTGATACTGAAAATTGAAAGGTAGTTTCATTTAAGATAACAGATCGGCTTATTAAAAAAATGAAATACAAAACACATCTATAAAACAAACAAAATCTACAAAAACTTGTTAGTTTCGGATTAAAACGATTTAACTATAATTATATGACGCAACACACATTCATAAAATCATATCCCCCTATATATTAATACAACTTAATTGTACAAATTTTAGAGCATGTTTTACAACTTAATATTGCACACATGGTACAGCTTTTAAAGGCAAGCTTACAAGCCCATGATGCATGTTAAAGTTGGCTATTCTAGGCTGAAAAACACACGGGTCATGGGTTACTATGGGTTAGTATCCATATTTTTACGGGTCATATAAATTTGTATGTTTCAAGAAATTAGGGCACATTTCTTTTGGTGCGCCACAACCACTCTCTCTCTCTCTCTGTCTTTGTGGCCTCTCTGGCCTCCTCGCCGTCGATGATGTGCAGCCCTAAAGATGAAAGAGACGTCGAGTTAACATACATCAAAAGGTAAGTTCATCATCTATTCTACTGTTTCCTATGTATTCTTCATGTTTTGGTTGCTCCGATTAGGGCTTCTAGGTCTTATGTTTGTGAACAATTGCTTAGGTTCAAAGGATGACATACTGTTTCCTCAAGTGGAAGAGATCTTCCAGACGGACGCAACGATCAGTCCGGCGGAGTTGAGCGAGCTCATTATCTCCAACTGTGGCTCACCAGGGCGAGCGTTAAAATCGGTGATCACCGCTTTGCAGATCAATGGCGACTCCGGGCTGTCAGCAACTCTGATCTGCGGGAAAACCGGAATTCGGTTAGCGACGGAGGAAACGTCATTGTTTGTTTGTTTCATCTATTTTTAAAAGTGTTGTTCATTTTGTTTTACTGATCTGTATTTTTTTTTTCTTTTTTCATGTGTTAACAGGTTTGGAATCTGTTTGTAAGTTGGTGTTTTATATATTGTTATATATTTTGTTCTATCTCTCTTATTTCACTTAGGTTACCTGATGTATCCTAAATCTTAGGATGATGGAAGTCCTGCTTTTTGTGTGGTTTTAGATTAGTTTTGTAAAAAACAAGATTTTAACTAAGGAATGATGAATTGGAAATCTAAGAATTGGAAAATAAGAATTAATTAACTAACTTTGACTAGCTTAACTAATTACCGACAATAATAAAATGCCCAAAAATATTAAATGGGTAAAAAATAATTTTAGTATCTTGGTCGATCTAATGACCTTAAGTTTTAAAGTTATTTTTTTAGTTCTCATTATTTAAATTTAATGGTTTATTTAATAAAAAATGCTAATAATATGAAACCGGCCTTAAAATAAAAACTATAAATTTTCCCAGAACCTATTACATAAGTAAGACCTTATAAAATTTTATTCAGAGATTTAAAAGATATATACTGTATATTTTATCTCATTTTCTCCATTAAAACCTATTTTGAAGCCATTTATATTCATATTAATAAGAAATATAGATAAAACGAGTTGGTGACCCGTCCGCAGGTTGCGGCGGGCCACCCTCGTTCTTTGTTTTAGCAAGTAGTTAAAGTGAATGTAAGAATTTTAGGTTGTAGCAACCTGTTACATAAGTATAGTGCTTAAATTTATGTTGCTGCTGATTGTTATGGTGCTCCTACATTTATACATTACCAAAATTGAGTGATTGCATTCACTCTGATTGCATTGTTTGATTAGCTACATCTTCTAGCCAAAAGTTTTGCTAGTACTAAGCCATTGATATCCAAAAAGAGTCCCTTTTCACAGTTACCGACACTGATGCTCACTCTTATTCTTCTTTGTCCTTTATTTACTTGAAAGGTGGTTCCTTGTCACCTGTATTCATAAATATCTTTGTTATTGTATAGGTTATTTGTGTATTGTGTGGTTGTTATGGGAGAGGCTTTAAACTTTGCATTCGGCTCCTTAGCGACTTGCATGCTGGTGTTTTTGACTGTGGTGTTGTTAAAAGCAGCCGTGTTTCGTGTAGTTCATTTCCTGATGCGATGGTGGAAACATTCTTCATGACCGCCATGTTGTTTTCTCTGAGACGCACGGTAAAGTTCTTTGGCACTCCTATGCATGACGACATAGGTTCTTGAATGATCTTTGGGTTGTCGAACGCCTTTTCTACCCTTTATTATGATAATTTCTTTCGAACTCATGCCAAGCATTGCCTGCATAATGTCATC
Organism: Deinandra increscens subsp. villosa; assembly: GCA_039602395.1. Lineage (NCBI taxonomy): Eukaryota > Viridiplantae > Streptophyta > Magnoliopsida > Asterales > Asteraceae > Deinandra > Deinandra increscens. The sequence continues at coordinate 20,906,683 of JBCNJP010000023.1, forward strand.
AAAAAGCATGGCCGTTAGTGTTGTTGTGTGATCAATTATGGTGGGGTTTACACGGTACATGTTTCAAGATTTATTTTCTAAATCATTTAGTAAATAGCAACCAAGAAACGAGAACCTACTTTTGTACTCTTCATAATAGATTTTAATTTTTCTCGGAACTGTACTTGGCAGGTTATGGTGTAAATATCTATATGGTAAACTACATGAGTATTATAGAGATTTTTTAGAGAATGCTTACATGTATATTGGTCTTTGGAACTCATGTCCATCCTCACATATGCGGCTGCCTCTCTCTTTGTGCAATTGGTTTTTGCAGTTCAAATCGGGGCATTTTGCCAAAAACCAATTAATCTCGACATTCTTCCTATTCTTTGATCCTTGCTTCAATTGTGTATCTTTTGCTGATGTTAGTAAAAAAGATACAATATGTAACAACTGAGTATCTATACAAACCATCACCATGTCAATCTTTCCTAAATAAAGAATCTGGAGCCTGTAACTGAAGCTACTAAAAATAAAATAAAGCGCTATACATGATTTGAGGTTAATAAAACCTTTGCTACATGCTTAAATATTAAAACTGTAAAGGAAGGTGCGACTTAAAATACAGATGAAGATTAGTATGATTTAAAATTTGAGGTTAACGAGAAAATTTGAGGCTGTAGAAAAGCAAATGACGTTAACCAAGACAGGTCGAAGCAAAATTAAAGAATAACAAAGAATAGAGAATCTTAAAAGCTAATGTAAGCTCTACACTGACTCTAGTTTACACTGAATGAGGCAACATAGAAGTCACCATTACCTTGAACTCATGTGGTTTTTTAACATTTAAGTCTGCAATCGTCAAGCCCGTTTAACTGTAGTCCTGAGCCAGCTATAGAGCAGGCTGCGTCGCAAGCCTTTCGTCTAATAAATTATATTTGGGGGGTAATGGAAAAAATCTTAACCAAACAGCAGTGAGGATATGAACTTGATGTCAATCCTTATGTGTACAATAAGCTCTCAACAACCTTAAATCCATAAAGCGACCCTAATAATCAAACCGATATAGAGGAATATTGACTTGGATGTAGACAGTGGTAGAAACCCATAGAAACATCTGATAACCTTAAAATCATAGCTACCACCATTGAGTTTTTCTTGCTTCATTTATCAAAACCAAAAGAAAATCGTAAAAAGTATTTGCAAAAATAGACACGGAAGAAAAAGCGATGCTAAAATTTTTAGGATTGAGGGTTAGGTCATGGAAGGAAAACACAACATCAACAAAACCGGATCATCAAAATCAGAAGATTGACAAAAACATTACCTGTGAAGAACAAATGTGCTGATCAAAGATAGATCAAGGTGTCTCTGAAACACTTCGTTGTCCCCATCAAATGAAGTCACCCGAAGAAATTGACCTCTCTCTCACCCATCAGAACATTACGATCATTCTAGAGATTCGTGCACAAAACTGAAGCGAGATGAAAAATTAAGTATATACAACATCAGATTTAACTTCATGGATGACCAGACGATGATGGTGAAATCATAAAAAGAGGCGGTGAAGGGGAGAAACTGTGTGCTTCTTTCTTCCAGACAATCAAAAGATAAAAAGACAAATGACGGCGTGAAGTTGCTTTTCTAACTGCCGTAAGATTACTGTTCAAAAGCAATCACAATTGTAATATTTATAAACGAGATGGTGACCCGCCCGCGCGTTGCGGTGGGCCACCCGTTTATGATTTGTTAATACATATCAACTCGTTAACATTACAGAGAAAGTAGTACATTTACAATGAAAGTAATAGTCTTTGGATGGAGAAATGTTGATCACTTGATCCTTTAGCCTTGTCTAGCCTTGTTTTCTTGGTTACCTTCAGGAGAAATGGTAAGCATCCTATCATCTCTATATCTTTATTGATTTCACATAAATAAGGTAAAAATCAAAACCAAATACAAAGACCTCTCTTTCACTTTGCATCAATTTCACTGATTTCTTATACCTGTGTATTCATGATGAAATCAGACTTTAAACAAATATTTTTCATAAAACATGCAAGGGCTCCCATTACTTTCCTATAGCCTCTAGGAAGTATACCGAACATAACAATGTATCACCATGACTACCATAAAGGCTCAGAACCTTTAAACTACTATTACAAAAACCTCTTTTACCCAGTTGAAGTACCATTGATAAATTTTAGTTATAGCACGATACATAAACTTATAAAACACTTATGAGTTGAAAATTTTTGTAATAATGAACAGGAATAAAGAATAACGGGTTTTATAAAACATTTATGAGTTGAAAATTTTTTGGAAGCCGGAAGCACCATCAACAAACTTCAGTCAACAAACATGACGTTAAGGAAAATAGTGATGAAAATGAACAAACTAACCTTTGTAAGTAGCTTTGCACAGACCTACGGAACACACGACAGGCGTTTGCCAGAACTGCATACATAAGCCATAAAAATTCCATTAACGATGAAACACTTAAACTGACTTATATACTCTAAATACCTATCTTCTTACACAAAATAATATGAGAACCACAAATTCACCATAACATCTTTCTTTTTGCAAATCTTCTGAATGTCTTTCATAAATAGCTTTAGTAACATACCGTTAAAGAAAATTGTTATAACCACCAGTTTTTCTAATGTGGAACAAACCAACAAAACTGTTTCACTAAAAAAACCAAAAGTCATTAGATCTTATATTTATATTTGTCCGGTTTGAAGCCGAAACTTCATTAAAAGTTTGTGCCACTACACTACCAACAGTAAGAACCTATATGACATGAATATTGTACAAATTACATGAACAAAGAAATCATGGAGATGAACACTCAAAAGAGCAGCAGCAAGACCAACATCCTTCTTCATCACCTTCTCCATTTGCTTTCTAATAATTGATTCCAATTTTGGACAGCTACTTTCACAGAAATTCCAAGAAAGTCCCTTCACTAATGGTTGTTTTTATGTTTCTAAACTCATTACCATCACTGCAAACATACCTATACACACTCAGTATTTGGTCAACGGTAAGTGTTAATTCTCAATAACCCAATACTAAATTTAAAATAAAATTATTTGGCAACCTCATCTACTAATGACAAACCCAATTAACATACAACGGAAACCAAATACACACTTATCTTGTGAATGTCAGCCGTGGTGGGTCACTGAATGGATTGATGATTAAAACATAATCATTTTATCCATCATGAGCATCATAACTAACAGTCTTAATAATTATAAGAGAAAGCAAAATTTGACAATGCTTAAAGGGATAGTGGGTTAAAGGATAACAATAAGAATGAATTTGATCATGAAGCCTAATAAAAAAAAAGGTCAAACAACAATACAGTTTTAAAAGATGGTTTCATAAAGAAGGGAAAATATGACACTGATTGTAAAAGTTGAAAGTATTAGGTTGGCTTTAACTAAACAAACAACTAAGAAAATATGCCAGTAATTTTTTTTCATGAATCAAATAAGTTAACCTTGTAGAAAAAGGTGAAATTATTTGTAAATTATGTGAACTGAAATAAAACCCATACAATAACCTCATAAGCATAACAAATATGCAAAGCTGAATTGAATCTAGAAAGTGAAGATACCTTGTGATGGTCGTTGTGTGTGACATCCAAATGGGATTTCCTAAGAGCAGAATATAGGATTAGCTAGCAACAAAAACAATGGTTACATTAATGGTTAGAGCCATTGGTAATGCATTCACAACTCAAGAAGGAAAAGCCACGCTCCACAAAAAATGCACATCGTCTTTACCCACTGCAAGCAGTAGCAGATATCCTCACAAAATACGATTTGCTGACGAAACGAAAAGAAATGAAGAAGAAACTCACCAGAAAACCACACTGTCGGCCGCCGGAGATAAAATATAGGGTTTCGTCGATGAAAGACTATCCATGGTTCCTTAAAGACTCCCGCCGGTGAAGGAGATGACCATACATATTTTTGGTCATTTATCAGTTTCTAATTATGTAACAGATCATTGATATAGAAAATAAAGAATAGAAGCGGACATCTTAATTCCTTCATGTTCTTAGTTATAAAAGCCTATTACTAAATGTAAATAACTGTACCTATTGGATAACCATTCATGTTTAATTTTTTTTACACTTAGATAAGGAACAAAGAATTAGAGACCAAGAAAGGGTTGGCTATTTTTTAAAGTTGTTTTAGTAGATGCTGATTCTGACACAGTTATCAAATCAATTTGATATCTTTTTGAGTGAGGTTTTAAATAACTACTTATCAACGTTATTTTGGTATTAAGTTTAAGGGATATTTTTTTCTAAATATTTTTTTTGTGTAATAACCATAATTAAATTTGGAAAAAAGTTACTGGTAAAGGTGAGTATGTTTAAATATGGAGTATTAACAATAAAGTTTGCATACCTTAAACTCATCAGGTTGTTTTTGTTTTTAGCTCAACAATTGTGATGCATGTTTCACTGTTGTCCTGCGATAACTCGAGTGCAGAGCCTGTAGTGGCTCTTCTTTGTATGTCTTTGAACCTGTAAGTTAAGCTATTTAGTAATTTTTATTGAAGGAATTTTAATATATAACTAGTGATACCTCTTCATGATCTCTTGGAAATTTGGTAGTGGACGGTTAACTTGTAAAGTTGTTACATCTGTTGATTCCAGCTGGAGAGTGTCTGTGGTGTATGTGTTAGCATGTGTATGTAGTTAGAATTTTATAATTCAAATTTCAAATGTGTTTTTGTTGCTAATTTTTTTATGTATTTGTTACCTTGAAACCATGTAACTTTTGCAGAAGCTACTGCGAGTAGTTTACCAACGGGGTTTTCTTCTTTGAATGCAAATGATGCACTTTTTCGTAGTGTTAGCACCATGGCAATTGAGCTGTAAATAGTTCATTTGGGTTAAAATAAGAGCTATGGTATGTGTTATAATTTTGAATTGATATCAATTCATTATTAATATGTTTCTTTTCTTTTGAAGTTTCTCAAATACTACGATGAAATATTTGTAGGATATGCATTCTAACAGTGTAGTTGTTTTACCTCTGATTAAGCAGCCTTATCTTCATCATGTTAAGTTCTTTTTGCTTGTAGACACCGGATGAACTCTGAATGAGACCTAAATAATCTGTTGGAAAGAATTATGTTACATATATTTTCTATTTTAGCCTGTATAAGTAATTTGTGTTTGTATAATTGTTGATACATAATCTGTGCATCATGTGAAGTATCTGAACAAGATGATATGAAGATTCAAGACAAGTTCATGCTGACCTGAGGTTCGGACCCGCCGAACTTGGAGTTCGGACGGAGCTCGGAGCAGACGTCTATATATAGGAACTTGTGCTTTGAATGTAAAGACGAGTGAGAGAGACCAGTTCTTAACTATGTGTTTTTGACAGTGTTTCTCTAGAGAGCTTTAGAGAGAGTTTGTAATTGAGTCTATGTTGATTTCAATAAAACAAACTATTATTTACGTCTCGTTTTCACTCTACGATCAAGCAAACCTTTAGTAAGATCCGTCTTACGGTTTTTCAATTGGTATCAGAGCAAATCCAGGTTGCTCTATTGCGTTTGCTTTGATTGTAGTTGTTTTCTTGATAAAACCGAGTTGTTTTCATTCAAAAACGGGTAAATCTGTGAGCTTTTCGAGTAATTTTCATTACTAAAACATTTCTATGGGTTTTATCTGAGTTTCTGTCAAAAATCTCGTCCAAATTCTCTCAAAATCGCAAAAATTATGTCGAGAGTGCTTACATTCGTTCGAGGTTCGGAGTAACCGAAAAATAACCGCTCCGAACTTCCAGTTCGGAGAGAGTTCGGACGTCGTTCGGTCCTTCTTGTTTCGGTGAAAGTTCGGAGTAAGATCGGATTAGGATCGGAGGGAGTTCGGAGGTGTTCGGACTGTGTAATCAAGTTCGGCCAACGTTCGGAGCAAGATCGGAGGTTCAGTTGAGTTCGGTCGAAGTTCGGTGGAAGTTCGGACCAAGCAGAATTTTCAAATTCTCAAAATGAATGAAATTGAGGCTGAGCGTCATCGTCAGAATGTGCCAAAGTTGATAAATCTTGAAGATTATCATGGTTGGGTGACAAATTTTCGAGGATATGTACACAATTTGGATAAAAAATTATGGTTACCAATTACAAACGAACATAAGCATCCAACTTATAGTGATGGTGATTTTAAGGAAATGCATAATTTTTCAAGTGAAGAAAGGGAAGCATTTGATCAAAATGAAAGGGCTACTACACTTCTTATGTTAGCTTTGCCTATAACTCTTAAGAATCCAATCAGGAAGTTTCGAAAGGCAAAACGGATATGGGATTTTGTGAAGACACAGTGTGAGGAACATATGTCTAAACTTTCTCAGAAAACAATTGATCAAGATTTGAAGTTTAAAGGAATAATTGAAAAATTAGAGAAAAAGGTGGGAATGTTGACTGAAGAAAATGCTTTCTTGACAAAAGAAGTGGAGGAATGGAAAAGTAAAGTTTGTAATGATTTAGCTACCAAAATACAAAAGGATGTGTCTGCATCGTGTGCAAATTGTTTGGAGTTTGCTAGTATTAAGGAAGGATGGTTGAAAGAAAGGGATTTGTTGGTTGAAGAATGCAATAAAGCTCAAGTTAAAGAAAAGGAAGCTGTTGAAGATTTTGATGCTTTATTTGAGAAATGTTATCCTCTTCAACAAAAATATGAAAAAGTTACTAAAGCTGCTGTCGAAGTTGCCGATAGAGTAATTCAACTTCAAGAGGAGCTTACCAAGTTGCGTGATGGAAATGGTGAGATTCAAAGTCAAAATAACATTTTGAAACAGGATGTTATTTACTATAAGAAACAAGTGGAGAAGGTTTCTGAAGAAGTTCTGGAAGAGTGTCGCTTGAGACGATGTCATATCAGTGATTATAACAAATTGTCTGACAAGTACATTGCTTCACAGAAAGAGTTATCGGAAGCTAATATGAAAATATCTGAACAAAAGATCGAGATGTTTGATTTGCAACGAAGATTGAAAAATTGCAACCATTCACCGACTTTTCTGAATTATATGTATAAACTGGAAAAGAGTGAGAAAAATGGTCAAGATGAATGTCTTCATCAAGTTCCTGCTCCAGTGGACATTGAAATGTCTGTTCCAGCTACATCATCTGGTGTTGAACAGCATGATTATTCAAAGTTTGCTGATACCAGTTCAAGGAAGAAACTAAAATTCAAATCAAAGAAGAATAAGAAGGAGGTTGATTACCGCAAAGGGTTGAAGTTTGATTCAAAATCTACTTTTCTTGAGAAAGAACAGGCGTTTCATGGAAATCCAGAAAACGTAAAGGTGCCAAAGTTTTCTGAAATTGTGATAGATGATTCATTGATCTCTGGAAAGAATGACCTGAAAGGTATCAAGTCTGAATTTACAAAGCTTGCCAAACAAGGTCATGCGATACCGACTTCTGTTCAAGATAAGTTTAAACAGAAAAATGGAGGTTTGGGATTTAAAGGAACAGAAATGCCGACTAAGGATTTCCACAAAAAGGAGTTCAAAGCGAAGAAGATAAAGAAGGAGAAGGTGTTTTCAGATAAGAAGACACAATGTTGGAAGCAGAAAGTATCTTCACCAGATGAAAAGCTATCTTCTGAAGAGTCTTCTTGTATATCTGATGCTACACCACAAGGCGGTAACAATTCAGATTCATTTTATTCTGCTACTTCTAACAGGTTTTATCGTCAAGATAAATTCTTTGGTTATGGAGATGATTCTGATTTTTATGATTCTCCAAACTGTTTTCCAAAATTTCATAAACCAAAGAAATTTCAACCTGTGTTTTCAAAAGTTTATGATGAATGTCTGACTGATCAGTTTGGAAAACCGATTTCTATCAATTCAACTGGTAAACGACTTTGTTTTGTTTGTCGTAAGAAAGGTCATTATGCAAATAATTGTCCTATGACAACTAACAATTCATCATCCAATGCCAAACATACAAAGTATGTTGATCTTGATGGCATTATTTTTAGTGAACCAATGCCCAATACTAAATTTTCATGGAAACCGAAGTCTCTTTCAGAGAAATTGGGTAGTAGTTCTGATTGTCACTCATCAGTTGACAATGGTTCACTAGAAGTTATCAAACCAAAACAGGAATGGAGACCGAAAGTTGTCTCCACGGCCAACACAGATTTTGTTGAAGACACTGGACGACCTACCATCGTTGGGGATGAGGGTCGGGGTCTTAAGAACTTACTATTTTCCAGTGTTTGCAGGTATTTCAGGAAGACCTGTTAGTAATTGTAAGGTTGCTGACAGTGAGATACTTGTGTTTTTAAGTTAACTTGCATCGTTCCTATCTTTGAAACACTGATTTTTCCAAAATCATTTTCAAAATGTGTCAAGTGTTGATCGATCATTTTCATTTTTGTTATTCATTTTTCTTTCGTTCATATTTTTAGGGGGAGAAAATTGGAAAATTCAAAAAAAAAAAAATAGTATTTGTTTGAATTTTAGGGGGAGAAATTGGACAATATAAAGATGAAATTTGAGAAATTGATTTGACAAAAGCAAGAAATGATAGTACATCAGCATATACGCTATCTGCCATGGATAGAGTAAGTCTAAAGGCTATAGGTGCTTGTATGATCTGTGAATGTGCATGACTAATCTGATATCTGCAAGTAAGATATAAACATAAAGCTTGCCTGATAATCTTTGGTTGTTTGCTTCTTGATGAATGCTATGTGATGATTCTAAAACAAAAATAGAATAAAGAGATATCCTGATGAATGCATGTTTTCATTTTGGAAGATTTAAACTTGTTTGATTTTCTTTATTTTGTCAAACGATCGGACTTTCTCTGCGTATCGTAAGATCGACCTGATTGTTGTTCGTTTGACGTTCTGCTTTATTTTTATTGGTGTTTCGTATAATCCATCGGACTTTCTCTGCGCGTTCGGAAGAACCGACCTGATTGTTGTTGGATTATACAATTTCAACTTGTTTTTGCTTTTTCATTTTCTCAAATACTTGGGCTTTCTCTGCGTGTCGAAAGACCGACCTGATTGCTAGGTATTTGAGGTTCTGCTTTATTTTTGCATGACTCATCAAGGATGTTTAAATCTCGAATAAAAGTTACTTCTATATGATAAATATGATGATTTGCTAGTATTTCTGATAGAGTAGAGGCCGAGTTATCAGTGCATGATAAAAATTACCTTAAGCATATCTGAAAACGATAAATATGATTGGTACATGCTGAAATAAACAATCAATGTTGTATTTGCGATTATCTTGGCTTGCATGCTGATTAAGACCGAAATTGAAATGTGCTAGATGCGTTATGTCTGATATGATCTTGCGTCATGATCTTTCTCACAAAATACCCAAAAATAGAGTTTGTTTCTGCATTGCATTTACATTTCATTTCCGAAAAGTACAAAAAGATTTTTGGTGTGTTTTAGCATAAGTTTGAAAAGTCAAAAAGATTTTAGGTTTGTTTTGATATAAACTTTCTAAAAATCAAAAAGATTTTGTTTCTTATTTGTTTTCGATTGATCCACACAAGATACGAAAAACATTTTCAAAATTCATATCTTGGTTTCTCGAAGAGAAGTTTTGCACCAAGGTTATTTATGTTGGCCAGGTACTCAAATGAAAGAGTTTATCACAACTTCAAGTCTTCTGAAGCTGTTGATAAAGATGAAAGAAACTGTTCATCGTCAAGTATTCGAAGATCAAGCTACCATCAAGTTGAGGGGGAGTTTGTTCAAGGAATATGTTTTAACTGGCGAACAGATACTGCACATGACGAGGGGGAGTTTGTTGATACATAATCTGTGCGTCATGTGAAGTATCTGAACAAGATGATATGAAGATTCAAGACAAGTTCATGCTGCTGGCCGAACTAGGTCCGAACCTGAGGTTCGGACCCACCGAACTTGGAGTTCGGACGGAGCTCGGAGCAGACGTCTATATATAGGAACTTGTGCTTTGAATGTAAAGACGAGTGAGAGAGACCAGTTCTTAACTATGTGTTTTTGACAGTGTTTCTCTAGAGAGCTTCAGAGAGAGTTTGTAGTTGAGTCTATGTTGATTTCAATAAAACAAACTATTATTTACGTCTCGTTTTCACTCTACGATCAAGCAAACGTTTAGTAAGATCCGTCTTACGGTTTTTCAATAATTAATGTATCATAGTTTGCAAAGTTGTAAAAGTGAATAAAATGATAATTGTTATATATCTTAAACCAATCAAAGCATAATAACGTATGTATAGCTAATCTTCTAATTTATTTGATGACACGTGATAACAAATTAAATCAATTGCAACTTGGTAAAGGCATCTAATTAACCTGTTTATGACTCACTTAAACCATCCTTATAGAACCTACTAAGAAGGACACAAAAATAGCAAACCATTACCTATAATCATGTGTGAACATCACATTCATACCAGCATAGTAAACAGAAACACACTACATTAATAACCTGCAACAACAACATAGATTAAGTAAATTAAATTGGAAATAAACACCACCAATAACACATGTAGAAGCATGTTGCTTGAAATAAATGATTGGAACAAACCATTCAACTGAAGAACCTAAAGACATGTAATCAAACAACTTGCAAGCAAACAAAACAACATCACACACAACAAAACTAAAGAAGAAATCAGGTGCAGGCGATGAAAACAAATGATAAACAACTCATGAAAATAAAATAAATCTTGTCTAACGGATCGAAATAAACCCGATCATCAAAATTTACAATCGGGAATCAAAACAAAAAGAAGAAAATTAGAGGTTACTATAGCAATGAACCCGACCATAAAAATCAGAAAAGAAAAGGACCGAACAAACTGAGCACCTTACCTGCAAAAACGATCTTTTCGATTAACCAATGGATGCAGTGTCTTCGAATCCCTAATCCAGCACCTTCGTCTCATCGGTTTTCTCGATTCTATATAAACAAATAAACAAACACTATGTACACCAACAAAAGTACATGCAAGCACAAATTGGAATTTAGCCACATAAATCATACGAAAATTAGACATGCAATAACATAGAAGAAACTTTAAAGATAGAGGAAACAGTGAACACACCTTCTATACACAAACCTAATGAAAGCAACCCTTCAATCAACCACTACAAAATCAAAGAAGGGTAAAATGTAAGATGCCGTCGATAAGAAAAGCGACTATGAATGAATGAAAAACTATAATTTCGAAAACACGATCACCTGAGAAGCACTTTTGCAGTTCGTCGGATGCGCCAGCGGCTAGGGTTTTGATGGCGGTGGCTCTTCAATCTAAGGGCGGCGGCGATGATCTTTCACCCTCTCTCAACTCGTAACGACTGTGTAAAGCCTTGAAACGGTGAAATCAGAAGCGGGTGTTGTCGTCGAGGGTTTAGGCATGGATGACCAGACGATGGTGATGGTGAAATTTGAAGAGGGCGGTGGAATGTTGAATACCGATTTGAGTAATGATAGCATCTGCGCTGGGCTAGAGAGAAAGGTAGAAGGAGAGAAATGGGGAAAACCCTAAGGTGAAAGAGAATGAGAAAGAAACGTGAGTCTTCCAGAGCATTCGAGTAATATCAATAAATATAATAAAACTTTAAGCGGTAAAAACTGTCAAAAGTTCAAAGTCCTGTGTCAAACTCTAAGAAACAAAAACCTTTCTATTCACCACCAATTTGCATTGTATATTTTATAAATGAGGTTTGGGAAAGTATATCCATAGTTTTCTAGTAACTTCTTGAACGTTTTGGTTAGAAGTGTTTTTTTTAGATCCTGTGCAATTTACCTATAGTCAATTTGATGATTTCAATAAAAGTTAATTGAGGAATAATTTTACCTAATGGTGTTGTGTAATGCTACATTAGGTATATGATGACTATTTAGTTTTAATGTTTGTGGGTTGTTGATAGAATTTTTTGATTTGTGGGTTGTTGATAGAATTTTTTAAGGATGTTTTGTCTTTATGAGAGCTTTTGTGTTATTATGTGGTATGATAGCTTTTCTATCTTGCTAATCTCTTTTTTTCCCCTATCACTGTAGGTTCGTTAAGGTTTATAGTATCCTGGCTGTTCTATTACTATACTATGTAAGTTCTCTTAACAGATTTCTAGTTATGTTAAGAGACTATAATGTTTGTTCTATTGATTGTTGTTTTATTGTACCTTTTTGACACGCAAACATCTAAACAGAAAAAGTAGATGAGTGATAACGGTTTGTCGAGACCGTTACAAATCCCCAACTTAATAAAGATTTGCAGTAGCGGAAGTTAGGGTATCAAACCAAGGGAATTAGTGGTCACTTGTTAATTGACTAAATTATAACTAAATTAACCTAAATTACTTTAACCTAAATTGCAAGAAAATTGGAAATTTGCCTCTTAGCTGTAAGAGTGGATTGGTTGATTTATCACTAAATTACTAAAACTAAATTATGCTCACAAACGATTGATTAAACTTATGTAAATTAAGGGTAACCACTTTAAGATCCGGTTTCGTGAATTTACTGATTTCGCACATTGGGAATTGAGCAAAGAAACCACATAGACATGGTTGATAAACTCATTCAATCCTATCCAACCAACTATTATGCATGTACTTAGTATAGTCCTAGAGCTATGCAACTAAGGTAGTCCGGGAGCGGGGGGTACAAACACAGTAATCAAAACACATCAAATAAGCAAATACTGAATTTATGATTGTCACTGGTCACAAATTCATCCAATATCCAAAACCCTAGTTTGAACTCAGTAAATCACTAACCTTCACTCAAAGTGATTACAAAGAAATTAGCCTGACATGGCAACGATCGAAAACATGCAAATCAAAGGAAACACCATTGGAATGCTTGCTGATTGCTTGAAACTCTCCTCCAAATGTCTGGAAATCGCCTGGAATTCGTGAACAGTCGTCCAAAGTCGTCCAAGAGAGCAGATGATACGAATGATTGGCCTCACATTGGCTTAAATAGCCAAACCCTAATTTTTGGCCGAAATCACACCCAGATCGTGGCGCGACGATCTCTCCTCCAAAGGCTCGCGACACGATCTCGCCAAAATAGTCGGGGCTCCTCTTCTCAACACGCGTCGTGCCGCGAGGAGCAAGCCTCAACCCTCGCGACACGATCTGACTTCAAAACCAGAATTCTTTTAAACTTCAACACTTGAATTCAACCGATTTAATCACGTAAACGTGCAAACCTGAAATCAATGAAACTATACAAAGTGATGCGTTCCCAACTGAATATAAACCATAAAAACAGGGAATTAAGAATATTAACACACTACAAATTACTAACACATCACATCCCCACACTTGTCTTTTTCCGTCCCGGAAAAACTGCCACGGAATCATAATCGGGAAATCAATTACAAAATCACAATTTAACTTTTGACTTATCCACCAATCAATTCCACAAACCATTATGTAATCACATATGCTAACTGTAATTGTCAGTATTTCGGTCCGACTAAACCCAACCACCGACCTTTGAGCCCCCAAGGTGCTTGTGAATTACCAATCAATTGTACTAATCTGCCTATGTGTCCCACATTCAAAAAGTTCAAGTTTAATCTACTCCCGACTCATATTCGGTCAAAGTAAAGGGTATTTAAGATGATATTTATAGATTTTCCCACCCTAGTTAAACCAGATACTCATATATCCCAAGAATGGTGGATCTAATGAATGAATGAAATTGTGAGCATTTATTTGTCTACCATTGCTTTCTTTTTCCTTTCTTCTTCTTTTTTTTTTTTTTGATAATAGGTCAATTTTAACTATTATTACCAACGGACATCATCAGAGGCATTCTCTCACAAGGTCTTACCCCCGAGATCATACGTGAGTATTTTGCCCGCGAGATCCAGAACATCATCAGAGGCACGCACCACGGGATACTATCCTTAGTTTGTACATGAGTATTTTGTCCCTTCACTCTAAAAATATTAACCAAATTATTACCTATTATGCTCAAAAGATGGAATGATGGGGCGCCGTTATTTCTCGGATTTGCTTTCGCAAAAAGATCATAACGTGCCAGGTATTCTGAGGATATATGAGTCTCTAATTCAAAAAAGGTCTCTTTCCTCCTAATTGTCAGTTTCAATCTCCCTATCACCCCTAAAATGGGAACCCACTAGCAGATTAGTTTAGTTACGTATTTATACAAGAACAAGCACAATGGGATAATTAAGCTTTACTAAGTCAGCTGGGCCTACCGACACATCACAAATCAGATATATTTTCCACTCTTTCCTTTCCTACCACTTTTCCCATTTCTTTCTTTATTTTTATTCTGAAAATCGACTCCCAATTGTACTATCATTTCTCGTGTTTTGCAAGTAATTCCAAAGACATTTTCAAAATTTTCAAAACACTACAAATAACTAACTAAAAATGAAAAATCTTTTTGGATTTTTATGTTTTTTTTTTATGTTTTTTTTTATTTTTCAAAATAACACAAAACTACCTAAAAATTCAAAAACTGACGTCCTGTCCCCCTCCCCACACTTAAGATGAACATTGTCCTCAATGTGATAGAAGAACACGCACAAACTAATATACCGACACGAACGATAAGAGAAAAATAAAAAGAAAAATAAAATAAAAATAAAACAAAAGTTGGAACAGACTCCCCTGATATAATTCCATGAAAGCTCCTCGAAAGTCGTGCCAACACAAACTCCATTCCGGAAAGTGCTGTGGCCCGGATCGTGTCGCGAGGCCTTGCGATGATAAGCTTCACGGCACGCTCCCCAAATTGGGTATCCTTAATCGAAGAAGACGCGCATCGTGGCGCGAGGAGAAATCCTCAACCCTCGCGCCACGATGTGATCTACAGTAGCAGGAAACGCGAAAAATTGCTTGTATGCTTGACCACTTCGTGCGTTTTCTCTTTTACACCACCCCCCGACACCTTGGAGTGTCTCTGTTCTGCTGCCACCAGCTTCTCCATGCCTCTCGAACTCCTGAAATTACAACTAATTAAAAGAAAACAAAGAAACAAAGAAAACAAAGAAAAATAATAAAACGAAACGCAAAACTCGGGTTGCCTCCCATTTAGCGCTAAGTTTAACGTCTTCAGCCAGACGGTACTACTCTTCATTATGGAGGCTGGAACACATGCCTAGCTTCACGTTTAACCATGGTGCACGGATTTTGAATACACTTCCCTTTCTTGTTGCGAATGCCTTCACCTTCATCAAGTTCCATCTTCATCGACCCTCGACCATCCAAGCTAGTTTGGTCATGCTTCACCTTACCCTTTGTCTGTTCGATGGACTTGGATTCCTTCTCCTTTTCTTTGTGACCACGTCTTACCTCTTTCTGCTTAACCGATGTAATCACACTTACAGGGTCACCAGTATCCCCACACTTGGAATTAACCACTTCCATTTCTGCACTCCTGTCAAACACAACACCACCTTTCGTTGTATCCTCCTCGTTACCACACGGAGGACACTCATTAGTAGCAAAGAGTTTTGGAATAGATTTAATAACCGAATAATCAAAAATAGAATTAAATAAATTTAAATGCAATAAACGGTTACCAAATTTCATGGTGCATGTGTTGGTTCTACAATCGATTTGCGTGTTCGCAGTCGCAAGGAATGGTCGTCCCAAAATCACTTTCGGTTTGTGTCCCGTTTCTTCCTAATCGACAACTAGAAAATCCTCGGGAAAATAGAAATCACCAACTTTAACTGCCAGACCCGTTAGCATACCCCTAGGCCTCTTCGACGACCCATCCGCAAACACCACTTTCGTTTTCACTTCCCGCAATTCCCCTAAGTCATACTTATCAACAACACTGCTGGGTAAAACACTTACCGATGCTCCAAAGTCTAACAACGCCTTATTGGTTTTAAAGTCTCCAATTTGCACCGGAATGTATGGCGTTTTCAATTCCTCAAACTCCTCCTCACCGTCGGATTCTTCACCATCCTCCACTGTATTTATCGCACTAATTGGTACCCCTCGAACATTTTTAGCACCCGAGGTGGAGGCTTGATGTCGC
This sequence comes from Deinandra increscens subsp. villosa, assembly GCA_039602395.1. Classification (NCBI taxonomy): domain Eukaryota; kingdom Viridiplantae; phylum Streptophyta; class Magnoliopsida; order Asterales; family Asteraceae; genus Deinandra; species Deinandra increscens. Next base: position 20,922,711 of record JBCNJP010000023.1, read on the forward strand.
GGGTTGACGTCAGTGTCACTCGGCAGCTTACCATGTTCTCGTTTTGATGACTCGGCTGCCAATTGGCCCACTTGCTTGGCCAAAGCTTCATGATTTTTGTCTTGAATCTCAAGCTTCCTTTCAAACGCCTTCTGACCCTCTATGAGCGAGTTCATCTTGTCCATCATGGCTGCGAATTGAGCTTGCATTCCCTCGTCTTGTTTTGGTTGGGGTTGCTGATAATTGCTTTGTTGCTGATTCGCACCTTGATTGTAATTATTCCGTTGGTAGCCTCCCGAATTGTTTCCTTGACGATTCTGGGACTGCTGGTATTGCTGTCCTCCATCCTGCACATAAGAACCTTGAAATTCAGGATTCAATTGATTGTTCGCATTACCATACCTGAAGTTTGGATGATTTCGCATGTTCGGATGATATGTGTTGGAGTTGAAATCGAATGGTTTCCCTTGAACATAGCTCACATCCTCCTGCCCGCTACCCAAAGTAGGACACTGATTCGCATAGTGTCCCAACTCGTCGCATGTTGCGCAAACTACAAATGATGATGCTGCTTTCGCTTCTTCACTGCCACCACCGACCTTGAGTTGTGTTAATTGTTTCTCCAACAATGCACACTTCTTCTCCAAGCTCTCATACTTCTCTTCCACACCGTAATCCACTGTTTTAGGGCTGCTTTTGGTCTTCTAGCGGATTGGGCATGTCTCCTTGATGTTGTAGACAAACGCTCCAGGTGAGCCCAATCATCCGCTTCAGGATTTATGAGAAACGTTCCATTGCTTATCGAAAGCAAATCCCGAGCATCATCCTACAACAAACCATCATAAAAACAATGAATTAGATCCCACATTTCAAAACCATGATGAGGACATTTTCGTAAAAGTTCTTTAAATCTAGTAAAAGCTTCATGAAAAGGTTCCCCTGATGATTGTTGAAAGCCTCGGATGGCTGCTCGGCCCTCACTGGTCTTGCTCATTGGATAATACTCATCCAAGAACGCTTCTTGCAACTCCGCCCATGTATGGATGCTTGCGGCGGGTAGACTATCAAACCACCGGCGGGCTCGATCCTTGAGTGTAAAAGAGAACATCATCAGTTTAACATCGTCAGTTGTGAAACATGTTGCCCCGATTGTGCTGCAAGTAGATTCAAACGATTTTATGTGAAGGTAAGGCTCCTCCGTCCTCTTCCCATAAAACTCCGGCAAAAACCCCAAGTATTGAGGTTTCACTTCAAATGCCCTATTGTTCTGAGAGACCGGAGTTACAACTGCTGACAAACTTGGCATAATGATCGGCTTGAAATGGCTCTCAACTCCTTGTGCTCGGGCTGGTGTCACTATCCTCGGTACGCCTCCTTCCATGTGAATTTGATTCCTCCCTTGATTATTAGGGAAATGTGGTACACCCTTTGGAGGTTGATTCTGACGCACTGGTTGAGGGTGAACCGGAGGTTGTTGTCGTCGTGGGTTAGCTAGAACCTCCGGTTGACCTCTATATGGGTACCCATTGTCTTCATCAGGCTCGTACCACTCTTGGTCCCATTGTTCGTCCTGTTGCTGCCAATCTTGCTGTCCTCCATTGTTTGCGGCTCCATACCCGTATCTTTGCTGATCGAACATCGGGTTTTTCCAAATGTTGGCCTGGTTGGCAGGGTAGAATTGTTGAGGGGGTGGTTGTTGTGGTGCTCGGCGAAATTGGAGTGGTTGCTGTGGGGGTGGAATCGGGTGTTGACCTCTGTAACGGAGGTCTTCTGCATCATGATGTGACGACCGAGCTGAGTGGTGTGAGTTTGGTCGCCCATTGAGCGGGTCATCAAGGTTTGGATATGGTTGTCTCTGAAAGGCTGGATCATTTTGTGGGTTTTGTGGCTGAACTTGCGGGTATTGTGGTTGGTTTTGGAGATTGGGGTCAATTTGGGGTGGGATGACTGGTTGTGGTTGTTGGTCTTGTGGCTGGTTCTCCATGTTTCTCCTGCTTCTTTGCTCTACTCGGTTCTGCCGAGCTGTACGCTCAATTTCTGTATTATAAATTAGCGGTGATTTCTTTTGTGAATGCCTAGTATGCATAAAACTTGCACAAACCTGCAAAACAACCAAAACAAAGCAAACGGGTTACGTAGCACTGCTCTAGAGGTTGCAAGGAACACGTTAGAAGCAACGAAACACAAAGTTGGGGGGCCAAAAATTGCAAAAACTTTCTCTCAAAACTGGTCCTATCGTGGCGCGAGGCTTGTGGGTGGGGGCTCGCGACACGATGCAGGTACAAATTCCGAATTTTCAATTAAATTTTTTTTAATAAAAACAGAATAAGATGCAGGGAACAAGAACAAAACACTATTTTTTGGATTTTTTGAATTTTTTAGAAAAATTTAAAAACAAGTAAATCAACTAACAAACAAGCGCACGATTCCCCGGCAACGGCGCCAATTTGATAACGGTTTGTCGAGACCGTTACAAATCCCCAACTTAATAAAGATTTGCAGTAGCGGAAGTTAGGGTATCGAACCAAGGGAATTAGTGGTCACTTGTTAATTGACTAAATTATAACTAAATTAACCTAAATTACTTTAACCTAAATTGCAAGAAAATTGGAAATTTGCCTCTTAGCTGTAAGAGTGGATTGGTTGATTTATCACTAAATTACTAAAACTAAATTATGCTCACAAACGATTGATTAAACTTATGTAAATTAAGGGTAACCACTTTAAGATCCGGTTTCGTGAATTTACAGATTTCGCACATTGGGAATTGAGCAAAGAAACCACATAGACATGGTTGATAAACTCATTCAATCCTATCCAACCAACTATTATGCATGTACTTAGTATAGTCCTAGAGCTATGCAACTAAGGTAGTCCAGGAGCGGGGGGTACAAACACAGTAATCGGTCAAACACATCAAATAAGCAAATACTGAATTTATGATTGTCACTGGTCACAAATTCATCCAATATCCAAAACCCTAGTTTGAACTCAGTAAATCACTAACCTTCACTCAAAGTGATTACAAAGAAATTAGCCTGACATGGCAACGATCGAAAACATGCAAATCAAAGGAAACGCCATTGGAATGCTTGCTGATTGCTTGAAACTCTCCTCCAAATGTCTGGGAATCGCCTGGAATTCGTGAACAGTCGTCCAAAGTCGTCCAAGAGAGCAGATGATACGAATGATTGGCCTCACATTGGCTTAAATAGCCAAACCCTAATTTTTGGCCGAAATCACACCCACATCGTGGCGCGACGATCTCTCCTCCAAAGGCTCGCGACACGATCTCGCCAAAATAGTCGGGGCTCCTCTTCTCAACACGCGTCGTGCCGCGAGGAGCAAGCCTCAACCCTCGCGACACGATCTGACTTCAAAACCAGAATTCTTTTAAACTTTAACACTTGAATTCAACCGATTTAATCACGTAAACGTGCAAACCTGAAATCAATGAAACTATACAAAGTGATGCGTTCCCAACTGAATATAAACCATAAAAACAAGGAATTAAGAATATTAACACAGTACAAATTACTAACACATCAATGAGGCAGCCAAGAAAATCTAAGGCAAGGACTCAATATGATAAATGAGTGACTACGTAGTCTAGCATGGTCTTTTGGAAGGATGGAATGCTCAAAATATACTCTTTTGTAAGCGCGATATCCAAACTTTCATGCATCAGTAGGACGTATCTATCAGTCGTACTTTGTGCATTTTACTAGCAGGTGTGTAAAAGAATACATGTATGATCAGTTGTATTTCTAATGGCATGTCTAGCAGGTCTTCTACAAACATATGTATAAAAATTGTTTGGCCACTTGGTTTATAACTTTGTGCCTGCTCTACTAAAGCTATTTCATAAAAAACATTGTGTTAAATATGGTATGGATATGGTATGTATTCAGTATGTGTTAAATGTGCTAAGTGTGACTTTATGTCTGAGTTAGTGCTATTTTGGTCATCATAGAAGATGCAGCTGCCAAAATATATTGCTTTTTTGGACTCTACATGTTCAATTTATAGGTTTGCTCAATTTTGACAAATGAGGTCAATTTTCGGATTATGTTTGTGCTGACCATTAGGCTGTCATTATAAATCTACACATATGGCATTTATAGGTGCACATCAATTTGCATAGCATTTATGAATAGGGTAAACGTAAAACAGGAAATAGGTAGCGGGGAGGTTGTATCTTAAGAATAGAGATCATAGATGAAGTTGATAATGTATTGATAAGTTGTTTTGATGCTTTTTACACAGGGACACAAAGACCCTATTTATACTAAGGGATACAAGGTAATCAAGGTAATAAGACAGCTATTCTACAGCTGTATAAGAGGGCCAAAAACAACTATCTATGGTAAGGGAATGAAGGTGATATGCAGATCACAAAATTCTCCCATGATTTTAGGTTGCCTATTTTAACACTCCCCCTCACGTTGAGTAGTGGGGTCACCGATACTCAACATGACAAGACATTCTTTGAAGCTTTTCCCGTTAACTGCTTTTGTTAAGACATCGACAAGTTGTTCACTTGATTTCATAAATGGGAGTTCTATAATGTTTGCTTCCAGTTTTTCTTTTATGAAGTGGCGGTCGACTTCTACATGTTTTGTTCTGTCATGTTGCACAGGGTTTTTTGAGATTTGAATGGCAGCTTCGTTATCACACATGAGTTTGCTTGCATTTGTTGCTGGGAATCCTAGCTTTTTGAGGAGTTTTCGAATCCACAGCATCTCCGCAAGCCCTCGAGCTATTCCACGAAACTCAACTTCAACACTTGATAAAGCAACAACTTTCTGTTTCTTGCTTCTCCATGTAACAAGGTTTCCACCGACAAAGGTGAAGTACCCACTTGTAGATCTTCTGTCTCGTTTGTCTCCTGCCCAGTCGGCATCAGTGTATCCTTTATTTTCAAGATGAATATTGGGTTTGAATAGGACCCCATAGCCTGCAGTACCCTTGAGGTACCTGATGATCCTCCGAACAGCGTCCATGTGAGCGACTTGCGGTTGGTGCATGAATTGGCTCACTACCCTAACCGCATATGCTATGTCGGTCTTGTGTGGGATAGATATATGAGCTTTCCAACCATTCTTTGATATTGTTCTTTATCTGCCAAGGGGGCCCTTTCTTCCATATGAAGACCGTGGTTAACAATCATTGGGGTGTCTGCAGGTTTACATTCCAACATCCCCGTTTGGGTCAACAGATCAAGAATATACTTCTTTTGACATGGGAAGAGCCCTTGTTGAGATCTGAGGACTTCGACACCAAGGAAGTATTTGAGTCTTCCTAAGTCTTTCATCTCGAATTTTGTTGATAGGTGTTGTTTAACTCTTATTATTTCTTCTTCATCGTCTCCGGTGATGATCATGTCATCAACATAATAATTAGGCATGTCCTATGACCCGCTCTTCGTTTTGTAAATAAATTATGATCAGAGTTGCTCTGTTTGAACCTAAGCTGCTTCATGGCGTGGGTGAATTTTCCAAACCAAGGAGGAGACTGCTTAAGACCATAAAGGGATCTTTTCAATCGACATACTTCTCTTGCTTTAAAATCTCTGTTGAATCCAGGAGGGGTTCCATATAGATTTCTTCAGTTAGTTCGCCATGAAGAAAGGCGTTTTTGACGTCGAGTTGATGAAGATTCCATCCTTTATTCACTGCAACCGAGAATAGGACACGAATAGTGTATAATTTAGCAACTGGGGAGAATGTTTCAGCATAATCAATTCCATAGGTTTAAGTGTAGCCTTTTGCTACAAGATGAGCATTGTATCTTTCGATGTTCCCATTGGGTTTATATTTAATCGTGAACAACCACTTGCATCCAACTGGTTTCTTCCCTTGTGGTAGATGGCATTTTTTCCATGTATCATTCTTCACCAGGGCCTCCATCTCATACTCCATGTCTTCCTTCCACTTCTTTGATTTTAGGGCTTGTTCAACTGTGGTTGGTGTCTTTTCTGCGTATATAGCAGCCTTGCATGCTTGGGCGTCTCTTGAGAGGTTCCCATCCGCAATGTTTGCCATTGGGTATTTGCCCCCATGGGTAACTTTCTCTGGAGAATATCTCTTTGGAGGAACACCCCTGTTTTTCCTAGGTGGGAGTACGTACGTATTAGTTTCGGGGACCGGGGCCTCATTTCTCTCCTCATTTTCTGTCTCTTCTTTTCCTGTCACCTCTCTCTTCTCATTTTATGTCTCTTCATTTCCTATCACCTCATGAGTATGGTTAGAAATATGTATGAGATTTTTGGGTGTTTCAGGAGTACTTACCTGGTTGTTCAGGTGGGTGTGTTCAGAGGTTGTGGCACTTGAGACGATTTCCTCTTGTTCTGCGGTCCGTGGTAACTTACTAATAGTACTGTGACTCTCTTCAGGTATCATGGTGGTCGTTACCCAACTCAGGGGGTCAAGTTCCTCACTCTCCCCCTGACCACTGTGTTTGGAATAGTAAAATTCAGTCTCGAGGAAGTCACAGTTCATAGTTGTATGAATATGTTTTGTTTTGGGGTTATAGCACCGGTACCCTTTCTGGTTCACCCCGTATCCAACAAACACACATTTCTCAGCACAAGGTTCAAGTTTCGATCTTTGACTTTTTGGTATGTGGATAAAGACCGAGCATCCGAAGATTCTTGGTTGAAGAGTGAGAGGTGGGGGAATTTGCGTGGACTCAGCAAGAGTTTGGATTGGGGTTTTGAGTTTGAGGATTCTGGTTAGGAGTCTGTTGATTAGGTAGGTGGCGGTGGCGACAGCTTCAGGCCAAAAACTTTTCGGAACGTGAGACTCGAGCATTAATGCCCGAGTGATTTCTAAAATGATTTTGTTTTTCCGTTCAACAACCCCGTTTTGTTCGGGTGTGTGAGCACATGAGGTTTGATGAATAATTCCTTGGGAGTCCAAGAATTGTTTCATGTTTGTGTTAACAAATTCCCCCCCATTGTCAGATCGAGTAACTTGGATATTCGTTTGGAACTGAGTTTTAATCATGGTGTAGAAATTTGTGAATTTATCATACACTTCTGACTTGTGTTTTAAGAAATAAACCCAAGTCATTCGGGTGCAGTCATCAATGAATAGGATAAAGAATCGAAAGTGTTGTCCTCCCACAACAGGGGCAGGGCCCCACACGTCAGTGTGGATTAACGAAAAAGGTTTGTCTACACGAGTGTTGCTAGGTTTAAAAGTTTGTCTATGACTTTTTGATAGCACACAAGTTTCGCAATTTAAAATAGAGTTTGAGGAAATTAAATGTGGAAATAAAACATGCAAATAACCAGACGATGGGTGTCCAAGTCTTCGATGCCACAACCAAGCCTCCCGAGCTTTTGAACCATGAGACAACAGTACTGTACCCTGGTGACTCATTTCGTCCACATAGTAGAGTCCTTGTCTCTCAGTGCCACGCCCAATGATCACTCCAGTCCTGATATCCTGTAATATGCAGAAGTTGGGGTGCATGAGAACAGTGCAGTTGAGTTCCTTACACACATGGCTTATAGATAATAATTTGTGAGTCAAGGTAGGAACATAAAGGTAATTGCACAATCGTAAGGTTGGGGTAATTTCCACAGTTCCCCATTTCTCGACATTCATTATTCCACCATTTGCAGTTTGTATATGAGTTTTCCGGGTTTAGGTTGAGAAATAATATCTCGCTTATCGTGGGTCATTGTGTCGGTGGCCCCACAATCCAAAATCCACGAATTTTCATGCCACCCCCCCCATACTTAGATGCGAGATTTACCTTTCCACATGTTTTAGGGTGGTTTTTGTAATTTTCGAAACTAGATTTATTTTGAAAAATTATATTAGTGCAGTTTGTATGTTTGCATTTTTCAGGGGTTGATTTTGTCAAATCAGATTTAGGGTTACATTTCAGTTGCTCAGATCCCCAATCGATCGACACATTGTTACCTAGTGCGCCTCCTTCATCGCCACTGTGACCGGCGACTTCACCTGCAAAACCAGATTGAGGGTTTGTTTGATCATCGGAGATGACCGGTGAGTTTCCAACCGCGATTGAGGCTTTCCCTTTCTCTGGTTTGATGGTTTTAGCCCCTTTCTTATGGTCGTCCGCCCACCAATCGGGAGACCCGACGATTCGGAAGCGCTGCTCCTTTGTGTGGCATCTCGTCCCACAATGAGAGCATTTCAGGTGACTTTTATCTTCTCTGGACATCGTCTCCGGTTTCTTGACCATTTTTCCAACCCTGCGTTGCCCCTTTGCTATTAAACCAGCCCCGTTAGAGGGCTCTACTTCAGCGGCAAGGAGGCCAGAGGCAACTCCGCTTTGCTGGTTTGTTGAGGTCGTCCTAGAATGTTCTGGTGGGCAGTTTCTTTGCGAAGCGCTGTGTATGCAGCTTCGGCAGTCGGAACAGGATCAAGCCGGAGGAGTTCATGTTTAATGTGATCGTACCTGCGGTTTGAAGCATTTAAAAATTGAAACAATTTTTGTTCAGACCTGAGTTTTGAGAAGGCTTTGATGTCTTCAGAGCATTTCATTGGGTTGGGATCTATCCGGTCGATTTCCTCCCAAATTCCTTGAAGGGTAATCCATAATTTTTCCAATGGTATCTCGTTTTGATTTATCTCATTTGCTCTTACATGCAGGTTGAAGGTCTACAACTTATCCCTTCCACTGCTATAGGTAACAACCAGGGCATTCCACAGATTTTTTGCAGTTTGGAACTTAGTGAGATTGCCTGCTATGTCGGGTTCGATGTTTTGATAAGCCATGAGAACACGACAAGATCATCTTGTTCCCATTGCCCATAACTTTCATCGGTGATCTCAGGTGGGTTTTCTGTTAGGTGATTTAACAGGGGTTTGGATTTTCCTCCTATGGCCACCTGAATCATACAGGTCCATAGCGCATCGTTCTGACTATTGAGTTTGAGACTGATTTGCAGGTTGTCAGACAGTTTTAGGGTTGTAGTTTGGGAGGTTATCCCTGTTTTTAATAGGTTGGCAATTTGGATGGATAGGTCAGAATTTGGGATACCATCGGTGGACATGGTGATACCCAAAAATTGATTTTCTGGCTAGGGGTGCGAAGATGATGAGCAGATAAGGTCCTACAACCAAACGTGCTCTGATACCATCTTAAGAATAGAGATCAGAGATGAAGTTGATAATGTATTGATAAGTTGTTTAGATGCTTTTTACACAGGGACACAAAGAACCTATTTATACTAAGGGATACAAGGTAATCAAGGTAACAAGACAGCTATTTTACAGCTGTACAAGAGGGTCAAAAACAACTATCTATGGTAAGGGAATGAAGGTGATATGCAGATCACAAAATTCTCCCATGATTGTAGGTTGCCTATTGTAACAGTATCGCTCATGTTTCGCTAACGGAATGTAAAAAATGTTACAACCCCGCCGCGAGGTAGAAAACGAAAAACATGAAATAGGTAGCGGGGAGGTCGTAACGCTTATGTTTCGCTAATGGAATGTATAAATAGGTCCGACTCCGTCGCGAAGCGCAGGACGACCCACTTGTGCAAACTAAAATACACGTTGGTTGATTTTTTACCCATTTCCTTTTAAGCTATTTTTCTATCCTACCCATTTGATAAACATAGCCGACACCTCATCTCTTGCCTTCACATCTTTGCTAGTTTTCTTAACTTGGGATTGAGAAATCTTGGTTTTAATTAGGTCCAATAAAGATTGACTATTCTTCAGCCATAAACCCAAAGGACCTGGCTATATCCTTGTTGGATGTTGAGTAAATAGCAGCAGCCGCCCAAAAGAGCTAAATCCTTGTCTAGGAGTGGTTCTACTTTCTAAACGCTACATTTTAACTAAAATAAACAATTCTTGTTTAAGTGTTAGCTGAAGTCGTTATAAATTCTTTATTTCATATGTTAAACCGGGGGTGCCCTAGTTTGCCTTCTGTACGTAAACAATTAGAACAAAAGATGATTTACTATAAAAAAAACTCGACCTTTAAATAGGGATACAAATCGTAAGCAGCAAGAAACGTACAAAACAAAAAATCTATCCTAAATATTAAATGGATAAACACATAACTCTTAGAAAACTTAAACAATCGATTGACTAATTTACTTATTTACTTAGTTTGGATTAATCTCCTCCAACCACCCCTACAAAGATTACCGTACCACCCTTGAATTTTGCTCGTTATTAACTGTTAGACCCGTTGACTTTGTTATTTTCATACCTCCCCTCAAAGTCAACTTCCTTCATTCCCAAGTTCGAGCAAAGCTTCACCATCTTTACCTTTGTCAAGCCTTTTGTTAGCACGTCTGCGAGTTGATTCTCTGTTATCCACATACAATAGGTCTACTTCGCCTTCCAAGACTTTCTCACGAACAAAATGGTAATGAATTTCAATATGTTTTGTTCTCGCGTGGAAGGTCGGATTCTCTGCTAATTGTATAGTTGACATGTTATCACAATAAAGCTTTACTTTGTCTTCTACTTTCTGATTCAAGCTCTCAAGTAAGCTCTTTAGCCAAACTAACTCTTGTGTAGCCATAGCTGCTGCACAATACTCGGCTTCCGTAGTGGATAACGACACCGTTGGTTGACATTTACTACACCACAAAACTGCACCACCTCCAATCTTAAACACATAACCGGTGGTGGATCTTCGGTTATAGGGATCCCCTACGTAGTCCGAGTCACAGTAACCAACTAATTCAGTTCCATCTCCTTTCGTGAATTTGATTCCAAACCCACTGGTTCCTTTCACATACTTTAAAACTCTTTTTAAGGCAAACATACGTGGCCCTTACGAGGCGACTGCATATACCGACTTAGAACTCCTACGACAAACGATATATCAGGTCGGGTGAGAGTTAAATAAATCAAGCTCCCCAACTATCTTCCGGTAGTCGGTTGGATCTTCTAGTTCATTACCGTCATCAGCTCGTAACTTCACATTCACATCAATTGGAGTTGCACATCCTTTGGAGTCTGCCATACTAAATTTGCGTAACATTTCTTTACAGTATATGTTTTGGTGCAAAATGACTTCATTCTTTTCATATTTAATCAACCCAAGAAATGATTTAGCACTCCCAAATCCTTCATCATAAATCGAGTGTTGAGATTGTCTTTGAGCTGCTCGATTTCTTCCACCAGGTCACCCGTAATCACTAAATCGTCTACATAAACTAATACAATAGCAATTTTGGACCCCACTTTCTTTACGAACAAGCTCGTCAGCCGGTGTACTTGCGAAATCATTATGTTCAAGGAATTCCGTTATCTTCCCGTACCAAGCTCTTGGCGACTGCTTAAGCCGATACAAGGCTTTCTTGAGCTTGCATACATAACCCGGTTTGTACTCGAATCCTTGTGGCTGATCCATATAGATTGTACGATCTAGGTCTCTATAGAGGAAAGCGTTATTAACATCCACGAGATATTTACCCACCTCGCGCGTTGCTGCGGCGTTGAACTTGTATACTGAACGAAACTAAAAAAATTTAAGTGGTATAAAACGTAAAAGTTTAAAAGTCTCCTGGTGAAAGACTGAAAGTATAAAACTATAGAAGTATATTAAAAGCGAAAGTAGAAAAGTTAAAAGTTTCGTGCCAAAGGACGTAAAAGTCTAACAGTCTTGTAGTGAAAGTATAAAACTATAAAAATATACTAAAAACAAAAGTAGAAAAGTTAAAAGTTTCGTGGCCAAAATAGAAGACAACAAAACTTAAAATAAAAAAAAAACTTTAAAAGTTAAACGGTATAAAACGTAAGAGTATGAAACAATGTGGCCAAACTATGAAAACTAAAAGTTTACTATTTCACGTGGCCAAAGTTTGAAAACCAAAAGTCTACTATTCATCTATGAAATTTGATCGTGTTCAAAGGTAACGGAAAGTCTAAAAGTTTCATGGTTAAAGTATAAAACTATAGAAAAGTCGTGGCCAAAGTCGAAAATTCTAAAAGTATACTAAAAATTAAAGTGCAAAAGTTATATGGTTTAAAACGTAAAATTCTAAAAGTTTCGTGGTTAAAGTAAAAAACTATAAAAAGTATATTAAAAACGAAAGTATAAAAGTTAAGGGGTATAAAACGTACAACTATAAAAGTCACGTAGTCAAAGGATTAAATTAAAAAGTAATAGTGGTCAAAATATAAAAAATAAAAAAGAAAAGACGTGGACCAAAAGTGTAAAAATGAGAGAATCTTTAAGAAACTAAAAAGTTTACTATTCAAGTATCAAATTCTATTGTTATATATATAATTTGCCAAAGCTTCCATTCTTTGCTAGCCGCTAATGCAAGTAACACTCGAACCGTAGTTATTTTTGCTACCAGGCTAAATGTTTCGTCATAATCTAGCCCATATTATATATATATATATATATACATTGAGAATGGGTGGTCATAGACTCACCATTCACTATTCATATTCCCACTAATTGGAACATGACACGTGTCATGTTCCACCACTAAAAACATGACACGTGTCATGTTAAATCAATAGTAAATTGACATGTGTCGTAGTCGCTTCTTAAAATTTTATAGGTCACGACGTGGCCTGACACGTGGCCCCGTGTTAGGTCATGTGGTGACACGTGGACACGTGTTAGGCCACGTGTCATATGTAGGACAATGTTTTTGCGACACGTGGTCATGTGCCACGTGTTATGTACATGTAATATTTTTTCTGACTTAAGCGCAGGTGGTCACTTTTAGAACACTTTTAGAGTGTTTGACTTTGCTCACAGCGTTTTGAAATATGGGTGTTAGGCCGCGTGTCATGTACATGTGGTATTTTTTTTCAAACTTAAATGCAAGTGGTCAACTTTTAAATCACTTTTAGAGTTTTCGACTTTGGCCACGGCGTTTCGGAAAATGGGTGGCCCGCCGCGAAGCGCGGGCGAGTCACCATCTTGTTCTTAACAAAAACCAGGTGCGACTAGTCGTGCTTTACACTGCTCTATAGTTCCGTCGGCACGTCTCTTAATTTTGTAGACCCATTTGCACGATACCGTTTTTGAATCTTCCAGTTTCGGGAAGAGTTCCCAAGTTTGATTTTCTGTTAAAGCGTTGAATTCCTTCTGCATGGCCTCCAACCACTCTTTTCTTTCACTTGCTTCATCAAATGTCTCTGGCTCTCGAACTTCTGTTTCAATCACAGCCAACTTAGCATATCTTGCGTTGGGTCTTCTTTCTCTTGTAGATCTCCGCACTTCAATTGGACTGGTCACCTACTGACCCTTCTGTTCGTGTACTAATTTCTTCACCATCATGCTCATCAATTTGATTACCAATATGGAGAGTGACATTTGAGGGTTTTAATTGTTCACTAAGATGTGATGAATCAGGTAGGGTCTCATTAGCTGATGACCACCATGCCGAATTTACATAGAATACCACATGTCTTGAGACAAAACATTTTCTAGTATCGGGCTTGCAACATCTCCAACCTTTCTTCTCTTCATCATACCCGAAAAATATGCAACAAACCGCCTTTTTGTCGAGTTTTTGTCTAAGATGACTTGGTACAAAAACGTAACACACACAAATACCTTAAAATAGGAGACGTTCGGCTTCTATTTGTATAGTATTTGGAAAGGAGATACATAATTCAGCCCATGAGCAGGTGTTCTATTGATGATGTAGGCTGCCGTTTTCATTGATTCCGCCCAAAACCGCTCCGGTACATTCTTCTCATGCATCAAGCTCCCTGCTACTTCTTGTAGGTGTCGGTTTTTACGTTCGGATACCCCGTTTTGTTGAGGGGTATTTGCACACATGAGTTGCCTTCTAATTTTGCAAGTTTTTAGGAAATCCGAGAACTCTCGACTTGTGTATTCACCACCATTATCTGATCGGAGAGTCTTGATTGAACACCCGGTGATTCTTTCGGCTTCTAACCGAAACTCTTTCCCGAAAAGCTAATCATAGGTTCCTCTCTCCATCGGAACAATAGGGTCGTTATGCTCATTACTAAACTTGTTAAAGAGATGAAATATAACCAATGTATATCTTTTTTATCAGAGGTTAAATCGATCATCCGAAGAAGAATTAGGCCAAAAATTAGGATACATTCTGGGAAAATCAAACTTTCATCGAAGAGAAGCAAATGAAAGGCTTTCATAAAAATTCTCGTAGAATCGAGAATGAATTTTTCATTATGTACATGCCAGATCATGAATTAGTAACAGTATCCAATTTCTAAAAAAATCCCAATTGTTTCCATTTTTGGAATGGGATATATATGGAATCTCCATGAATAGGATCAAACCTTTTCCATGGTATTTACATGAGTTCTTCTTTCTTATTCTTAAGAAAGTCCCTGAGAGGGCTTAGTTGATCCACAATTTAGGTTTCATATTTCGTTTCCTTTTCGTTTGTTTCGAGAAATATATCGATCAATTTTGATTCTTTCTTTTTCTATGGATTAACGAAAATGTGCAAAAGCTCTATTTTAAATTTAGATAGAGCTTCACTTTTCTGTTTCATAAAATATACCCAAACAAAACATGAGTTATCATCAATAAAAGTGATTAATTATAACATACCATCCAAGGACGGTTTCTTCATTGGTCCGCACACGTCGGTATGAACTAGTTCCAGAGGTGCGGTTGCTTTGTATGTTGCTCGATCAAATGGTAGTTGATGAGCTTTCCTAAACTGGCACCCGACATCCACTTCATCCTTATTGACATCAAGTTTTGGTACTCCTACTACCAACTGTTCCTTCATGATCATACCGAGCTTTTCAAACCCAACGTGCCCGAGTCTTTGGTGCCAAAGGTCAAACGTTTGGTTGTATTTTGTTTTCTCCACATACGTAGATTCTGCCGACAAAACATACACGGTCTCTCTTCGATGGCCTTGGAGCACGGGCTTAGAGTTTGTCTCTAAATTTTCAAAAACTCTAACATATTTAGGGCCGAATACTACATAATTCTCGGCGTCGGTCATTTGAGGGACGAAAAATAGATTTTCTTCATACTGGGGACGTGGTAAACATCTTTTAGTACCAACTCTTGCTTGTTAGTTTTTGATGGAAACACAACATCTCCTATATTTGCTATATTGTGTTTTGAGTTATCTGCGATCACAACAATTCGATTTCCAGAATATTGAATCGGGTTAGTAAGTTTACCTCGTTCTCCAGTCATGTGGTTTGAGCACCCCGAGTCCACGATCCAATCGTCCAACTTGTTTTCCCGAGTCTCAACCGTAACCGTGTATGCATGTTCTTTTTTGTCATCGGCAACTTGAGAAAAGTAGGCACCAATGTCCCAACCCGATTCCTCCTCGACAGTAGCAGCATTACCTTTTTCCTCTTGGGCTTTCTTTCAACAATCCTTAGCCATATGACCTCGCTGACCACAGTGATAACAGTTGTACGGAAATTGTTTGCCACCAAACTTATGTTTTTGATCACCACTTGTTTCGTCCTTTTCCTTTGGTTTCTTCTTATCTTCGATTTGTGTCTGCCTTCCTTTTTCATGTCTTTTACTTGTGCCTTTATTAAATAGTGACCTCCCTTTTACTCCAGTAGCGTACGGTGCTTCATCTTCTTTCTTTATAGACACACTTGCAAGTTGTTTTGCTAACGCTTCTTGACCTGCGAGTAGGTTTTCAAATTTGACCAACGTAGGTTGTGTAGGCCATCCTTGGATCGTCGTGATAAAACTCCGGTATTCTGGCTTTAAACCGTGAGTAATTATCCGTCTCATTCTAGCTTCCCCGACTCTTGACTCCGCGTCTAGTTCACCGATCTCCCGACACACCGTTTTTACTTTACGGAAAAACTGAGGGATCGTTAACTCTCCTTGAGACATCCTTATCAATTCGCTTTCAAGAAGTTGTAATTGGGCGTCATTCTTTTTGCTAAACAAACGTGCAAAAGCATCCCAAGCGGGTTTAGGGTATTCGATGCATTGAAGATGTTCCAACATGTCTTCTTCGATTGTCGTCTTGATGATAAACAAGGCTCGACCGGCCCTTACTTGCCACTTGTGGATTGACCCGTTCATATCGTTCCTTGGTTGTGTTGTTTCAGCCCCACCTACAACATCCCACAGATCTTAGCCGATTAAGTACGACTTCATACACGTGGCCCAGGTGTTATAGTTGTTATTATTGAGTTTACGGATACCGCCAATAACTTGAAATTCTGCCATGCCGACACAGCAAGATTCCTGCGATCAGAGGGAAGCTTGACCAAAGATCCCGCGCGGGCCAAAAGTCAAGGGTAAAAAAAATTAGGCTGTCGCTAGGTTTTAACAAATGGGTTATATGTTCGGGTCGGATATTTGATTCGGGCCAGGTCACACAACAAAAAACAAGAATATCTAATTGTTTTAATTCATTAAAATAACCGTTATTAATTTCACATTAAAAAAATATTTGTTTCAAGTTTGAAAGAAATACCTTCTCCTTCGCCTGCAGGAGCGTAAGCTGACCGCCTTGAACGCGATTGTTGTTGTGGTGTGGTGTTGGCTGATCAATCAAAATGAGAGTTTCATAAAGAACACATCTAATGAATAAACTTTGTATAACTAACTAGCCACATTCTCCAAAGATTGAACAAGTTAATATGCATATAATTAGATGTAAAATTCAACTCGTTAGTCTTCAAATTGCGTTTAGATCTCAAACTATTCGCAAGTATATCATCTATATATAGGAACCAAGTGTCATTTGGTTTAGTGTCTTTACAGTATTTGAGTTTGGTGTGTTGACACTTTAAATACATCAACATATGAAAATGAAGAAATTATTAAGTACCTGTAATTTAGGGCGGAGAGCCTCTAATGGTTCTTTTCTCTTCTGTGATCCTTGCTGATTTGCAATAAATAAGCATGTTTAGCATCCATAATCACACTTATAGGATCTTGATTTCTTTAAAAAATGAAAAAACACAATGCTTATGTGATAGAGCAGAGTTCTTCCAGTTATAATGTTGTTTATGATTTGACTATGACTCCATATGCAACAAATCATAAAAGAGAGGGTCTCACTAGAAGGCAGAAGCTCACTAGAAGCAGACTCCACATACCCTACTTTATGAGTGTGATATCGCTGGGTACGTTTGGTCGTTTAACAATTTAACAAGATTATTTAGCATCAGTTTAATGATCAAGATTATCAATCAACAATAAATTTCCCCAAATTCAACTCAAGAACCCTAATTTTGATTATCTAGCATCCATTTAACAATTAAAAAAAAGTCTAACATTCAACAAAAAGTATTGGAGTAACAATCAATTTATTGAACAAGCATAACAATGAAATTTGATATAATACCTAACTGAAGACTTGGATTGTAGTCTTGTATATTTGTAGTAGGAGACAAGAGATTAGTCGATTAGAGAGGGAGAGAGCCGCAGCCCACAGTAGCAGCCGACGAGGGGCAATCGATGGCGCCGGGAATGGTGAGGGGTGGCGCCGAGAAGTGATATAGAGTAATTGTCACACCCCCAAAAATCCCACGCGCGATAACGCGCCGCAGGGAGCGTGACAAACCAGGATCGTCGTCCATTAGTTACACCAAACGAAAAATAATTAATAAAAGCATTCATATTTCATTAAAATATAAAATTAGAGTTTTACAAATGCGGAAGCGTAAATACAAATATAAGTACTTATTTAAAATCTTTGTCACCCAAAGTGACGTGGCTTGTTCAAAGACATTAAAAGTGTTCAACACTCATGCATGCGTACTCGTGATACTCGAACATCCGTAACCTGAGAAATAACATGCTAAAAAGTGTCAACACAAAGGTTGGTGAGTCCACAGGTTTATCAGTTCAAAAACAGTTAAAGTTGAAAGTAGTGCCAGTGTTCAAAAACAGTTCAAGTTGTGTTTAAGATTGACCATTCAACAACGGTCAAGTTGAGTTTAAGATTGACTGTTCAACAACAGTCAAGTTGTAAGAGCATAATCACTAATATATATCGAATAGCTAGCTAGGCTATATACATGAAACTTCGCACGTTGATGGTCACCGAAGCTAACAGTTGTTTACAGTTTGTGCAATTTGCCTTGTTGTGTTTAGGACGAATATAACACCCGTTTGATATCCAATCGTGTCAGCGCGACTGACCCGGGTGGGGTTTGTCAGACCCAGTAGTACTACAATATATTTCCCGCTATCGTCATTAATACTAACGGTACCATAAGAAGGACTTTGTTGTATAGTGTGCTACAAGTACTTCAAGTGATATATAAAAGTCTAATTATCTCAGTTGTGTAAATCATGCATGTTAATCTCCCCCAACAGGATTAAAACAGTAAAATGGGGCCGTGAAACTCACCTTAGGTTGCACAGCAAAAATTTCTAGATAATCAATTAAGGAAGTAGCAAGAACGAATCTTCTGAAAGCAATCAATCACCTAACGAGCATTCAAGTATAAGTGTGTGTTCTATAAACTATTAAATTCAACGTAAACAACAAAAACGAATGATCGTGGAGTTTGAAACAAGTCGAGGATGACACGTGTGCCAAATCCGAGCGATATTTAAAATAACGCGAGGAAACACAATAGATATCAATATTATGTATTATATAATACAAAGGTTTCAAAATAAATAAATATATATAATATATATTTAACTAAATGTTTGAGTGATGTTAATGACGAATTTACGGGGACAATGTATATTTATATATGTTAAAAGTTATCATAGAATATTCGGTTATTTCAATAAAAAAAATCTCATGGCATAAATATATATACTAAATCTACTCAAGATATATATATATATACATATATATTTTTACCTTTTTTGTAAAACTAGAATGTTATATCAATATATATATAGATGTTGGAAATATATTTTAAATTTAAAACAACAAGTTAAACACATTTTATAACCCAAAATATGATTTACGAGGTCTTAACGGTTTTAAATATAACTTTTACGGGTTAAACATTCATAGAAATCTATTTTGAACAAGTTTTAATTGACCCAATACATCAAAATACCAAAGAAAAATAAAGAAAAGACAAAATGAGGTTGGCCGGGTTCGAACCCACGACCTATCGGTCTCCAGCGAGCACCCCGGCCACCAGGCTGTGGCTGTTGTTTGGTAATCGACCAGCCACAACTGGTTTTGTACACACAGTGGCCCAGAACCGGATTTTTGAAACAAAACAGAAAAGAAAAGGGAGGCTAGGAGGCTCGAACTCGCGCCGCTCGCGCAGGAGGCCAGAGACTAGGCCATCCGGCCACTGGACCCAATTGTGCTATAACCCAGAACCGAATGTATATAGCTTATACCCAGCTCGCGTCATCTTCTTCCCCAGTCCCGTCCGACTCGCGGGAACCCTAATCCGGTCGCCGGAAATTTCCAAAAACACGAAAAATACTATAAAACGTAGCGAAACTAATAGGAGATCAATACCTCAATTCGGAGATGAGAGATTATCGAGTTTTAGACACCGAAACTAATCTTGAACCTTGAACGTGAACACCGAGCACCATCGTCGTTTGAACTTCTGATGACACCAGGTTGCCCGCAGGGAACTCGCGATCACAGTGGTGCTCGCAAGGTGATGTAATGGTGGCAGGAGATGGTGGTTAGGTGGTGTTTTTCTTGGTGGTTTGAGTCGCCGGAAAAACGAAAAAACAGAAGAGGAGGATGAGAGAATGAGAGGGATGGGCTGCAAATGATTTGTAATTGATATTGCAACTGATATGAATACATAATTGCAATTGAAACCGATGGAAACAAAGGATCGGTCGAAACCGTGAATTCAATTCACGTTAATGATCCTCAAATTAACAATTGACTATTGACACATTTAGTCCTTCAAAGAGTTACATAATGAACACAGAGTTTGAACAATTTCCATGTTAACCCTTAAGGGTTTAGATATATAGAAAACAAGTTTAGAAAGTTACAAGGTTTACCCCTCAAGTTTAAACTAAAGAGTTTGAGCTAACGAGGTTAACAAGACTAACTTAGACGACAAAAAAAAAACGAATATAAATTACTACGTGATTAACGTTTGATGTTTATAAGGATATAACCCTAGATAACCACATAAAATGATAAACAACAACTCGCAATTATTTATTTTAGGTTCACACAAAATCATAGATTTATCTGACATAAAATTATAAGTTTTACTCACATAAAATCATATGACAATACGAATAATTTCACGACACGTCTTCACATAAAACCATAGAATAACTCGTCACATGAAATGACATAACGTTCACATAAAATCACAACATATGATTTACATAAAATCATAATAATATCAAACGTCTAGACTTAAGTGCATGCTCGTATAGTGGTGATTACACAAAACCCTAATTGCTAAAGTCAACACAGTCAACACATAAATGTTCATATAACATTTAATATAGTTTACGGTCAGTTAATGCCAGAAAAAGACCTGAAAAGACGGATTGTCACAGAAATAATGGTTGTACTTGTTTGTATAGTTCAAGGGTCGAATGTGTAATTCTGTGGTTTTGTATTGATTTGTAATTGTGCATAGTTTAGGGGCTGAACTGTAAAATGTAACGAATTGGATACCGGCTGTTAAATAGCCGTTGAGTTGCTAATGAGAAGCATCGATCAGTTGCCCTATTTCTTTCTGTTAAGATTCTGTTACTATCATTGGTATTAGAGCGTCGATTCTCCGACCTCTTACCACCACCCTCCGGCGACGTTACGGCGGCGAATTCTAAGATGACCCCAGGCGGCGGCAGCGACAATACAATCGAGAACACATTGCAAGAGCACGAGTTAACGTTGCTCCGATTGTATCGAGCAGCTCAAACTTCCGTTCAGCAAAATCAACAAATGGCACAGAACATTGCAGCGATTCAGAAAACTTTGGAGAAATTACTCAAGAAATCGGATAAATCGGTAGTTGAAGAGGATGCGGCGGTAGTTCAATTGAAGAACGATAGACTTCCAAGATTGGGCAAGGTAGAATTTCCTCGGTTTTCAGGCAAAGATGTGGAGGATTGGGTTTGTAAATGCGATCATCTCTTCAGCATTGATGAAACCCCGACAAATTTCAAGGTTAGGTATCCGGTCGTACATCTGGATGGAAAGGCACTCAAATGGCACCACAATTTCATGAAATTGAAGGAGGGAATTCCAGTGGCTAATGTTGATTAGAAAGAGTGTGCAAGTGCTATCTCAACAAGGTTTTCTATTGCTATGTTTGAAGACGCCATGGGTATTTTGACTTCAATCTCTCAAACCGGTTCTTTAGAGGATTATTGTCAATTGTTTGTTAAAAGTGACCATATATGAGGAATATGCAGTCAGTATTTTCCTTAAAGGGCTTAGACCTGATATTGGATGCCCTGTTAGAATGTTCTTGCCAAAGACATTAAAACAGGCATTTCAATTGGCAAGAATGCAAGATTCTGCTAATTCAGTCCTTGGGGTTAAACCACAGTCAATGAGGTATGCCAATCCCTCTAATTCTGTTAGTTCAGTGGTTAAGAGTCCTACCCCACTAGCTACTTTTAGCAGTCCTAGTAATGCAAATAGCTTACCACTTTTGCCAACCCCTCCTGCTAGTCATAAGTTGAATTCCAAAAGATTGACAAGTAAGGAAATATAGGAGAAGAGATCTAGGGGAGAATGTTTTTGGTGTCCAGAGAAGTTTTCTAATACACATAAATGCCCCAATAAACAATTATATGTGTTAGAAGTGGTGGACAGTGAAGAAGTAGAGGAGGTTGTGACTGAACCACAGATATCCATTCATGCTATTATGGGTATTCCATATTTTTCTACTATGAAAGTTTTAGGTACTATTGGGACTAGACAGCTGCATATTCCGGTGGATTCAGGATCTACTCACAATTTTATTAATGAAGCCTTGGCAGTGAAACTTAATTGCCACCTTAAAGAGGTTCCCAATATGAAAGTTAGTGTGGCCAATGGGAATCAGTTGAACTGTGCAAAGATGTTCCAGGGTTCCAATGGTGTATGCAAGGGTTATGGTTCACAGCTGATGTTTGGGCTTTACCATTTGTAAATTATGATATGGTCGTAAGGGTAGAGTGGTTGTTCACATTAAATGATTTAATATGGAATTTTAAGAACCTTACAATGCAATTTCAGGTGGGGTCTGAGTTTTAGGGCATAAAGATCAAGTGGTGGAAGCACAACTATTAACTATGAGATTAGATTTAGGGGAAGCTGACTTTGCTCATAAGCCCAAGGTGTTGAATGAAGTGGATAAGCATTATAGTCATTATTGGCTAATTTCACTGATATATTTCAGGTACTAAAAGGCCTGCCTCCAAAAAGGGCCTGAGATCACAGAATCAGGTTGAAAGATGAGTGTATGGCTGTAAATCTTAAACCATACAGATACCAGTTTACTAAAAAAGATGTAATTGAGCAGTCAGTTAGGGAATTGCTGGACTCTGGTGTAATCAGGAATAGTGCAAGCCCTTTTGCAGCACCACTGGTTTTAGTCAAGAAGAAGGATGGCTCCTGGAGGTTGTGGATAGACTATAGGAAGCTCAATGATGCCATTATTAAAAAAAGTTATCCAATTCCACTCATTGAGGAATTGTTGGATGAACTATAAGGAGCTTTAGTGTTTTCTAAGTTGGACTTAAGATCTGGTTACCATCAGATTAGCATACATGTGGAAGATATACACAAGACTGCCTTCAGAACTCATCAGGGCCATTATGAATTCATGGTAATGCCTTTTGGCTTGACCAATGACCTAGCCACCTTCCAGTCATTAATGAATGCTACCTTTAGTGATTTCTTGAGGAAATTTATATTGGTCTTCTTTGATGATATTTTGGTATACAGTAATTCTATGGAGAAACACTTATTGCATCTGGAACAGGTCTTAAAAGTCCTGAGACATAATTCCTTGTTTGCTAAACAGTCTAAATGCAACTTTGCAGGCTCCTCAGTGGATTATTTAGGTCATGTTATTACCAAAGAGGGGGTAGCAACTGGCCCAGGAAAGATTCAAGCTATTAAGGAGTGGCCTCTACCTACTATAATTAAGCAGCTTATGGGGTTTTGGGTTTGGCAGGCTATTACAAAGGTTCATAAGGAATTTTGGTATGTTGGCAAGACCTCTCACTAAGCTCCTAAAAAAAGATGCTTTCCAATGGACTCCTCATGCTACTTTAGCTTTCCAACAATTACAGTAGGCCCTTAGTTCTCACCGTGTTTTGGCTTTACCGGATTTCTCTAAGACTTTCATTTTAGAAACTGATGCATCTGCTCGAGGCATTGGGGCTGTATTAATGCAAGAGGATCATCCGATTGCCTTCATTAGTAAAGGGCTCTCAGCCAAGCAACAGTCCTTGTCTGTGTATGAGAAGGAGCTCATGGCCATCATTTTTGTTGTCAAACATTGGCATCACTACTTGTCTGTCAAGCATTTTCTTATTCGAACTGACCAGAAGAGTTTGAAACATTTGATGGAGCAGAGGATCTCCACTCCTCTGCAACATGTATGGCTATCTAAGCTGATGGGCTATGATTTTGACAATGTCTACAAACAAGGTAAAGATAATTTAGCAGCTGATGCCCTGTCCAGAGTTCAAGCTGCTACTATTTTTCATATGGGTCTGTCTACTCTAGACCCATCCCTCTTTAATCAAATACAAGCTTCATGGGATAGTGATTCTTGGAAGCATGATACCTTGTTCAGAAACAACAAGGTTATGGTTGGGAAGGATTTGCTGTTACAAAATGACATTATTACTTTATGTCATGATTCTGCTATGGGGGGGGGGGGGCATTCTGGGTCCATGTCAAAGAATCAAAAGTATGTTTAAATGGAAGGGTCTTTCTAGGTAAGAGAATATGTTAGACACTGTTTGGTGTGTCAAAGGGCTAAGTATGAAACTGTGGCTAGCCCTGAGTTACTTTAGCCATTACTTGTACCTTCCCATATTATTTCTGATATTTCTATGGATTTTGTGGGTGGATTACCAAGATCTAACCATAAGGACACTATCTTTGTGGTAGTTGATAGACTAACAAAGTATGCTTATTTCATGAGCCTATCACATCCTTATTCAGCAGCTCAGGTTGCTCAACTCTTTCTAGATAATGTGTTCAAACACCATGGATGGCCTGAAACAATTGTTTCTGACATAGATTCTGTTTTCCTTAGTTCTTTTTGGCAAGAATTCACTAAATTGCAGGGAGTTACTTTGGCTATGTCCACTGCATACCACTCACAAACTGATGGGCAGACAGAGGTTGTTAACAGGTGCCTTGAGTCTTATCTTAGATGTAAGGTGATGTATAATCCTAGTAAATGGGAGAGTTGGCTTTCACTTGCTTCATGGTGGTATAATACTTGTTTCCACACCTCTATTAACATGACACCTTTTCAGGCTTTATATGGCTACCCACCTCCCTTGTTTGTTCCCTATGTGCCAAAAGATACAAGAGTAGCAGCAGTAGATAAGTTCCTAACTGACAGGGAAGAAATGATATAGACTTTGAAGCATTCTATGGAGTTGGTCAGGAACAGAATGAAACAAATGGCCGATAAACACAGATCTGAGAGGGATTTTGCTGTAGGCACTTGGGTTTTCTTAAAGCTATACCCTTATGTACAATCCACTTTGAGGCAAAGGAAGTTTTCAAAACTGCTTCATAAGTTCTATGGACCTTTTTTAATTGTTGAAAAAATTGTTGCAGCTGCTTATAGACTTGATTTACCAAAAGATTCTTCCATCCACCCTACATTTCATATTTCCCTGTTAAAAGAAGCTAGTGGTCCCCCTACCCATATTATCCCTTTACCTTTGGAGCCCAGATTCAACTTGCAACCAGCTAAAGTTTTGGAGACAAAAGTGTACAAGAAACGCAACCCAGTGGGAATGAAGTGGTTAGTTCAGTGGAAAGATTTACCTATTATAGATGCCACCTTGGAAGATGCTGAAGAACTACAATTGAGGTTTCCAGATTTTCAGAATTCTTGAGGACAAGAATTTCTTTTAAAGGGGGAAGTATTGATATAGAATAATAATAATTGTAATTGTTTGTATAGTTCAGGGGTCGAATGTGTAATTGTGTGGTTTTGTATTGATTTGTAATTGTGCATAGTTTAGGGGTTGATACTGTAAAATGTAACGAATTGGATACCGGCTGTTAAATAGCTGTTGAGTTGCTAATGAGAAGCATCGATCAGTTGGCCTATTTCTTTTTGTTAAGATTTTGTTACTATTAGGAAGTCGGGAACTGTGGTCTGTGGCAGCGTGACTGCGTGAGGGGCTGAGGGTGAGGCAGCGAAAGGTAGAGAGGCAGAGGCAACGTTGAGAAGAATAGCGAGGGTGGGGGGCGGATTCTTAAGTTTTTTGGTTAAATAAAGGAAAATGCAACAAAAACGTAGCGCACCAGTTTCGAACTCGGGTCTCTATGTTTAACATCCCAACGTGAACCAGTTGCGAATATATAGACTGGGCCAGACTAAGCATATAAAAAAAATCGAACCGAACGAGTATAAATTCCTACTTCTGAGCCAAAAAAACTAGACGGGTCGGGGCCCGGTCTGGCCCCCATTAAAATTTGCCCCTTCCTGCGATGATATTACTAGGTTGCATGATTGAAGGGACGAAAAAGGCTGCAACCTTCAATTGCTAACCGTCGCTGCACTGCTGCTGTTTCTTCCTTGGCGGTGGCACTGGCTCTAGATATCAGATTGTTAAACTGGGGGTGCCCTAGTTTGCCTTCTGTACGTAAACAATTAGGACAAAAGATGATTTATTATAAAAAAAAACTCAACCCTTTAAATAGGGATACAAATCGTAAGCAGCAAGAAACGTAAAAAACAGAAAATCTTTCCTATATAATTAATTGGTAAACACATAACTCTTAGAAACTTAAACAATCGATTGACTAATTTATTAATTTTATCAGTTTGAATTAATCTCCTCCAACCGTCCCTACAGAGATTACCGTACCACCCTTGAATTTTGCTCTTAATTAACCGTCAGACCCATCGACTTTGTTATTTTCACATCATATACACGGTAATCGATCCAATATTCAAATTACTCATGATCAAAGTTTTTATTTTTCACATCTTGTTTTGTGGCATGCAGTAGAATGATAATAGGAATATACATTTAATGAAAGCTGCATTACATACAAACTACCGTTGGTGTCGGATAGAGTAGCAATAAGCAACTCTTAACACTTTTCCTCCAAGTTTGTTCATATTGGCTGTACACACATGCTTTAGAACCTTTTTTTATCTGATCTGGACCACGTTGTCACTTTTATATATCCTGAAATTTAAAACAACATGTTGTAAAACATTATATTTTTAGTAAGACCAATATATAAATGTATAAAGATTTGAAACAATAATATCATGAAATGCTAAACTAAGAATAATAAACTGGCGAACCCATGGGGTAGGAAGAACTCTAGCATCAACTGATGTAGGTGCTTCATCAATAGTAATAACAAACTCCTTCGTGTAGAGATCTTCTTTAAAGCTAGCTCCCTTGTTGTTTGTGATGTCACCCCTGATATGCAATACTTTCTTGGTGAGTTCCCTCTATGTGTATGTTTAACTTTGACTCCCCTAAGAGTTTGGTTTATCTGCAAAAAAAAAAAAAAAACACACAATTATCTTCTATATGAAACTCATTGATATCATCATACGCATTCCAATCTTATTTAAAAGAAGTGGCGTATGATATCTGAAGGATGAAAATGAAACTGTAAGAGGATTTAGAACCATTATCCTATTTGCATCAAAATATGTTTGGTAGACACATGTTTGCCAATGTATCTGTTTGAATTTATAAAAAAAGTGCAATCATCATACATACTTCTTCAGATTGAAATGCTTGCTTCAAGCAATGACTGCATCTTTTGTAACTACATAGAATGAACTCTCCAACAGAATTTACTTTTCTACCGAAATGGAAGATTCTACATGTTAAAATCTGAAATAGAATGCATCGAACTAAAATCATCATGTACAAATTAAAAAGAAGAAAGATCTAAATATGTAGATAAGAAATTTTTTGTAAAAAAACTCAACTAAATGCTAAGTATCTCGAATGATATTCATCACATTTCTGCAAAAGTGGCGCAACCCTAAATCTTGGATGTCCTAGTTTATTCAGACTATGTTCCATCTTAAAAGTGTCAAGTGGTTGAAAGTCACCCAAAAATTGTTCTCTATGCATGCAACCTCTTAATTATCATGTTCCTCATTTCACATACATTTGCTTAAAATGAAGAGATATGGACAGAATACAAAAACAAAATATAAAAACTCAAATACATATGCTTAAAATGAAGAGATATGGACAAAATACAAAAACAAAATATAAAAACTCAAATATGTAAAACTTTAATATCGAACTAAAAATGGAAACTAGTATTATAAAGGTTGGTGAATTTGATGGTCTTTCTTAGCAAGATTGTTACATCCAAAATCATAAAACACCAAGCATTTCATAATATAACACTTACTTAATCGGACTCTTTATTTAATCTCTTAATTAATCATGCCCCATATTCTTGAGTCTTGATCTTTTTTACTATTTTTTGTGAACCAAATGACAATAACCTCTAAGAAAAAGAAATCACCAAGAATATAAACATTAGTGAATCTATCCAAAGTATATAAGGCTGTATGAAAAAACATATAATGGAATATGAAAAAGCATAGATGCAAATAACTACACAAAGAGCACAAACATATTTTCACAAAAGATAATCCATCTTCGGAACAAAAAAGACTAATTTGGAGGATTTAATATTATCAGTTTCCCATGATCAAATGCAACATTAGAACAAAAGACATGGTTAAGATGTTGGGTTAATCGGGTTGGTTTGCCATGTCACTGTTATGGGTCATCTGATACTATCTGATACTTTGTTTGAATCAACTAGAATTAGTTAGAGATTGACTGGTTTGAGGCTCAAGTACACGTTTGATTTGGATGCACATGGGGTTAAATAAAATGTCAATTTGAATACCAATTCTTTAAGAGAGTAGGTTAGTATTTTGTGGTAGTGGTTAGTCCACGTTGTTTTCTTTTGTAAGACTATTTATAGCTTTTTTTTTGGTTAATATAGCACAACTTTTACTTTTCACAAAAGTCTCCATCACCTTCATATTTTTGCATATTTGAGAGTTTCTCATTTCTTCCATTAGAGTGTTAAAGAGTTCATCTGTATGATTGTTTTCTAAATCAGTTAGCTCTTGAAATGCATAATTTCAAATCTTCGATATTACACTATATAACATGTTACAACTTTTGTTACAACCATTGCGGCACAAGTTACTACCATGAAGCATAGGTTACAACAATTCTAGCGTGTTGTACAAGTAGTTTAAGTCCTCTCCGAGTTTACAAGCACCCTTGCGCTGTGTACAAGCCATTTGCTTTTAAACTTTTTTGATTTTTGCTTTTACACGTTAACTTCCATCCTCCCTCTCCTCCATGTCGAGCGGCCAACTACTCTCCCCCTCACAGCTATGATGCACGGTCTACCCCCCATGAGCAACAATGTCGCAAGGACAGGAGCAACTCTTCTCAACTGTAGAAGTGCGTGGTGGTGTCCTTATCATGAAGCATCCTCCCTCATTGCTTGCACGATATGGGCTCCCGCAACAGCCACTACCCATATTCTGTGCCTGATCTCAACGCTAGAGGTGTTTGTTTATGTGGAATCCAAAATCTAAGGGAAAATCAGGCATCAAATCTGAATTTCGTCCTTCAAATCCAGAAGTGTATTAAAGGTTCGGGTATGTTTTAATTGCTGTCTAGGGCTTCGATTTCTGGGTTTGATTGTCCGCTCACGCCATCTGTGTAGGGTTCAAGCTTCCTAAGAGAAATGGTAGGGTTTTCAATTAGGTCGATTTTGAGGTGTTTCATGTTCTTATTTTCATCTTTTGTTGATTCGTTTGAAGGAAAGTACCTGTTAATCATAACTTGATGACTTGATGTCATATCATTGAAATTTGCAGTTTTGAGAGAATTATGCTGCGTTGGACATGCTTTTGCAATGGAAAATATATGTTCAAGATACTTTCGTGAAGGTTGTATGATTGAAAGAGGTATGTGACTTGCTTTTTTATTAGTTATTGTTACGAGTCAAAACATTGGTTGACATTAAAAAATTTATGCAAGGTGAAAGCCTGAATATCTTTCTTGCTTCAACATTACACTACAAACAGATGCAGACAGCTATAAAAATTTGCCATTGCTGAAAATAGAACCTATTCTTTTATCACCTATTTTTCAATTCATATCTTACTTATTTTATGTTGTTTGATTGTAGGCGGGTTGTTGCTTGAGGATCTGATTTGCTATTTAGGTATGTTGATTGTTTATCATTAATTATACTTTGGTGTGTTTTGATGTAGTTAAGGGATCTGATTTATTGTTTAGGTATGTCTGTTGGTTTTTTATTGCTATATAGGTGTCTAGGTTATTTTGTGGCGTTGTGGCTAACAGATTGTGA
Organism: Deinandra increscens subsp. villosa; assembly: GCA_039602395.1. NCBI lineage: Eukaryota > Viridiplantae > Streptophyta > Magnoliopsida > Asterales > Asteraceae > Deinandra > Deinandra increscens. The sequence continues at coordinate 20,952,136 of JBCNJP010000023.1, forward strand.
TCATTTCAATTAACGGTTATATGTTTGACATATGCCAATACGAGACCTATTACAGCTTGAGTAAATGGTCTTTGTACGTTACATTATATGTTTGGTAGATATATTTGTTAAATGTATAAATGGTCTCTCCATGTTGCATGCATATTTTGTTAGCTAAAAGTTAATTGTGATTATAGTGCAGGATCAGTCAGTTGTATTAATTTATCCACCTACATTTAGGATATGAACAAAGTGTTAGAGATTTAGGATGAGGACAAATTGGAGTAAAGATCAATTAGTTTGCTAGATGTGCGCAGCAACGACACGTATTGTAGAAAGAGTATTCGGTTTGCTCCTGCAACAACGACACGTATTCTCCAAACTGCTTCGACTCCGACAAGTATTGTACCTATAGAGATTTAGATTACATGTAAGTGCACGAACACTACTTTAATTGGTATGCAACCGACTTTTGATGAAGCTTTCATTTCTAAGGTTTGATATCTACCGTTTTCTGTTATTTACAATGCTCTGCATATGTCAATTTTATGGTGATCCAAGTTGAATATGTACATGAATCATTTTTTTCCCTTATTCTTTCAGGAAGCTTTGAAGTTACACTCCAAAAATCACATATTTACTTCGGGGAGCAGGGGAATGATGTGAAAGATTTTCATGGTATGTACCTCTTTTTATCTCATCTTCCTTTCTTTTGATTGTCTTATTTTTTATTGTTCTTCATCAAGCTACCTTAACATATACCATTAATAATAACCAATATGATCAAATTATGATCAATAATAACTTTTACGAATGGTGTTCTTTTTGTTTGCTAACATTGACCATTTATCTTGGTTAGACCTTTGACTAATTTTTTTTATTATATTAATATGTTGTAGCATTGGATGGGAGTTTGTATTCATGTTACTGTATAAACTCATATTTGAAGCCTCATTAGTCTCTGAATTATGTTTTAATTTTTTATGTCATTTTGAAATTTTATAACCATGACTTGACTCTTAATTATCAATTTCATTAGTGTTTGGCGCGCCATAAGCTAGCTTATAAGCTAGCTGATAAGCTAGCTTATAAGCAAGCTTTTTGACGTTACCAAACAAAGCTTTTTTTAATAAGCTAGCTTTTTTTAAAAGCCCCAGTAAGGTCAAAAAGCTAGCTTATAAGCTAGCTTTTGAAAAGCTAGTTGGAGTAGCGTTTCAACTAGCTTTTATAATATTTCCAGTTTTACCCTTCCCTAACTTATAAATAAATATATTTATTTACATTTATGACATGTACTTTTATGTCATTTTATATTTTCCAGCTAGTTTATCAGTTAGTTTTTACCAAACGTTATTTTTTTTATCAGCTAGCTTATAATTTATCAGCTAACAGTTAGCTTATCAGCTAGCAGCGCACCGCATATTTTGCCTCTTGAATCAGGCGGAACATTGCACTGCTTCGGTTCTTGATGTTCTCAAAAGTGATTGGCTAATTTGGTTAGTTTAACTTTGTTTTCCTCTTGTCATTTTTTGGTACATGGTCGTTTGCGTTGAGTTTTCTTTTTTCGTAAATCTGTTAGTATAGTTGCGTATAAATTTTGTTTTGTTAGTATTATATGTTGAGGTTGATAATATTAATATTTAACCTCAGCGCCTCAATTTCAACAAGTGCAAAATGAGTAAAATTACATCTTTTGATCAGCCGTTTCAAAAAACAGCTAAACCAAAACACGAACGCAGCACCACGCTTTTTTGCATTGTCATTTATGCTTGCTTATGTGTTAACCAAATGTTTATGCCATGTGTGGAACTCTTTCTTTTTCTTTACTTTGTTCTTCTGATTCTTTACCATTCTACTTCATTGCTCAATTCTCAACTGCCACTCCGTTAATTTTCCGGTGAGGTGTCTTCATTTTGGTCCGACTATCTCGGTTTCTTGACGATTTATTTTGTGCTTTGTTTGATTTGTTTGTTTTGTTTGTTTCTGATGATTCCCTTTTCTTCCATTTTGTGGAATATTTTTTTATCTATGTTGTGTTTGATGTTTATTGATGTTTATTGATGATTATGTTGATTTGATTTTTAGTCTTAACTGCTTTGACTTTGTCATGCCAGTAACAACGCCCCAATTGAAAAGCTTGTAATATATAAAACCATGTAAATTAAGTTCACTAACCTGATTTCCTCAAACAATATGAAAGATTCCTTCGAACAAATGAAAGCCTGCATAAACCATCTTCATCAGTCCAGTCGAGATTCGAAAAAACAATGCCTACAACTTTCCATAAATTAGAAATTTTACCTCAACTTATAAGGCGGTGTTTGATCTATGTTTGAGAGAGAGAAGTATGAATTTATAGAACCCGTGTATACAATTTGAATCGTGATTTGAAATTGACCGCCATTTTCACATAACCAAATTCATGTATGAATTTGAAATCCAAGAAGCCGATGTCTGCCATTTTACCTTAGTTGATATCTGAAAATCTTCTTTTTCCCAATCTATGATGCGTTAACTTTGAAGATAAAAAGAAAGTGAACATTCTATCTAAGGAAGACATATTTCTTTGCTTTGTGATGGACTTGAAAAGGAAAAAAAGGAAGAGAAAGGAAGAAAGATGGGAAGTTGAGCAATGGGTGTACTTCTTTCATTTTCCTTTTGCCCAAAGTGTCGGATCCTCAAAATTTTGGCGACTTTCGGCTTATTTGTCTTATGGGCTGCTTGGCAAAAGTTATTTCGAAGGTGCTCGCGAATCGTATGAAGCTTATCCTTGACTCTGTTATTTCGGAGACCCAAATGGCTTTCGTGGCTAATAGAAATATCGTTGACGGCCCTTTAATAATCAACGAGATCCTTTCGTGGCTTAAACGAGCCAAGCAACAAGCTATGTTTTTTAAAATTGATTTCAACAAGGCGTACGATTCTCTTGAGTGGGATATTTTAGATGATATTTTAAGGCAAATGAATTTCCCGAGTGTTTGGAGGTTGTAGGTTTGGGGAATATTGTCGGCTTCTCGTAGTTCGGTTCTTATAAATGGCTCGCCAACTGAAGAATTCGAGTGCTTCAAAGGGGTTCGTCAAGGTGATCCTCTTTCACCTTATTTATTCATCGTCGCAATGGAAGCTTTCCATTAGATGATGGAAAAAGCGAGAACGGTGGGGATTTTTCAGAGGATTACTGTCACACCCCCAGAAAATCCACGCGCGGAATACCTCCACAAGGAGCGTGACAAACCAGGATCGCAGTCCAATAGTTACACCAAACGACCAGTAATTAATAAAAAGACTTTTCATATTTCATTAAAATATAAATTCAGTGTTTTACAAATGCGGAAGAGTAAATACAAATAGAAATCTAAGAAAACATCGTCACCCAAGGTGACATGACTTGTCCAAAGACACTAATATTGTTTCAATGACTCATGCATGTGTACTCGTGATACTCCAACACCTGCGACCTGAGAGAAACATGTTTGAAAGAAAGTGTCAACCAAAGGTTGGTGAGTTCACAGGTTTTGATATTCATAGCCAAGTTTTTCGCCTATGGACACAACAGTTTAAAGTCCATAGATAAGTTGTAAAGTTTTGCTATATTTCCATATCGTAGGTAGCTAGCCTAAATTTCATGTCACTGGATAGTTCGCAACCGAAGCTGACTAATTAGTTGTAGGAATCCTCCTTACGTGTTTTGCCTTCCCCGTGTCCCACCAGAAACAACGGTACGTATAGGCTAATATTGCTCTCAGTCCGACCGCCAGTCGGGTGGTGCATCACGTGCCCGCTGAGAGGGGTTTGTCAAACCCCAGTAGTACTACTCAACATTACCTCGCTATTCACTATTAACGGTTCGATTTGTAAGGACTTAGTTTTTGGTGTTAAGCAAATCTAGTACATGATGATATGTCGGAAATATAAAAGCCGTCTAAAAACAGTAAGTAATCCGCATGTTCTCTCCCCCAAAAGAAAAGAGTAAAGTGGGGCCGTGAAACTCACCTTAGGTTGCAAGAAATGCTAGCTTGAACTAAAGTAGTTGATCAAAAGCACGAACGTCCTAAACGAATAATGAGTCTTGATTATGCAAAAGTTATGAGAATGAATAACTCGAGCGTCACGTACTACTAGTATTGGTTTGGTGATCATGTCATGTACACGTTACGCTAATCATTGTCGGTTTTAAAACGACTCTATTTTATTACCCCTTGATAGTTACTCATAATTGTCACAATTATTTATGAAAATAATCATGGCCCTACTTTATATTGCTAACTCATTAAAACATAGGTTTTTTTTTAACGAGGTTGTGATAGAAAATAATTATATAAGTGTTTAGCTTTATGCGTGCAAAAATCAAAAGAAACATCAAAAACTAAGGAATTTGACATTGATAGGATTACAGGCCGTGGCCTTAAGGCGACAACTTAACCATTGGGCTAAAATAATTTGTTGGTTTGAAGTCATTTCAGGTTAGTTTTAAACTAGCAATTAGTATGAATGAAAATAAGTTATGTTAATGTAAGGGGAAAAAAATGTAGCTAGTGTGGGTCGAACCCTCGAACCCGAAACCCTATGGTTAAGAGACAGGACACCGACCACTTGACCATTAGTTTCTTTTGGTAGAAAACCCAGATATTAAAGTTTATAATCTATAGTAAAAACTTCATCTTCTTCCACATACAAACCCTAGTGTACGTGACTTCCATTAAAGAAAACAGACTGCTCGAGAACTACGATCAGGATAATTACGAATCGTATACAAAGGAGTTTATGCTATACCTTGATGCGGAAACAACGAAACAGAAGCGGAAGGTGACGATGATGAAGCTCCGTGTACGACTCGAATCCGAAGCACGGTTCTTCAACTGTTCTTAGCCGGTTGTTCCTCAGTGGCTGTGGGCGTCGAGCATTAGTTTCACACAGCGAGCAGATGGTATAATAATGATGACCGATGATGGCAGAAACGAAGCAAGAACATGATCGGAGGTGTGATCGGAGGAGACGAGTGCCGTGATCTTCAGTTTGTGCTGTTAACGGATATCGATGTTGAGAGTGACGGTTGCTTGATCGAAACGTGTAGTTGGTGATATGCCAAAATGATGATCGAGTTATGGATATCATTTGATGCTAACGAAACTGAAACGTGCGCGTAACCGAGACGAGAATTGATGGCCGGAAGTGAAGAATGAACGTTGCGACGGTTTCAGTTTCACAAATTAGAATTCTTTATAGTCAACTTTAATCTATTAACACAATAAACCCCCAACTTTGAGCTATGGGCAAATAGAGCCCTTGTGGTTTATATTGATTTATTTTAGACCCCAACTATATATAACTATAATCACAAGATTTTTATGACATATACATTTAATATAATTCAAGGAAAGTAATGACTCCTAATCATTTAGTCATACGTATTACGTGTTTAAAAAAAATTTACTAATTATATTCAATCATTCATTTGTAATTAAAATAATTTTGTAGAAGAAGTTAAAATAAAGTAAAAATTATATAAAACGAAGATGATTATTAAAATGTTCCCCTGTTTATTGCTTGATAATGAGATTATCCATGTTGTTAAGATGGGTCGGTTAAGAAAAACTCACAACCGCGAAAGCCATGTGGGATGCAATAAAGATGCATCACCAAGGGGCAGATTGTGTAGAAGCCCGATTGAAAACACTCATGGCGGAATTCGAAGCATTGAAGATGAAAAGTGATAGTACCGTAGGAGAGTTTGCGTCAAAGATACGGGGCATGGCGTAAAAGTCAGCATCGTTAGGGACGAAGATTGATGAAGAAAGGCTTGTCAAGAAATTCCTCCACTGCTTACCAAAGAAGTTCATACACATGGTGGCATCGATTGAGAAATTACTCGACATGAAAACAATTGCTTACGATTATGTCGTGGGACGTATGAGGGCTTACGAAGAGAGGGTAAAAGACGAGGATGGGCAAAGCTTAGATTCAAGCAAGCTTCTCCACGTGAAAAATAGGCCATGGATCTAATAGCAATGGGAAGACACTAGCATGTGAAGAGGGGACTTCAAGTGAAAGCAAACTAATATAAGTCAACCAGAGAACGGAAAGACAAAGAGCTAAGAAGCATAAATCTCAAGTTCAATGTTCCCAATGCGATAAGTTCAGGCATTTTGCCTCTGTATGCCCGGACCGAAGGGGTAAAGCTAGGTCATGAAGCACACTTGGTTGAAAAGGATGGGGAAGAAGTCTCCTTGTACCTACTGGAAGAAATAGAACTTCAAGAAGAAGAAATTGTGAAGTAGAATGTTCAATGCGAAGTTCAAGAGAGAACCATATTGGAACAGAATGTTCGTTACAAAATTCAAGAAGCAATGAAAAATCGGTATGTTCACTACGAAGGTCAAAAGGGAACAAAAGTGAGTCAGAATGCTCATGAAGAGCAAGAAGGAGCAAACTCATCTCAGAATGTTCTATTAGTTGAGAGAAAGGTTATACCGAATGTGTACGAAGACGAGTCCGAGAACATGTGGTACTTGGATAACGGAGTGTATGTAACCACATGACGGGTCATAAAGAACTCTTCGCTGATCTTGACGAGAACGTTACCGGGCGCGTTAAATTTGGGGACAGCTCGTGCGGTGAAATCAAAGGAAGAGGATCCATCACCTTTGAAAGTAGCTAGAACCGGAGAGGAAATAATTCTCAAGGATACATACTATATATCGAGTCTCAAGAGCAATATAATTAGCGTCGGCCAAGCCACGGAGATAAGTTATAAGGTGATCATGGAGGATGATTTGCTATTGTTGTTTGATAAGAAAGGAAGCTCACACTTAGTGTGTACAGGTCCTCAAATCGATTATACAAAGAAAGCTTGAAAGAGGGAACTTTAATGTGGATGCTCATTGTTGAAGATAAACAAAGCAACAGTGGACTTTTGATTTCTCAATGGACTCGTAGTGTCTAAAGATGTAGATGGCGAGCTGGTAAACCCAACCAAATACCGAAAGCTAGTCGGTTGTCTAAGGAACACAATCTTTAGAAAAGCAAAAGTGTGGCCTTGGAACAAACAGAACGTACACCATGAAGTATCTGAATTCGAAATAGGGAATTGGGTAGGTGAGCAGGCCGTGAACGAAGAAGAAGATCAAGACTTGACTCATGAAGAAACCCATGAAGAAATTCACCTAGTTCTCCATTGCATACAATGAAGAAATCTGCCGTTCAAAAAAAAAAAAATGAAGAAATTCAAAGTAATTCTGCTGGGCTAGAAGCATCACAACAGCCCGCTAATGAGCCAAGAAGGTCACAAAGAATGAAACAAGTTCCTTCTAAATTTAAAGATTATGTTGTAACTGGTGGAGTAGAAAGACAGAACCAAAGTGAAGAAGTCTTGTTAACTACTTCCGATGAACCGAGAAATTTATATATATAACATTTTGAATTGAGTTGCTGTGAGAAGATGTACTGTACTACCTTCTATCCAATGACATGCTTATAACATATTTTCTCCTCAAATCAATTTTTTACACCTAACGTGTTTTTGTTTTTTTCTGCTCTTCAATAAAAGGTTTGGAGGCCGGAGGCGGCGACCTCCCCTCCCGTCCGATCTCCACCGGCGACGTCCTCCCACGGCGCATCAGAAGCAAGCGGTGTCACAACCATGATTCGGTGTTTGAACGAACCGTCGGTTCCTCTGTCAGCGTTCTCCGACAGCCCTGCTCCACCGGCGACGCTCCCTTCTCCGACCCCTCCTCCTCCGTTCAATTTCCGGCAGCCCCGCACCAACTGATGGCGACCCCCACCTCGCAAACCCCTATTTCTCCGTCACCCAACCCCCGACCAGGCGATCTCCGACCTCCCTCCGCCTGATTTCCTCGGCGAACCTCCTCTGTCCAAAACCAACGGCAGCTCCGGTAAGTATCCTCACACCTCCCACCTAACCGGTTTTTACTTTTTTTGATCTTGGGCGTTCGAATTTGGAGAATATACTTTGCTGCCTTTGCTATTACATGTTTCCATTGTGTGTGTCATTGCTCAATTTAGGTTTTCGGTCAACTTTCTTTGCTAAACTGTTGGTAATATGGTTCTGATTTAACCTGTATGTCAGTGCTTTTCTTATGTGTTATACCTGTTATTTCTGCTCTCCTAATAATCTGTTTTCTAAATTTATGTATGTTAACAATACTGATTGTTCTGTTTCTTTTATGGCAGATTTGTGTTTGGCAATCCTCGGGTGTGCATCTGTCTCTTTTGCTAAGTGGGAATTTAGATCATTAATTATGTGATAATAAACATGGTAAATTTTTTCAAGGATATTTGCATATAGTACATTAGCTACATCTTCTTTAAGTATGAAAATAAGTTGAGCCTGTACATAGGTATTAACCTTAACTTATTGTTTTATGCAATCAATACTAATAGAGATAAATAAATGCCACAATCGTTCCTGGAAAAATTATGGTATGTGCACCTCTCTAATCATAATCATAGGAATGTTGGTAAATATGTTCTAAAAACTTATACAAGTGTAAAGATTTGAGTATTAAATTGATAGGTGTGTTGTGAATATGTGTTCCATGTCAATAGGCTAGCATAACTGATGTATGATGTGTTGACTTCAGGAAGTCAACGAACCAGAATGGCAAATCAAGAATTCAAGATCTTATAGGTGAAGGTGAGAGTTATATGCAGTGCGATATGGATTACACTATTAAAATATATATATAAGGTGTTACATTAATAACAAAATATTAAGCCCTCCTCCTCTGCCCTTAGTACTTCAATTATCAAGACTCTACTTCACCCAATTTAACCTTACTTCACCCAATTTAACCTTCTTCTAGAAAAAAATCTCAAGAGGACATTTTTAACCCATTGAAGAAAAATACATGATCTCAAAGACTCTGACATGCAACTCACTATTTTTGGGATAAAAAAATGCAACATCCAATCCATTTCATTAGAATGTCAGATGCTATAGATTGGCACTTCCACATGAACATAGCTACCTCGGTTGCTGCAGGTAAAAGGTTATCATATTTTCATGATTTATGACTTGCAGGTAAAAGGTTATCACATTTTCATGATTTATGACTGTTGTATGTTGACAATTCTTTAATATTACACCTTATAATGTTATAATTTCATATCTTTAGTGTAATTGTTTTGCAACTTATGTAAATGCTATTGTTTTGCAATTTATGTAAATGCTATGTATATTGTTGGGTAGCTATTCTTATTAATTTATGTTGAGTAGCTATTCTTATGAATTTCTGCACCATGCATGCATGTTTTGCAATTTATGTAAATGCTATGTATATTGTATGCTAAAACCGTCATCTACATGAATGATAGTACTTAACTTCAAAACATAAAACAATGAAAAACACACTTTAAAAAATAAGCTACCCGCCGCAACGCGCGGGGGGTATGCATCTTCTTACCATGAAGCGAAATGAAGTGTTGAGTGGGAAAAGGCTATGAGAACCGAACTCGACTTGCTTGTCAAGAACGGGACGTCGGTCTTATCCGATCTTCCTAAAGATCAAAAAGTGATAGGGTTGAAGTAATTGTACAATATAAAGAGAAACCCATACGAGAATCAATTTAGAGCAACGAGACCGCTCCAATTGATACAAAAGGTAGACATTCTTGCTAAACCATTATCCCGAGTAAAGTTTCAAGAAAGGAGGAAACGTGTGGGCGTTCAAGACCTCTGCAATACCTTTGGAAAATTAGGGGGTGATTGTTGGTAATTTTCATATGTTAGAGGGTATAAGTTGACATTTCTCTAAAGTGGAGGGAGCAAGGTGGCGATCTTCCAAAGTTAGGCATGTCGGCAAAGTATTCAGTGCAAGATCCGATTTGTATTTGAATTGGATTGTGATTGTTTTTTTAACAATATGCATACCCCACGTGTTGCGGCGGATAGCTTCTTTTTTTAGAGTGTATCTTTCATTGTTTTAGGTTCTGAAGTATGTCACTTTTGTTCATACAATGCGAAAATGTAGAATTCTGCAGTAATCACTATGCATGCGTTTACAAAAGTATTAGACTATCATTATGCCAACCTGATTAAGACCACTACTGTGGTGGTATTCACATAGCAGCTATTACATTTGCATTCACAAAATTGTTGCTTCCCAAATTCATTTGGTCTACTTCCATGGTTGGTTTGACAAATAACTACTATATTTTCCTTTGGTCAGTGGTGATGATAGGGAGATTCAGGACCTGAAGGTCGTAAGTCCAATCCCTGTAATCCAAAGGTTTTACCACTGAGATCTTCGCAGATTTAGGTTTTTCTTTTAATGAGCTCAATTGTTGGGCTTTGGTTACACATCACTCTGCGAATTCGCGGATGTTTAGGATATCACTTTGCAAGCTTGTTACCCTGGATAGCCGGACTTTTAGTTGGTCGATAAAAAAATTAATAGATCTTTCAGTAACGGATCAAATGGTCATCTCTATAAACCATCAGTCTAATCCATAAATTTGTCGATAGAAGTCCTTTTAAATATAAAAACTTAAAAATATATACTTGATTATGTATCTAAAAAAATATGAGTATTTTCATGGTTTAACATTTTTTTTATATGTATATTTATTTGACTACAATATCATCTGAATATATAATTGGCTGAAAAAACGTGTACATAGGCAAACAAATACAACGCATAAGCCATGCAAAAGATTAAAAAAAAGATAGTAAAAAGCTTGAAAAAAAAACCTTATAAAACGGGAGCCAAAAAAGTGTCGAACTCACATTACGGCTGCATCTCTCTCTCTCTCCCTCATCTATGGCAGAAGAAGATCTCCCCCTTCCTCCTATCAGTCAAAAAGTATTCAAATTTGACGTTTAATTGTTTAACATTTGAATTATTGGTTATTTGGTGGGTTATAAATCCCAATTTTAGTTGGTTTTTAATATTGTTTATGGTGAGTTATATGAATTTGGTGCTTAATGGTATTTATATATGAGTTTTAGGTGTTTGGTGGGTCCGTGATAATTTTAGAAGAATTTTGCAATTTACGGAAAAGAAATCGGGGTCGGATGCGAGAGTAATGAAAAAAAATACACTAATTCTTTTGTTGCACCAACCACCTCAGTCCCCATCCCATTTTCGGCCCAGCAGAGCAGCAACCCATAATGCAGGCCGGCCTGATTGCTGTTGGGTTATACAATTTCAACTTGTTTTTATTTTCTTATTTTGTTAAATCTGAGGCCTTATCTGCGTATCGAAAGATCGACCTTAAGGTAGACGATTTAATGTTCTTATTTCTTTTTGCATGGAACACAGTTAACGATATCATGAATAAAAATAAATAATCTCTATTTGTTAAATCACAAGTGAAATCACAAAATGTGATAAGCAAAGAATATCTGAATATGTCTGATAGTGTGGGGTACACTAGTCAAAGCAAATCTAATCAATACCTTAACATATCTAGATGTTATGAGTATGATTTTGCCAGAGTTTAAAGTTGGACAAATTATATCTGTAATCGACATGACTTATGTGCTACAATAATTGAAATTGAAGTGTAGTTCAGCGCGTTGTGACCAATATGATCCCAGATAGTGATCTTTCTCAAACCAAAAATAGAGTGTAATTCAGTATTGCATTTATGTTTTTATTTCGGAAAAATACAAAAAGATTTTAGGTGTGTTTTGATCTAAAGTTTCTAAAAGCCAAAAGTATTTTATTTCTTATTTGTTTTCGATCGATCGACACTTGATACAAAAACAAAATTTCAAAATCAATATCTTGGATTATCAAAGAGAAGTTTTTGCGCCAAGATTAAATTAATTCTTGATTTCAAACACTAACAGTTTTACCTACTCATGGTATCTCGCCCAAGAAACACCGTAAATAACATAATAATTGGCATGTACTTACTGACAAGTCAAGGGTGTCATGACTGGAGCTACCAGTCGTAAGCAGGGTTGTCAACCCGAATAGATCTATTCACTAGCTATCGTTTCGTACAGAACTAATTGAAATCAATTAATAGTGGGATTTAGTTCACATGACATTATATAACGAAATGCACACAAGTTGGGCAGTAACAGAACATGTAACCATACGTTTAATAGTAATCCATAATATCAAGTAAAAATGTTTGTTTGATCATGACTTCTCCCCCATAGTAATAAAACAGTTAAAAGAAAAGGGGCCATGAAACTCACCTGATCAAATGAAGTGGTTGTTTGTTTGATCATGACTTCTCCCCCATAGTAATACAATATTTTCTATACGCGAAAAACCAAATATTATTTATTTATTCAAATAAATAGTTATTTTCATAACTTTATATTATTTGTTTGCCAACAAATAATAATTAAAGCTTTCCATCAATATCATCGGGTAATTTTTGTCAAGAGTTAACTTCAAACATGGGTGACGTATTCACTAATCCCAATTTAGCCAAACCCTAAGACGTCTTAATATTATATTGTAGACGCTTGTTAGGCTACTTCATTCAATTCATATCTGTCAATCCATCTTCAGATCAAGTGAGTTTCACGGACCCTTTTTACTTTTTCAATTTTCTAAAATATGGGGGAGAATTCAATGAATGCCAATTCAAATTCATTTTTGTCTGATAATATTGATAGGTGTAACACGTACTGATTGCATGTTCTTTTCATAAACCCCAATCTGTGTATTCATGTTGATTCATGTTATATGCCTAAATTTGTTAGGTTTTACAGTGGTGTTCGGGTTACCCGTTTAGTAATTTTTTTTACTAAAAAATATATATACTTTTTATTAAACCGAATAAATATATATTAATAGATTAACGCAGCGGACATTAAAACGCGAAAACCGTAAAACCGTTACAAGATCAAATGACCTTAAACACGCAAACAGGAAATCAAATACAACGACAAAAATAAATATCTAAATAAATTAGATATACCTTTGCCGGATCCGAACAACCACTCGAGACACCGGGATTCAACATTTCGTCGCTAGGGTTGAACGAAACCGTGGATTCAAACTTCATCGTCAAGTCTTCTACCGAGTTGGGCGGATAAGTTTCTTCGTCACCAAAAAATGGGTGACCTGTGGATCTTGATCCATGAATTCCGATAACGGCGGAATCATCTCGAAGCACAAACCAGAACCGGGGTTAGAAACCCCGTGCTCGATGGTCATCATTGGCGGCGACGCGGTGACCGGTGGTGGTGGTGCTCCGATCGCCGGAGGCAGGGCGGCGATGGAACCCGGTGACAGCTTCACCGGGTAGAGTAGACTAGGCTACGAGCGAGACGGGATCGTCGGGGCGGCAGTGGCGGCGTTCAGTGGCGGCGGCGGCGGCAACGGCGGTTCTGGCGGAGGTGGCAGCGGTGGATGGTTTGGCGGTGGCACGGCGACGAGGTGGCGACACCATGGTGGTGGTTGCGATCGGCGGCTGGCGACGGTGTTCGGCGGTGGCTAGCAACGGCGGCTAGCAGTGGTCGGCGGTCGACCCGAGGGCAGGGGGACCGAGATTGTAGAGGAGAGAGAGAGGTTTTGGGTTTTTCTGATTTAGGCTTCTTGATTGCTTAACCCTAAACTCTTAGGATTAGTTATATTTATAACTGACCCTAAACCTATTTGAATCCAATCCAAATTGGTTTAATCTCAAATATCTCTTTAAATAAACCTTTTATTTAAAACCTCTTAATTATCCACCAATTAATCATTTATCTAATTTATTTAAATTCATAATTTAAATAAATACAATTAGTTAATTAACCATTTATTTAATTAACTAAACAATTTTAGTAATTAAATAATTATCCACCAAATTACTAAACTTAGTAATTAAGTTTCGTTCGAATACTGATTAATAAATCAAATTCGGATTTCTTGACACGTTGACCCAGTGTAACTCTTACGGGTCAATGACCAGGTCAGTCGCGTTAAATTTTTGGATCTGGACATCAATATCCAACAAAATCCCACTTGGACTAATCCACATAATTTAACGTGTACAATTAGAGGCACTTTAGCTATGCATGATTGTCCAACCAGTCATGACGCTTTAAGTCGTCAGCCAAGGTATATCTATTGACCGGACATAATACTTGGGACTTAAGGTATGCGTAAAGTCAGTTGATCCTTTCTGTAGACAACATCTAATGAACTATGAGACATGGCTCTCATACTATGTTCAATCATTTTCTCGTTCTAGACTCAGTGATCCAATCAAACACACAGTAAATATGGGTGAGGCCTCACACTCATCACTTGAATCAACGAGGGCGCCATGATGTCTAGTTATTGTGTAATAAATTACACAATAGTACAGAATCCCGTATTACCCGTATACAACTCCTACTGAACTTCAGATCTATTCCCAAAAGTAGCCTTTATGACTGGCATTAACGCGACAGCGGTTGACTACAATCAAAGAATAGACCTTGGTAAACGAGAGTTCTAGTATACGTCTCAGGTCGAATGACATAATAGAGTTTACCTGTAATCAAAGAAATCTCGTTATCCATGGAGTTTCATTTGATGGGAGTTACGTCCAGCGTTATTCTTTAATAAAGCCTTCAAGTTTTGAATGTCAACCGCTTTGAGATTCAAAAGTTGAAATAGTCTTAATTCAAACATCGTTCCCACCATGTTTGACCGACTACAGACTATTTAGAACAATTTCTTGGATAATTAAACGTACTAAAAACGAACACAGTAATATAATTCTTCAATTGCATTCTTTAATGGAATAAGAATAATAAATAGATAACTGTTAAATGTTCGTACATCCAAATACTAAATCAAAATATATTAATCGATTTAAGTCCTATAGCTTCTCTAGGAATATCATGAGCAGCTTGAGCCATGGGCTTAGCCACTACGTCAAAATTCACCTTTGGCCACGGAAAAAAAACCATGACCAAAGGTCACGTTTTTTTTTTTTCATTTCAATCGACACCAAAGGTCCCGTCACCTTATGTATCCTACGACCACGTTACAATATCAATGGCTGAAGCCACCTAGAAGCATGGCTAAAGGGTACCAATATTTGTTGTTGTAATCAAACAATTCTTCCGGAAAGCGTAGCCAAAGGGTCCCAACGGCCACATGTGTTTGTTTAATGTGGATTTTGGTATTATATGGTGTGACGCCCACTCCCAGACTTGGCTCTAGAAGGGGTCACGAATCGGATTTACTCATGAACACAAGGTATCAACAGAGATTACTAAGCAGCGGAAATTTTAAACTTTTGTTTATTTGCCAAGTACTACAAAGTAAGAGATAATTTACATAAGGAAATACTAACTATCATTACGTTTTATTGCTATAACTATGCCAGCTTGCCAACACCCTCCTTCCGTCCGATAGCTTGCCCGTCTAATCCCTTATCACCAGGGCCTTCTCATAACTAGTCGAAGCCTCACCCTGACCTGACATACATACATTTTTGGAAAAGGTCAGCTTACGCTGGTGAGTTCTATATTTTAAAAGCTTTACCTCGGCGTGAGGTTTAAAACCCTTGGACCTGCAAGATCCCTTTTTCACAGACATTTATCAAGTATAATATATATATCACAATTATAAAACACATAATATTCCTTAACAGGAAACACCCCCTATAAAACCATTTATCCCGCTATCCCTTCCTACAACCCCAACATTTATTATCAGTGTAAACCCTGCTAATGTATAAGCAGAGAAACCATCTTTGCGGACTGCCGAGTTTACCCCTTTAGGGTATTCCCTATAACGGTCAGTTGTCTCGCTTTCCCTTATTTGCTAACTGCCGAGTTTACCCTTCTAGGGCATTCCCTGTAACGGACAGTTGCACCGCCTTCCCCTATTTGCTAGCTGCCGAGTTTACCCCTCTAGAGTATTCCCTGTAGCGGACAGTAGCTTTTTCCCTTTTCTATTTGTAGTGGTCTCCAATCCCTTTGAGCAACACTACCTCCTAACTCCCTTGTACTACTACCCGCCCCTAGTTAAATACCCAAGTGACTTAAGATTATTAGTAAACAGTGATAAGGTCTTCATATACTGCAACAAGTGGACATCTCCCAATTTACCGTTGGTGTATGTATACAGGGCGTATCCTTCACACTTCTGATATACCGGGTAACTAATATTATTATGCTTATATATAGGAAGTACCAGCGGCGTATCCACCACATAATAATAAAGTGAATGCATCACTTGTTCTCATATAATCGTACATATTCACTATAACGTTTACTAATAAATCCTTTATCACTTGACTATCTAATTTTGAAGCAAATAAAGCACATATCATATAACACGTACAAATGATTTAATATCATTTTCATAACATATCATATATATATATTTATCCCAAAAGCCCTTTTAACAGTTTATCAATTCAAGATATTTCACGTATATGCATTTCCATAACAGTCCACGTATATATATATATATATATTAATCCAATAATAATTTAACAATTCAATATATATCCATTAACAATTAGCACCTTAGAAATATGATATATATTTACTCAAAGGTAATTCAACAATTTAACACTTTAATAGTTCAGTTAGGCAACATTTCAGTTATAAATCATTTAAATGCATTTTATAACATTTGTATGTATATCAGCCCGAAAACATTTAAAACATTTAAAACATTTAAAACATTTAAAAGTGGGCTCATAGAACTCACCTTATCTCTTTAACTTGTTTACTTGGACAGAACTTCCGCAACGATTCCCGATTTAACCTAATTTGCGTATCGTATGGCGTTAACGCAAGGTTTTATACAATAAACACTTCCTATGTTTATTTTAATATCTTATTATCTTAATAATATTCAATTATTAAGTTTATCCCCTTTTAAAGGTCAAAATGACCAAAATGCCCTTTAGGCATATATCCTTTTCTTTTAACGATAATATGAAGACGCGCATTCCTATAAGTAAACGCTCACTCCGGGATCGCCCAGTGTTGGGATGCCATTGCCCAGATGGGATGGCGACACCCCCGCTTTTGCCAGAAACCCCAGAGTACAGGCGCTTACCCTTCCGGTCCGCACGAACTTCTAAATATCCGATTAACTCGGTATTTTAAATACTTTATTATTTATCCATTTTAAACCCATATATGTTTATTATATATATAAATATGTTATCATACCAAAATGCAAGTCCCCATACCCTCCGGATTGTTTTATATTAAATATTTATATTCCGAAACCCTAATTTCCCATTTTCTCATTTCTATAGCAAAACTCATTTTTATTTAAAACCGTCTTAGGGTATTATCCATTATAACATTTTATAATATCTTTTAAAATGGCAAAGCTTAATTCAAAACCGTTTGCTCGATTTGGGCAGAATAACGACACAAAAACCCTAATTTTGACCCGTTTACAAAACCCATACCAAACCTTTACCAAGTCTGAAAAAAACTTAGGGCTTTCTTATATAACATCATTTTAAGAGTACCTACAAAAATTCAGAGCCTAACTCCCACCCGATCACCCGAATTTGATGATTTATATCCAAGAACCCTAATTTTATGCATTTTTAAAAGTCATATCTAGAAATCGAATTAGCCAAATCTGAAAGAGGTTATTTTAGACCTTACCTAGAGGAGCTTGACTGCTGAGTTTCGTATCCTAACTCCCCTCCGTTTATGCGTATTGCTCCGATGAAGATTCCGGCAGAAATAGGGTTTTTAGAGGATGAATTCGTGAATTGGTGATCATAATCGAACGATTTGATCCGTTATTTATAGTTGTTAGGTGCGCAGGAGGGTCTGCTACGTGTTTAGGGTGATTAGGCAACAAAAACGACACGTTAAGGGTGACTATTTGGATCAAACTTGCTCAACACGTCGAAGAAAAACGAGCTGTCATGAATCTGCGTCGCCGGCGGGC
>JBCNJP010000023.1:20970457-21072874 GCA_039602395.1 Deinandra increscens subsp. villosa
GGGCCTCCACCAGAGTTTCCCTTGGCTTCGCCCCGCTCAGGCATAGTTCACCATCTTTCGGGTCCCGACAGGCATGCTCACACTCGAGCCCTTCTCAGAAGATCAAGGTCGGTCGGCGGTGCACCCCACGAGGGGATCTCTACATCAGCTTCCTTGTGGCCGGCTTGTTTACTCACCCGTCGACTCGCACACATGTCAGATCCTTGGTCCGTGTTTCAAGACGGGCCGAGTGAGGCCGCAGGCCGGTGCCAGGAGCGCGCAGGTGCCGAAGCACGCCGTGACGGCGCGCGCTGCCAACCACGATCGACATAACGGCAGTATCTCCACAGGCATATCAACAGCCTGTGGTTCGGCCGCCATACGAACCCGCACGGTCCACGCCTCGAGTTTTTTAATCGGCGATCCGACTCTCCACCGTTCCACATCCGACCGACGCATCGCCGGCCCCCATTCGTCTCCCCAGATTTTAAGCACTCTTTGACTCTCTTTTCAAAGTCCTTTTCATCTTTCCTCGTGTACTTGTTCTTATCGGTCTCACACCAGTATTTAGCCTTGGACTGGAATCTACCGCCCTATTGGGGCTGCATTCCCAACAACCAAATCTGCAGACAGCGCCTCGTGGTGCGACAGGGTCCGGGCACGACGGGCCGACCTCTCCGCGCCCCCTTCCAGGGCGGTCCCGCCGCTGAGGACGCTTCTCCAGACTACAATTCGAACGACGAGGCCGTCCGATTTTCAAGCTGGGCTGTTCCCGGTTGCGCCGTGCACCAGGGACCGGCGGGTTCCTTTTCCTCCGCTTATTGATATGCTTAAACTCAGCGGTAGTTCCTGCTCTCAGCTGTGGGTCGCGATCGAAGCGCCATCAGAGACAACACATCAGGGTATTCAAGATACTTCCACATCAAGAATCAAAACGCACGACACGAGACGACTGTGTAATCAACCACCACTAGTCGTGCGTCCATCTCGACGGGACTCATATTTAGGCCAACCGCATCATGGACACGGAGACCAATCTCCGCCCACATCCAACACATCCCGTAAAGGATGGTTGGTGGCAAACGCTATGCGTGACGCCCAGGCAACGTGCCCTCAACCAGAAGGCTTCGGGCGCAACTTGCGTTCAAAAACTCGATGGTTCACGGGATTCTTGATTCACACCAAGTATCGCATTTTGCTACCGTCTTCATCGATGCGTGAGCCGAAGATATCCGTTGCCGAGGTTGTCATGCATTAGAAAGAAGTCACAAACAATGAAAACACCAGAAACTGGGTGTCAATGAAATGGCCTTCTTAAGTTTTGTTTTCCTTGGCACTGTACTTGTGCCGGGGGTTGTTGTTGTGGCGACACCATGTCCATGAGTCTCCCAAAGGAGATCATAAACACATGCCTACGTGTCCCCACAAGGACCGAAGCAAAATGATCGGTCCTCATGAGGCCATGTGGTTGTACGTGTTCACGGGTCGTTCGCGCAGCACTTGATCATCCTTCCGCAGGTTCACCTACGGAGACCTTGTTACCAACTTCCTCCGGCGGATGATAAGGTTCAGTGGAATTCTGCGACGTCGCCAGCAGCGAACCTCCTACGTCGCCACGATCCTAACACTTCACCGGACCATTCAATCGGTAGGAGCGACGGGCGGTGTGTACAAAGGGCAGGGACGTAGTCAACGCGAGCTGATGACTCGCGCTTACTAGGATTTCTCGCGCAAGACTAATATTTAAATGATCTATCCCCATCCACCTGAAATTTCGACATTTCGGGCCTGTCGGCCAAGGCTATAGTACCCTTGAAGCACATCAGTAGGCGCGCGTGCGGCCCAGACATTTAAGGGCATCACAGACCGTTATTGCCAAACTTCCGTGGCCTAAAAGGCCATAGTCCCTCTGAAGAGCTGGCCGTGGAGGGATACCTCCACATAGCTAGTTAGCAGGCTGACGGTCGTGAACCCAATTAACCAGAAATCGCTCCACCAACTAGATTGTCACCACCACCCATAGAATCAAGAAAGAGCTCTCAGTCTGTCAATCTTATGATGTCTGGACCTGGTAAGATCGACCCTTGAGAAACACTGAAATTATCATCTGGTGTTGTAGGAGTTGATGTGGTTGTAGTTGCAATTGTGACTTTTAGGGTAGATGTTCCCATTGGCTATTGAACATATTGAGCTCCAACACTTGCTGAAGGTGTTGTGTTGGCTGTTGTAGTAGTCTCAGGTAAAGACATATCTGGACCAACGGATGAAGATCCACCGGCATGTCTTTGTAAGATAAAATCTGAACTTTTTAAGCTTCTTACCTCTTCCACCGGCAACAATCGACTTCCTCATTTTTTTCTTGGAGTCAACTGAACTAAAGAAGTAGCCGATTTCTTACCCTTTCCTTGTACAACATGAGCATCTGGGTTGTAATCTTCATCAAATTCAGACGAGGCTTTATCTTCATACACACGACCCATGTAACGGTTGTTGCTTTTGTTGAAGCTTGTTCGTTAAGCAAAATGTTCATCACTACCCTTTCTTACACGAACATTCTTTGAATTGACCATGATGTACACAAATGGATTATTTGTGTCTGAAACATCTTCAGAGTTAGCCATATCACTAAACTCATCATCATCACTTTCTTCTTCATCGATCAGGGTATTCACTGCAGGTGTCTCAGTCATATGACAGTCGCACAAACTTCAAGTTCTGTGACGGTAGATGTAGATACTACCGATTCTTGAACTACCGGTTCTTGTACAATAGGCTCTTATACAACAGGTGGTGTCTGTGTTTGTCGTCTAGGTCGTTTAACTTTCTATTGTTGTGGTTGCTGGTTTTGTTCCTTAATCAAAATATAATCAAGTTCTTCAGAATCACTGCCTTCCTCATGACGAGGTGCGCCTTGAGGTGGTGCAACATAGTTGACATTTCTAAGATGACCAATTAGTCTTTTCAGCTTCGGGTAATCTGCTGGTTTCTTCTTCTGATATGTTGTCAGAGTACCCACACTCGTCTCACTCATATGCTTCAAATTTAGCTTTTGATCTTCATTCTTCACCAATGTCGGATGCATATCATTTAAGATCATCTGAGTGAATCTCGGGTACAATAATGCCATCTTGTGCCTTTGAGTCAGGTTATCTCTCATGTAGTAGAAGATGAACCCGACACAGTTGTATGGACGGTTAAGAATAAGAGCATTCATCAACGACAACATCTTTGGACCTATCTTTTCATGACCAGCAATTCGGTTCCCCAAACAATGTAACAACACATGTATCAGAAACTTGTAAGGAACACTGAACTCTGACTTGTAAATCCAATCGCGGCTCGGATCTTCAGTATTCCACAATGTTTTCAATAATGCCACATTATCTGCTTGATCAAACTCCAACGGTACTGTTATAGTGTCATCAATAAGCTTCAGTACCCTTCTGACATCTTCTTTAGTAAATTCGAACGTTCTATTCTGAACTATAGCAGATATTCTGATCGAAGCATCGGTTATTGTTCTCACTGTGGTCTAGAACTCGGTGAGAATGTCACGATTTGCATCACACTCGTGTGTAATAGCGTAGTGAATCCTTGAACGTCGTAAGAAATCGAATATCCCGGAACCATCGAACTTTAAAAGCTTCGTTCTGGTAACGCTCGGATGAGCACAAATGTTGTGTTTCTCGTCAACTTTCAGATCGTTCGCCATTTCTGAAAACACACAAAATAAAAAGTTCGTTAAATTCAACGTGATTAACAATAATATTCACCAAATTCGTCAATTATTAATCATTCGCGTAAACGATTGACTTTTTGTTCAAAAATTAATTTTACACGAACTGGATCCGAACTGACTTTGGTCAAACGAACCTGAACCGAACTAGATTTAGTCAACAATCACTGTTGACTTTGGTCAACATCCGAACTGGACTTTGGTCAACGTCCGAACCCAAACGAACTGGATCCGAACTCCCAGTTCGGTTGACGAACTCACAATTTGGCTCTGTGCATCGCCGAGAGGTTTAATCGATCAAACATTCAAACTAGACAGAATCAAACCAAATCATTCTACACCTAGACACTATCAAGGCGAATCTAATGATACAAGTTCTATCACCTAAAACCAACTCTAAGAGGGTTACTTTTTAGATCTAGAAACTGAGAAACCCCCGACAACATTTTAAACAGATTCGACCACTTTTAATGACTAAAAACGACAACAAGAAACCCACGGCACTCGGAAATCGATTACCTACCTTAATCTGGTCACAAAACGTGCTAACAAGTAGTTAATCGAAACTTTTGAATTTTGGGCAGAGGTTCGGCTAGGGTTCGGTAAGTATAAAAACAGTGAATATGGTTTCCGAACTGGCGATTCGCCCATTTATAGGCAGCCCAGTCCGGCTGTCCGAACAGGCAGTTCGGATTGGACGAACTTGTCCGAACCTGTCCGAACTCAACCTTCGGATCTTTTTGAACTTAAACGAATCCTTCCGAACCGGTGCTTCAGATCATCCGAACTCCCAGTTCGGTTGTTCGAACTTGCAGTTTGGCAACTTCTAAAAATATCAATTTAAACCCTGATTTTTAAAGAACTTTCAAATTGAACACAAAGATTTCAAATTTTATCAATTTGACACAAACCTTTGATCAATTCAAGATGAGTCTCATGATTCCAAGACTATTTGGTTGTTTTCGGCATAATATTGTTACTGTTCATTATCGGTTGATCGAAAACAAAATCAGAAACAAAATCTTTTTGATTTGTATAACATTTTCAAACACACTGAAAATCTTTTTGATTTTTCACAAGATTATGCTAAAACACACCTGAAATCGTTATGGAGTTTTTTTTCAACAAGCAATATACCAAACAAAACTTGACATTCGAATAACTTAAAATTTTTGCGAGAAAGATCCAGACATTAGATCATAGCAGACATTATGTATAAGACACACTTCAATTTCAAATTTAATTAGCATCCAAGCCAAGTAGGTAGAGAATACAACTTTTCAGTTTATTTCAGCTTAGGCAAATCATTTTTTATAGCTTTCTGATACGTTAACAGGTATGATTTATCAAGCATAGACAGTATGAAAGCCCTCACAATCCGGAATACTGGCAATCTGACTTATTTTATTTTTGTATTTTTATATAGAATTTGATTTTGAACAGAGACTTATCGTTCATGGAGTTTCATGCAAAAATAAAGCAGAACCCCAAACAAACAACAATTAGGTCGACCTTGTGAGCACGCAGAGAAAGTCCAATTGTTTAGGAAAACAAAAAAATAGAAAAACAAAGCAGAAATTGTATAATCTAACAACGATCAGGTCGGCCTTGTGGGCACACAAAGAAAGTCCGATGGATTATACGAAACACCAAGAAAAATAAAGCAGAACGTCATCGAACAATAATCAGGTCGATCTTTCGATACGAAAAGAAAGTCCGATCTATTTGACAAAATAAAGAAAATCAAACAAGTTTAAATCTTTGCAAAATGAAAGCAAGCGTACACTAGAACATCTCTTATTCTGTTTTTGTTATTTTTATTTGTATTGCCAAAATTACACAGCATCCTTCATGGTGTAACATCACAACAATCAAGCAAGTATTTAGATTGATATCATACTAGCATATATCAGATTTGCCTTAACGCATTCAACCAACCATACAAGCACCTACATCCTTTATTCCTACTTTATTCATGTTTGATAAGATACGCTGATGTAATATCATTTCTCTCTAGGTCGGATCAATTTCTAATTTTGATGTTTCAATTTTTTTCAATTTTGGCATTTTTCAAATTTTTTATGCTTTTCTAATTTTTCTCCCCCAAAATGCAAAAACACTATTTTTGGATTTTTCAAGTGGAGAAAGTTAAAAATAACAAGAATTAGTGTAAAGAAAAATAAAAATGATCACCCGACAATTACTTAGCGGGTAATTGTTGTATGCCATTGATTTGCAAAAGAAATTTGAAGCGGGTTTAATCAAAAGCCTTAGTAAAAAGATCCACTCGTTGGAAATCAGTGTGTATATTTTGCAAATCAATAGGATTTTTCTCATAGCAATCACGGATAAAATGATATATGATTTCAATGTGCTTTATCGTTGAGTGGTGCACGGGATTTTTAGTTATGCAGATGGCATCAAAATTATCTATGCGTATGGGAGTAGTAAGAAATTGCAAACCGTAGTCTCCCATTTGTTGTTGTATCCACAAAACCTGAGAGCAGCAGCTTGCAGCCGCAACATATTCAGCTTCAGCAGTGGAAGTGGCTACCGATGTTTGCTTCTTACACTGCCATGACACAAGCCCATCGCCTAGAAACTGTCATCCAGCCGTTGTTGACTTGAAATTAATCTTGCAGCCATCGTAATCAGAATCCGAGTAGGCATACAAGTCAAACTTATCATCATGAGGATATGATATCCCGAGAGCTGTCAAATACATTAATGATCCTATCATGGCACGATAAAGAGTGGCATCGATTTCTTCACCATCTTCATCAGGACACGGACCATGAGACAACTGAATTGGAGAACCTGGAACAAAAACGTCGGTAATCTTGGAACGGTCAAGCACGTCATGCACGTATTTTTTCTGGTCAATAAAAATACCCTTCTCAGACTGATTTACTTGCATACCCAAAAAGAATGACATCTCGCCCATGGAACTCATCTCAAACCTTGTTTGCATTAACTTCTTGAAATCTTTCGAGAGTTGTTCGTTCGAGCTGCCAAATATAATGTCATCGACATAGATTTGTACCAATAACAAGTCTCTTCCCGTTTTCTTGCAGAAAAGAGTGCAGTCCACCAACCCACGCTTAAAAACCGTTATCAAGTAAATACGTGGACAAGGTCTCATACCATGCTCGAGGAGCTTGATGCAGACCGTACAATGCTTTGTCCAACTTATAAACCTTCTCCGGATAATCAAGATCGTAGAATCCCAGAGGTTGTTTGACATAGACTTCCTCTTTGACTTTTCCGTTCAAGAACGCACTCTTGACATCCATCTGAAAAACTTTAAACCAACGATGTGCAACATATGCCAAGAAAATATGAATAGCTTTAATTCGGGAAACCGGTGCATACACTTCGTTAAAGTCTATCCCCTCTTCCTGAGAAAAACCTTGAACAACCAAATGAGCCTTGTTTCTGACTATAACTCCTCGGTCGTTGCGTTTACATTTAAATACCCAACGGGTACCGCATGGCTCTTTACTACCTTCTGGCAAATCAACTAAGTGTCATACACCGAGATTCTGGAATTGTTGTAACTCGTCCTACATCGCTTCCACCCACGAGCCATCTTTTAAAGCTTGATGTATGTCTGTTGGCTCGATCTGGGACAAGAAGCACGAATGGAAAACTTCATCTTGAACGCCAGATTCCCTGATTGCAAGCAAAGCATTACTCTTAATCTATCTTCTAGTCCTCACTCCATCATCTAAATCACCAATGATGTTGTCTTGTGGTTGAGAGGTGTTTATACTAGGAGTGTCTGATGAGCAGGAACAATGAGAGTTTCTACCAAATTAGGAACATGATCTTCCTCCACCACAACATTGTTACTTGTACTGGTTTCAGGTTGTGAATAAGTTGGAACAACATCAACTACAACCTTTCCAGCACCACTTGTAGTAGGTACATCTTGCGGGACGGGAATCTCAACCTGTTCAGAAACAGCTTCATGGAATTTGTGTTCGTCATTAGAAGATAATTCATCAGCAGCAATTGTGGTATCAATAGTTGTTTCGGTCAGATAATCTTCAGGATCAGGCACATCTGGAGTGGATGGAATATTCATCACCGGAACGTCATCTTGTAGATTGATATAAACATTTGTAAGATGATCATCAGATATATCATTTCTTGACTCAAGTGAATCAAAGATATGCTTGTAATCAAACATCCAATCTAGACCAACTCCTTTGAGTGGTAAAGTATATGATTGAAAATCTACATTAACGCACTCTTCCACTATACCCGTATGTTTGTTATAAACACGTTTTTTCTGGTTCGAGTAGCCAACAAAGAATCCTTCAAATACTTTGTCATCGAACTTCTCAGCTGACCGTAAAACAGTGCAAGGACACCCAAATGGTTCCAGATGTTTGGATTCGTCTTATGCTTTTTCAACAACTCATAACAAGTATTACCGAGTCGTTTCACAGTTAGTACTTGATTTAGCACATAGCACGCAATATTGACCACTTCAGTCCATAAGTTCACTGGAAAATGCGAATCAGCCAACATTGTTCTAGCCGTCTGAATTATCGTTTTATTTTTCCGTTTCGCAACACCGTTTTGCTGAGGTGTTTAAGGTGTGCTGAATTCATGTACAATAACCTTTTCAAGACAAAATAACCTCAAAGCAGTGTTTTTAAACTCCGTGCCATTATCACTTCGAATCCTTCTAACTTTCAACTTATAAAAAGACTCAAGTGTGTTGATCAAGTTGATAAGGACTCTCGGTGTTTAATCTTTTGTAACAAGAAAATCTACCCACGAAAAATTGAGAATATTCATCAGTTACGACTAAACAGTACCAATGCGCAGAAATGCTTTTTCAATTCACAAGACCAAATAAATCCATGTGAAGTAATTCTAATGGGACATCAATCGAATGGTACTTCTTCAGAGGATGAGATTTTCTTTGCTGCTTCCCTTTCTTACAACTGACGCATACATCATTAAAAATAAATGGATGCTTCGGAACCCCTTCGACAAGATCCTTACGCACCAATTCATTCATCTTACGATAATTTATGTGGCCCATGCGTCAGTGCCATAAAATGAATCTCTCTCGGAAGCGTTGGACAAAAAACACTGACCAACCACATTTTCCTTTGCTGAATTCATATCAAGGACATACATATTTGATAAACGAGGTGCTCGCACTACGATGCAATCTTCAGGAATCTCATAACCCGACTTCAAAATCAAGCATTTTGTCCTAGTGAAAACTGTTGTGTTATGGGACACACTCAGCAGGTTATATTCTAGTTATTGAACATACTCCACTCGCTCAAACGTAATTGCACCGTTGCTTAGTCGGCCAATACCCATAATTTTACCTCCTTTATCACCAGCAAATGTAACATTCCCTCCATTAAATGGTTGAACATCTTGTAAAAGGGAAATATCACCAGTCATATGCCTAGAAGCTCCCATGTCAACAACCCATAGGTTACTCACGGGCTTTCGCGTAGCTCCCTGCACACATTAAGCCAATTATTTAGATTGGGAAGAACCCAAGCTCGAAGCTTTGGGTTGACAATCATCTTCAACAAAATCTTCTCTAGCAATGGATGAACCCTTAGGTTTGTACTTGTCATTCTGCTGATTTGTCGATCCATCAGAAGTTTTCAATATCGATTTTACTGGTTTACCATCAAATGTCTTATCATGTTTTTCACTTTTCAAACTCGACATTGATGGTTTCAAATCATTGTGAAGGAATCCTTTAGGATCAACAAATTTTACATGTTTCTGTGTACTAGCAGATGCAAGTTTATCTGATTGGTAACCATCAGATGCACCTTCAGATTTTTCAGATTTATCCTTCTTGAAAGGACAGTTTCTATATGTATGACCACGGTTTTTACATTTGAAACATCGACGTCTGTTGATAACAATCTTTTCAACCGTGTCATCATCAACGATGGTCTCTATGACAGGTTTTGATCTCTTAGATTTTGAAAATTTCTTTTGAGATTGACACACATGATGATCACTGAAATCATCATAAAAACCTGATTCAAATCTAAAATTCATCATGAAAGTATCCGTCATTCGGATAACCCCCCCCCCCCCCCGATCGACCACCATATCCCATTGGACCAGCACTATACCAATGAGTACCCCTCCCATAACCTTGAGGATATGGCACGTAGCCAAAGTCATCATAGAACCCAATATCATGATAATGAGATTTCTTAAAAAACTAATTTGGCCTTTTGAAATTTGAATTATCATGAAAACTTGGTTTGTGTGCTTTCAGTGGTTGAGAAACATTTAGTAATTTTTAACGGATTTCTTAACTCAATTAACCAAACCACCGTTATCAAAATGATGACCAGAATGTTCCGAATCTAGTGTGTCCTTTGGAATAATGATTTTCCCATTTCCACTCTTAGAGGGCACTCTAACAACATTCGGATCATTATTTGGACCAAAACCACCAGTGAAGACCTTATCTATCAGTTATGGATTCACCATTTTTAACGGGAATTCCTTATCACTATACATGATGTCTGAACCGTTTAAGCAATAAGTGGTCCATTTCTCAGTTTTATTAAAAACAACAGGCTTGTTTTTGACATGAGAATTTTTAGAATGAGATTGTGATGGTTTTGAACTTGAACCTTGTTCAAAAGTTTTAGCTTTAGAGTCAAAGCTAACACCACCATTCTTTGGTTTCTTGCCACCAACTGATTTTTCTCGAGCAATCTTTTTCTGCTCATATGCACTCAATTTTGTAAGTTCAGATTTTATTTCCCCGAACTTATATTTAGAAATAAGCTCATCCTGAGTGTTGTTGAAAACAGTTTTGAACAACTCAGGTTCATTATCATAAAGCAAATCATCAATTTTGTCAAAATCAGACACACTGTAAAACATATCATCAACTTCGAGATCAGGAGCAGATGTTTCTTTTGATTGCTTATCAGTGGTGTTTGAATGTGATGGAACAGATACATCCTTCTTATAGGAAGTATAATCACATTTTTCATCGATTGGAACACGAGATTGACTGCTTGTTATGACCACTGGAGCAGGAACTTGGCCAAGGTTTTTCGACACATTTTCCTTTTCATGATTATAAAGAAAATTTGTGAACGACAAAGGAATTTTAAAGTATCAATCTTCTTAGTCAATTCACAATTTTCTATTTTCAAATCAGAAATAATATTTTGGTGTTTAGCCAAGTCTTTTTGAGCTGACATGAGCATTTCTGATTGCTTACTAAGATCATCCTTTTGGATACGCAGTTGCTCGTGTACCAACATCAATTCCTTAGTGGTTTCCTCCCAAAGGGTCTTATAAATCTCCATGTCTGCTTTAGTAACAGACACTTGGTCAAACAGTTTGGACTTCTCATCTAAGAGATCACTCTTAGATTTAGCAAATTGAGCATAAGTATCACATTGAGAAGAAGAATTTTCTACCTTTGAAGAATCAACCATTAATGCCACAATAGAGTTTTTGAGATTGTTTCGTCTTAAAGCTCCAGTCTCTGATTTGAGATTGTTGTTTTCATCAGATAGTTTCCTCAATTCTTCCTGCAAAGCATTTATCTTGCCAGCTGCATCCATAGCATTCTTGTATGCTTTCTCATATTTATGTTGTAAAGGATAGCTTCGTTGAAACAATGCCTCAAAGTCGTTGGCTGCATCTTGAGCCCCAGCTTTCGTAGCTTCGCAGTATTCGATCAAAGCCTCCTTTTCTTTCATTAGCACTTCAACCTCCTTATTCAATAACAAAATATCATCAGAATCATCATGCTTAGGTATGGTATTTTCCAGTAAAGCAAATTTTTCTTTAAGCAACGTTTGAACATCTTGAACTGATGTTCAGTCATAGCAATGCAGATGAATCAATGAATTGATTACCCCAAGAGTAGATTCAGTCATAGCATCTTCATCCTACATATGTTTGAAAATCAATGCAGATGAATCAGTGAATTGATTACCCCAAATGTAAGTCTTGTTTTCTTAAGATACAAGAGCTTTAGTATGATCAGATTTACGGTTAGAGTTAGAAGTACTCCCTGAACTTGATGTGTTATACTTAGCATTGTTGTTTGCAGATTCAGTTGTCTTAGGAGTGTATTTTTGATAATCTTGCTTCTTGGGTTGGGAACATTCCCTCGCAAAATGCCCAAAGTTTGAGCAGTTGTAGCACCTAACTTTTGATTAATCAAAGCCAATGCAATCACCAGAATTTAGATCTTTTCGTCCGGTTTTCTTGAGAAATCTCTTCACCCGTCGAGCTAACATGGCAAACTGCCAGTTTATATCCATAAGCTCCAAGTCATCCGGGTCAACTTGATCACAGTCTTCTTCAGTCAGTTTAGCGTTACTAACTTTTCCCGTAATGATCCCATAATATGATGAAATCAACGCAGACACCAATGCCGTATAGTCTTTTGTTGTTGTAACAGAAAGAGCCATTTTACTAGCATTCATAGTGTTGCTTGCTGGTATTGAAACATTGCAACCGTGTGACTCATAACTTTCGAAATTTGATACATTTAGAGAATGTGAGACACCACCAGCCACAAAAGCAGTTGTTGTTGCTGGTGCAGTATTTGCATGTTTCCCAGATTTTCCTGATTTAGTTACAGCATTTGAACCATAATATACATCAGGATTCTGAACCTCAGCAGGAGTATAGTTTATGTTAGAGCATATTCCTAAGCTACTTTGTGTCTCGTGTATTGTATCTAGGTTAAAGCATCTTTGTGAGTCTTAGTGGCAACATATTGGTGGTCGTACCAAATGGTATGCCGGACCAATTGGTACGTCCGTACCAGATGGTACGCAGGTTAATATGTTGCACCTATAAATAGTTCGTGTTAGAGAGAGTTAGAACTAGTTATGTCATTCTCTACTCTTAAGTGTGTGTAACTAAGTGTGTTCTCTCTCTCTCTCTCTCTAGACTTTGTGTATTCTCTAAGTGAAATCAATAAAGCAAAACTTTATTTACATCGTGTGCATTCTCGTATTACTGAATCATGCAGTAGTAAGATCCCTCCGTGGTTTTACAAGTGGTATTAGAGCATTTGGTTGCTCTACTGCTATGATTTGGTCCATTTTCGAGTTTCAGAGAAAGAAAGCTTGGGTTTGGTGTGTTTTTCATCTAATATTCACAATTCTGAGTGATTCCGAGGATAAAAATTATTTCTGAGTGTTCCTAGAGTGTTTTCGCATCTTCCTGCTCCAATTTCCAGCTCAAAACGTCAAAATTCGTGAAAATCCGAAAATTTCAGTTTGGTTCGCTCGAAGAATAGCTGGTACACCTCTGGTACGCTTCTGGTACGCAAGGAAATATTCATCAGTTTCTGGTACGCTGAAATCTGGTCCGGAAGACAATCTTCAAGTTTGGTCCGCGACGGCTACTTTATGGTACGCTGGCAGTTACGCTGTACCAAATTGGTACGCTGCTCAAACTAGTACACTGAGTTTTCTGGTCCGCTGAATCTGACTTGGTCCATAGGGTGGTACGCTAAAGATCTGGTACGTTTTTTGTCCGCTTTGGGTATTTGGTACGTTGGTTTTCTTGGTCCGCAGCTTGGTACGTTGGTAGAAAAGTGACCTTCACTAAAACTGACGTAACTTGAGAATCGTTAAGAGTTACGGGAGCTAATACCAGCCAAAATGTTAGTCTCGACGAGATCTATACTTGTACTACCTAATGGCTAGTACCCTCCGGTTTGGCCCCCAAAATCCGCTCAAAATCCGCTTGGAAGACCTCCGTTTTTTAGTTCGAAGTTTTAACATTCGATTTTTAACTTCAAGATGAGTGATTTTCAAGCGTTTTTAGCTATGCAAACCTCGATGCAAGCCATGATGAACTATGATAATGAAATCGGAACAACCTAGAAAGTTCCTAAATTACTTCGATTGGAAGATTATCATAACTGGAAGAAAAGATTTGAATCTTACATATACTCACAAGGTGTTGATTGTTGGATTCCGATTGAAAAAAAAATATGAGTATCCGTTGATTGCTAATACTTTACCAAAATCTATAAGTGATTTTGAGCCTGAAGAAAAGAAGGTATTTGCAAGAGAAAAGAAAACTTATAGTTTTCTCATGATGGCATTACCCAAAGATTTGATGCATCAGTTTAAGAATTTTCCAACTTCGAAGCAATTATGGGATGCTATTAAGGAAAGATGTGAGTGTAATGATCAATACAAAAACACTCGAAAGAAAGTTTTGAAGAAAGAGTTTGACAATTTCGGGCTTTGTGAGAATGAAAAGATCACCGATTTAATTGCAAGGTTTTCACATTTAATCAATGAACTTGACATTGTAGGTGTTAAGAAAGAAAATGATGAATTAAAGGAGAAATTCCTGGAAGCTCTTCCCGAAAAGTGGGAGAATTTTGTGATGATGTTGTTTAATGATCCAAACTACTCAAGTTGGACATTCAATCAGCTGATAACCAAATTACAAGCTCGAGAAATGGAATTACTTGTGAAAAAGTCAGCAACTCCATCTGTTCAGAATCCTGAAATATATTTTGGAGAGAATTCTGCTACTGTGCATGCTAAAACAAAATCACAGTCTATTTCAAGCAGTAATCCACCTGGAACAGCTTTTCTTGCTGGAAAGTCTGAGAATACTGGTTATTCTTCGGGTTGCAGTTTTACTATTCCTGATAGATCATCAAGCAAGTCTACTTCTAATCAAGCAACCGAAGACCTAGCTGCTTTGTTATCTGCTTTCCTATCATCTTCATCTGGATTAATTTTTAGTCTAATTGGTAATTCTTGCATGTTTCCAGAGGATTTAAGTCAGATGGATGATGATCAGCTGAATAAGTTAGATTTGGAATGGCAATTTGCTATGCTTGTTCAAAGAGAAAAAAGGTTTATGAAGAAACATGGAAATACATCTCTTTTTCAAGGAGAAAAGTTTGGTTTAGATAAGTCAAAGCTTAAATGTTTCAAATGTTCCAAATTTGGAAATTCTGCTCAAGAATGCAAGCAATCTTCTTCTAAACCAAGTACTTCAGATAATCATGGTCACAATAAAGATGCCGAAGCTCTAGTAGCCGAGGAAGGTTATGATTAGGCTGCAGAGTTTCCGGATGAATCTGCATTTTTAGTTCATTATCCAGAAAATTATGCATTTATGGCTACTATGCAAGGTGAATCAAGTGATTCTGAATCTCAAACAAGTGCATCTGAAGTTAGTGGGTATGAGTCAACATGTGAATTTTGTGCTAAAAAAGAAAGAAAGATTCGAGAATTGATTTCTGAAAAGGAAGGGTTGATTGTTGAACATGAGAAGAAAGAAGCAGAGATAGAAGGTTACAAAAGAAAGTGTGAAGATTCCGATGAGATTTTCAACGCTAACGCAATGTTAGAAAAAGAAAAGAAGGTGTTAATAGAAGAGGTTTTAGAGCTAAAAGCAAGAATGAATGAGATGGTATGTGACAATAAAGAACAGATCGTGAAGTTACAAAATGAAAATGCTGAGTTAGTTTCAAAGGTTGAAAAATGGGAGTTCGAAGGAAATGATGCTATTGGAGATTTTGATGCTTTGTATAAGAAATCAAAAGCAATAGTGGAATCGCCTCTGATTACCAATTTTGAACTTCAGAAAGCTTATGATGAAACTATGGTTTCAAACAATGATTATAAAGTTCTCCAGTCAAAATTACAAGACAAAGTCACTGATCTGACAAAGAAAACAAATTGTTGACAAGAAATGTAGAGATTTATCAAGGAAAGGTGA
Organism: Deinandra increscens subsp. villosa; assembly: GCA_039602395.1. Lineage (NCBI taxonomy): Eukaryota > Viridiplantae > Streptophyta > Magnoliopsida > Asterales > Asteraceae > Deinandra > Deinandra increscens. The sequence goes on from JBCNJP010000023.1 coordinate 20,985,927, forward strand.
AAAAAGTTACACAAGAAATGTTTGATGCCTATGATAAAGTGAGAAGAGAAAAGACTTTGTCTAACAGAGTTTCAGAACAGTTGATAGAATCAGAAAAGGCTTTGGGTGAAGCTCAAAAGAAGATATCAGATTAAAATGTTCAAGTTCTGGATTTGAATCGTCAACTAAATAACTTGAAGAATTCACATTCTTTCACCAGTTATTTGTGCAACGATGAAAATTTCAAAAGCGTGTTTGGCGGTGAAGAATTCAATCAATTACCATCTCCATTGGTTCAAACTGATCCTCTGGCTGATGTTAAATCTTCTGAAACAATGGATGATTATTCTGAATTTGTTCCTACGAAATCTTAGAAGAAGAAATCCACAGTTCTGAACAAGAAAGTGGAAAAGGAGGAAAGTCTACTGGATAAATCCACAACAAAGTTTGTTTCTGGTGGATTGATTTCAGAAGAGGGAGTTGGTTCTATTGGCAAACAAGTGGAAAAGGATAAAAAGCAGGTGCATGGAGAAAAGGCTGCTGCTAAGCTGGTGGAAGCTAATAAGTTGAAGGATATTAAAGCGTCATTCAATCAAGATGCTAAAGCAGGTCCTCCTAGTTCTCAGATTGATTTATCAAAGCTACCAGGTTACAAACAGTCAGGTTTGGGTAGTGAAGGTAAGAAGTTAGAGAAGACTGTCAAGAAAAATATGCCCAAGAAAGCTCCAAAAGAAAAGAAAGACACAAGCTAGGAACAAATCTATCATTTGGCTCAAGTGTTCATGTCTACAATGGAAAAAGGGTTTGGAGGAAAGATTCAGAAGAATGTTTCGTCTGCAACTTCTTCTCGAGATGCTCAAAAAGTTAAGGATTCTTCGTCATCTGGATCTAATTCCACACCTCGAAGTCCTACATCAAAATGGGTACATTCTAACCGTTTTCAAATTTTTGATGACATGTCTGATGATTCTGAGGTCATTGATAGATGTCCTTCAGTTCAGGACAAATCCCAATCTCAACGATCCTATCGTTTGTGCTATCAGTGTCGTCGAAAGGGACACATGGCACAAGATTGTCCTGAAATTGTAAAAAGTTCATTTTTAAACAAATCTGCCACATTGATTGATGAATCAGGCAGGATTTTTACTGAGCCTACACCTTCCAAGTCAAAATCTAAACCAAAACAAGTTTTTAAATATGACTCAAGTGTTGGTGGTTCATCACGGGATGACTCGGTTAAAACTGAGAAGGCAAAAATGATGTGGCGACCTAAAGTGGTCACCAAAGCTGAAACTAAATTTGTGGAAGACATTGGTCGACCAGAAGCTGTGCGCTTCGGGTCATTTGACTACTAATCATTTAAAACCAGTGTGCAGGGTACTTCAAGAAGACCTGTCGGTGATTGTGAAGTTCAAGCTTCAAGCAGTTGCTGATAGTGGAGTTTCCTGCTTAACTTAAATTGAATGCTTCATATTTCAAAATTGAAGTTTTTCTAAAAAGATAAATGGAAAAGGTATCAGTATCGATTGGTAAATTTTCTTTCTTTTACATTCCCTATGTAGTTTCGGGGGAGAAAATTGAAAAACCAAAAATAGTGTCTTTGTGTTTTTGTTAAAATGAAACTTCAAAAATAGAGTTTTCATTTTAAGGGGGAGAAAATAGAAAAGTACAAAAACATTGAAAAATAGAAAATACAAAAACATTGAAAAATGAGAAATTGTATCCGACATTGTTGGGAAATGATGGTACATTGGCTTACATATCTGACTCGTGGATAAATTAGATGAAAAAGCCATAAGATCATTGTTTGATTTGTTTGGTAGGCTCAGCATTAAATCAGAAAGTATTCAGATGTGATAAACATACTAAATACTAATGCTTGACCAAGTGGACATCTTGATGCGTATCTCATGATATCAAGAAAAACGATATGTTGAAACAGAAAAATGAGAAGTGACAGTGTATACATGTGTTCATTTTGCAAAGATTTAAACTTGTTTGATTTTCTTTATTTTGTCAAACGATCGAACTTACTCTGCGTGTCCACAAGACCGACCTGATTGTTGTTCGTTTGACGTTCTGCTTTATTTTCTTTGGTGTTTCGTATAACTCATCGGACTTTCTCTGCGTGTACGGGAGTACCAACCTGATTGTTGTTGGGTTATACAATTTCAACTTGTTTTATTTTCTTATTTTGTTAAATCCGAGGCCTTATCTACGTATCGAAAGATCGACCTTAAGGTAGATGATTTAGCGTTCTTATTTCTTTTTTGCATGGAACACAGTTGACTAAATCATGAATAAAATCGTTATGTGATTAAATCACAAATGAAATCACAAAGTGTGATATAGAAAATACATATCTGAGTATGTCTGATAGTGTGGGGTACACTGGTCAAAGCAATCTAAATCGACAATAACATATCCAGATGTTATGAGTATGATTATGCCTGAGTTTAAGATGGACAAATTATACCAGCAATCGACATGACCTGTGTACTGAAGTAATTGAAATTGAAGTGTAGTTCAGCATGTCATGTCCAATATGATCCCAAGTTGTGATATTTCTCGCAAAAGACAAAAATAATATGTGATTCAGTGTTTCATTTCTGTATTGCATTTATGTTTCATATCTGAAAAATCCAAAAAGATTTTAGGTGTGTTTTAGCATAAACTTAGAAAAACCAAAAAGATTCTCGGTGAGTTTTGATATAAAGTTTCAAAAAGCCAAAAAGATTTTGTTTCTTATTTGTTTTCGACCAATCGATACACGATACAAAATTAAAATTTCAAATCTATATCTTGGATTCTCGAAGAGAAGTTTTGCGCCAAGATTAAATTAATTTTCAAAAGAAAAGAAAAGCCGCATTTCTGTCTTCTGAAATTGCAGGTTTCTGTGTGAACAAGACTCACGCATGGTGAAAGGGGGAATAAGTAATATCTTTCACAAGAGGATCTTGAAGTTCAAAGACTGTTTAAGATTGATCCAGCCATGCAAGCTCTATTTCTGACAAGATTTCAAGTTGAATATTAGACGCAGTGATGCTGAAGATTGAAGATTGAAATTTTGTTAGATAGATAGATAGCTAGATACACTACACGTTAAGGGGGATTTTGTTAGAGCATATTCCTAAGCTACCTTGTGTCTCGTGTATTGTATCTAGGTTAGAGCATCTTTGTGAGTCTTAGTGGCAACATATTGGTGGCCGTACCAAATGGTACGCCGGACCAATTGGTACGTCTGTACCAGATGGTACGCAGGTTAATATGTTGCACCTATAAATAGTTCCTGTTAGAGAGAGTTAGAACTAGTTCTGTCATTCTCTACTCTTAAGTGTGTGTAACTAAGTGTGTTCTCTCTCTCTCTCTCTAGACTTTGTGTATTCTCTAAGTGAAATCAATAAAGCAAAGCTTTATTTACATTGTGTGCATTTTCGTATTACCGAATCATGCAGTAGTAAGATCCCTCCGTGGTTTTACAGTTTACATTTTTCATATCAAAATCCTGTGCTTGCAATTTTCCCAACAACTTCAAGAAGGTCAAAGTTGAGTATTCCTTATCATTTGTAAGCATCAAGACATATGGTTCCTACTTTGGTGGTAGTGCGTTGAGCAACTTTTCTTTTAATTCTTCATCTTCCTTTTTGATCTGAACATTATCCATTTCGGACTGAAGATGGCAAAATCTTAAAATCAAATCTGGCACACCGTCACCATCAAAGTGTTTGAAATTATCAAATTTCTTTTTTAGAACCTTCTTTTTGCTCTTTTTATATTGATCATTGTCTTCGCATCGTTCTTTCAAAGCTTTCCACAAATCATGAGAATGTTTGCACATTTTAAATTGATGTGGCAGTTCCTTCGGCAAAGCTTGAGTAAGAACTCCGTAAGCTTTTGTTCACGTGTGTAATCAGCTTTTTGAGTCAAATTGAGGTTCCTTTGCATGATAGGTACATTATTATTGTAAACCGGATAGACATACGGAGCATCCATTGCAATCCAAAAATCACAATCCGTAGTACCAACATATGCTTCAAATCGCTTTTTCCAGTTGTGATAGTCTTCAAGCTTGAAAAGCTTAGGAACCTTTTGGCTTGTTCCGATTTCATTATCGTAATTCAACATTGTTTGCATCTGCGAGTGGATCGCCGCATCATCTTGTAATTCCGACATTTTGAAAAACTTGAACTTCTAGTTATTCGAACTGAATACGAACTTATGCCGAACTGGAGACGAGCTCACAAATCAAACGAACTACAACCGAACAAAGTGCGAACAGAGAGCTTCCAAACCTCAACTGAACTACGTCCGAACTGAAACTTCTTAACCGAATTCGATCCGAACTGTAGGCGAACCAACTAGTCACAAGTTATCCAAACTCTATCCGAGCTGTATCCGAACTCGATCCGAACAAGAGATTTTGACCGAACTTGATACGAACTAGTTAGCGAACTTACACGAACTGATGGTTCGGAGCGGTTACTAAGGCGAACTCACGGTTCGGATGACGATTATTTCACAGCCTCTCGAACTCTCAAAAAATGGACTTTTCGTAAAACGAAATGTTTAAACGAACTAGGAGGACTCAAAAATGAACATTTTGACGTGAAACATACTTAGAAATGATCAGATTTTCGAAAATGAACATTTTTGAGATGAGAAACTAGATGAAAACTCCAAAAACGCTTCGTTTAACAACACAAATGACTCATATCGAGCTGAGGAGCAACCGAAAAGCTCTGATACCACTTGAAAGAACGTGTAGCGGGGATCGTGTCAACTTAAACCATTTGTGTAAACGAAACAAACAATAACGAGTAAATATAACTCAATCTTTGATTCAAACACTAAAGAACAAAGGTTACAAAGACTCAGAGTAAACTAGAAAACATCTTGAGTTTCACACACTAAGAGACAACTCTTTGCAAAAATCTAGCCTAACACAACTATATATAAGTGCCCGATCACCCGAACTGGGCTTTTCTGAACTGGCAGTTCGCCTGCCAGTTCGCCCAGAGTTCGGGTGCGGTTTGGCTAATCTAATTTTTACTTCACAAACTTTGATTCTTCTGCAATCTTCTGTCTGATCCAGCATCTTGCCATATTATGCATCAACAAAAAATGAGGTCCTTTAACTAAAGTTGTTACGCCAGACATCCTTTATGTTTCATACTTAGTTTCAGTAAAGGTCATTTCTCACTAACAGGGTTAAAGTTATCCGTTAAGTTAGGGGTATTTTTGTTATTTTCTTTTTGTTTTAATAAAAACACTAAAATAAAAAATATCTCATTTAAAACACATCCACATCTGTTCCTTCTTTCGTCCAAGATAGGGCTCCAATTTGAGTCAACCATTCCCATTATATGGCTTCTGTTTCATTCCCATTTTGAGTTCTGTTGTAAACGTATACAGTGCGATTAATTAAGAGATCAAAGGAAGCATTAAAATCAATCACAACCAGAAACATTGACAAGAAAACCAGTCACTGGATGATAGCCATCACAATCACATCAATTGGTTTCGACTTCAAGTTGAAACGATTAAAGAAATATTGAATCATCCATCTACCTCCTTCCTAATAATTCTAAATAATTCAATATTAGGTGGCGTTTGGTTCACGGAATGTAATGTAATTAGAATTATAAAGTTCCCCTTTTAAAATTGTATTTAAGTTGGGTAAAGAAGGGGTTTAATATACAATGAATTCCTTTAATCAATGGAATTTGAGGTCATGCAACTTCCTTTATTAAAGTGAAGGATTTCTAAATTCCATTCATTAAAGGAATTCATTGTATTTCAAACCTCTTCCTTACTCAACTTAAGTACAACTTTAAAGGAAAACTTTACAATTCCAATTACATTACATTCCGTGAACCAAACACCACCATAGTGTACGTAGTTTATATATATGCAATCAAGACTAAGAAACCAAAACGAATTCCGTTGGTCGTCATCTCCGACTGTTCGCTTGAAGATTAACTTCGACGACCACTCTCGTGGTATCATTTCAGCAACATGGATCACGAACCAGCCTTAAATGCTACTTGGTTATTTTGGATGAAGAAACAGATGTCCATGAAGAAAGAAGATTCGATTGGCGCCCTAACATAAGGAAGAAGACGGAAATAGATTCGATTGGAGCCCTAAATGAGATTTTTGTATTTTCAAGTTTTTATTAAAATATATTTTAAAATGACAGAAATACCCCTGACTTAACGGATAGTTTTAACACCGTTAGTGATAAAGAATCTTATCTGAAAATAGTAGGAAACATAAAGGATGTCTGGCGTAACCATTTTAGTTAAAGGACCTAATACAAAATTTGAATAAAATATAAAAGACTTTTTGTGTAATTTACTCTTAAAGTAATTTGGTATAGTTAGGTTTATTTAAAACTAAAGAAAAATGATAACAAACATTGTCACTTTTACAAATTTATTTTTATTTCTACAATTTAGAACCTAAACTACGATGTCTATGGACAACGAATTTTATAAAATTATCAGAGTTTAAACCATTAGGAAAACTCAAATTTCATTTTATAAATCTTATCAAAACATGTGTTGTTTATTTCTTATTCAAACTATTTACAATATGTATATATATACACAGGGAGAGGTTCAAATGAGAAGTTTGTTTTGCATAAGAAGGGTAAGAAGAAATTTTAGCTATTGGATCTTGATCTAATAAAAAAAGAAAGGTGAGGTATTTTAGTCTTAGCTATTTTTGTTGACTTTTTATCTACTTCCCCCATTTTTTTAAACATTCATAACTTCAACATACGACATTATCTTTTAAAAAAATACACTATAAAAACGAATGTTTTTTTATCTTTAAAACGCGTATAGTGTTGCTATATAAAAAATTTTAAAATAATTACTCTTTCGATTTTGACACAATGTTCAGATCATTGTGTCATTATGTCAAAATGTTCAGATCATTGTGTCATTGTGTCAAAAGTATATATAGTGTTGCTATATATAAAACTGAAAAAAAACACTCCTTCGGTTTTTGACACCATATGACACAGCAATCTGAACATTTTGACACAATATGACACAATGATCTGAACATTTTTGACACAATATGACACAATGATCTGAACATTTTTGACACAATAATCTGAACATTTTGATACAATCGAAGTAGTAAAAAAATAATTTTGTATATAACAACATTGTACGCGTTTTAAGATAAAAAAAACACTCGTTTTTATGGTGTAAGTTTTTTTGAAAAATAATATCATATCTAAGAGTTATGAATGTTGAAAAAATGGGGGGATTTGATAAAAAGTCAAAAATGTCCTTTCATCTTTTATTTTCTTTAGTTTTTCTCTCTAATTTACCTAGGAAAACTTTGAGTCATAGATCTTAATTTAATTGAAGATCTAATGTTTATGATTCCTTCTTATCATTTTTATCCAAACAAGACTTTAATATTTAATCCTTCACATTGATACTTGATAATATTATCCTTCCGGCTTTAATAGTATCATAGCACTCGGAAGCATCGGCGGATTTAGGGGAGGGTCCGGGGGGTCCCTTGACCCTCCGGTCACCGGAACTCTCTCTTAACCGGTATCCTCACCTGAGAACGATTGTAGTAGCTTGACCCTCTGGATTGTTTCTCTTTGAGGTCTTAAATTTGTAAGAAAAGAACAAAAACCTAATGTCTAAAGAAGATGATACCTGGCATATTTGAAGACAGAGACTACGAAGAAGATGATGATGTTAAATAAATAAAAAATAAGAAAATGATGAACTTGTTCAGATTTTGAGATATGAGCAAAATAACTAATTAAATTAATATATTTCTCATTGGTTGACGAGACCTTTCTGAACTAATGTCCTTTCACATTTCAAGACAATAAACTCACCGAACCAGCTAATTGTACAGGCGGAAAAGACAAAATACTTTTTACATCTCAAAACGCAGAGTTTTGGCCAAAACGCAGAGTTTTGAGATGAATACCGACAAATGTACAGCCCTAATTACTGATTGATCAATGATTATGTCGTGATTATGTCGTTAACTACGCAGCGTTTTGGATAAAACGCAGCGTTAGAATGTCTTGTTTTGGATAAAACGCAGCGTTAGAATGTCTGATATCATTAATTAAGGCCAAAACGCAGAGTTTTGGCCAAAACACAGAGTTTTGGGATGTTTTAATAGCAGGACCCTAAACTCACTTGTTATTTTTTTTAATGTATATTTTTTTAACGTTTTTATTTTATTATTCTATATCTTTAATCACCGGTGAATATGCATATTGTTGTTTAATTCTTTTATATATTACACGGGTGACTTTAAAAAAAAAGAATTATAAATAAAATCATAATATATGACAATTATGTATTTTTATATCTTTAGTAATTAAATAATTGGTTGTTAAATAATTTAGAAGGCAAAAATAAAAAGTTAGATATATATATCCATAATTTTTTTAATAGAGATACGAATTACTTCCATAATTAGGAGTGTGAATGTCTATTGGCGGGAAAAATTATTGAAGATGAATATGGTGGTGCCACATGGCAAATTGTGGTGCCAAAAACTTTTCTTTTATATATATATATATATATATATATATATAATAATAGAATATAGATAGATATAGAATAGAATATAGATATAGATATAGATAGATGGAATCATTTATTAAAATTATATGTTATTAATATATTTATAATTTTTTATTTAATTTGAACGTTATTGTTACTTTGATGCTTCATACTATATATAAAAAGTTATGAGTTCAGAACTTATAAAATTATAAAGTGCATGTAATGTTAAAAATTTATAAATGTCAAGGGCGCGTAAGGAGAAAGTCTTCTATATGTAATGGTGTAATTTTAATTGTGACCCTCCAATTGAAATCTTCTAGTTCCGCCACTGCTCGGAAGTGGAGTTTATATTTAATCAACAACATATCATATAGTCCCACAATGATAGTCTCACACACAACATCCTTGAACTAGAAAAATTGGTAATCTCATTTAGAATCATGAAAACACCCATATAATTTCAAGATAAATTGAAAAAACGTCCATCCGACTTGCTTATTTCTTCTCACCTTTTTTAGATAAATTTTCCGACGCCACGAGACTTTAATTAAGCACAGCTAGTTAAACTCTCATTATGGAAAAGCAAATCCCTCTCTATTAGGGGTAGAGTAACACTCATAAAAATTGTTTTGTCTAGCTTACCCCTGTATTTTTTCTCTATGTTCAGGGCTCCCAACAACGTAATTGACAAATTGGAGTCCATTCGAAGGATATTTCTATGGGGAGGAACAGAGGAAAGAAGGAAGATTCACTAGCTCAAATGGAATCAAGTCATAGCCAACAAGGAGATGTGTGGACTTGGATAGGTTCGCTAAAGGCTGCCAACATGTCTCTATTGTCAAAATGGCATTGGTGATACAAGTACGACAGCAATGCTCAATGGAGAAAGGTAATATCAGCCATTCATTCGAACGAAAATGTAGTAGGTCTTGCAATTCATGTTTCAGCAAGTTTGTTAGGTGTTTGGAAAGCAATCATAAATGTGGATAAAACACACCTGATTTTCAGTCTAGTCCCATCAGAAAGTTGTTAAACAATATTAAGGCTGAACCTGCTCTTGAAATTTTGGAATGGAACAATTGGGTCCCTCTCAAAACCAACATTCATATGTGGCGAGCAATGCAAGGGAGAATACCAACTTTTACAGCTTTGATGAATAGAGGAATCACTCCAGCTTCAACACTTGTATCCCCCTATTTGGAAACATTAGAAACTCATGATCACCTTTTCACAGCATGTCGATGGACTATGGAAGTCTGGAATTCGGTGGCGGTCTGGGTCAAATCATTACCTATCTTTTCTTTCTCAGTGAGGGAGCCTTCTTTCACAAAACTGTCCATAGAAGCTCAAAAAAAGAAGGTGATACAAGCCATAATTTTCGTCACCACATGGTGTATATGGAAAACTCGAAATGAGAAGATCTTCGAGAATGCAAACAAATCAGTGGAGCAAGTTCTGTGGGAAGTTAAATTACTATCTCATCTTTGGATTGGTAGTCGTTCGGGTCTCAATTTGGAGTGGAGCTCATGGTGCAATTTCAATTTTAATATGTAGTATGTAATGGTCTATCATCTTTTTATGGGCCTCCATGTACTTGTTTTTTTATTTAGCCTCTGACTATTTATTTATAAAATATCCGTCGTTCAAAAAAAACCACAACTAGTTGCTTTAGAAAAACATGTAAAGGAACTGAAATGATGTCATAAATCTATTTGGAAATTATCAAACATTTTGAATAAAATTGACATAATTAAAAGAGTAAGGGCCAACAATGTCACGTTCTTTCATGTAACATGTGACATCCTAACTAGTTGCTACTTACACCCGGAGGAGGCAGCCTGTATCTTCTTGAAGAAGAATATGGTATTTGGTTCCTTTTATTCTACCTTCCAATGTCAATTTTATTTTATTTTATATTTTGTATATAGTAATTAATATATTATTTTCAATCCGATAAGAAAAATAAATATACCTGGAAGTAAATCGTGGGTACTAGGTGAGTGTTTAATACATGTTTAGCAAGAAGCTAGTTATATTGTAACAGTTAAAAGTATAAATTGATAAATATGTTTATAAATAAAACATATATACATAATTTTATACTTTAGAAAATAAAAGTAAGAAATTCTAAACCGAAGATTTAAAACCATTTAATACCGTAAAGTAAGGGCATTTCTATCTCATTCCCCATCCCTATCACTAATCTTAATTTTAAAGAAAATGACTAAAATCTCAATGTATCTCATTTTCTATCTCTGTACTCCATTTCTATAATTTGAAGTAAAAGAAAAGTGTTCTCCTATAATACTTGTAGATTACTATCGAACATTATATCTATTATTTTATAGAGTAAATTACGGTATTCGTCCATTTGATTTGTACGAATTTCGGGTTTAGTGCCTAGCTTTTAAAAGTTACGGCTACAGTCCAGAATATTGCACTTTTATTACACCTATAGTCCCTTCGTCTAACGTCTATTAATAGTTTATGTTAAGTGTGTGTGAAAAGACCTTAATATCCTTGTCTTTAAAACAATTAAAACTTAAAATAAAAAGGTGGACCCCCATGTTTGAGAGAGAACGTGTCACACCGAGAACTTTCGAGAATGGAGACGTGTGAACAGAATGAAATCATAGTCGTGGATACATAGAACGACTTCTACTTTATTCAAATCATGATAAGAAAACGACATATCATTGCTTGTAGAGGAAAAGTAGTGGTGATATGAAAATGTCTTACATTCTTAATAATAGAAAAGTCTTGACTGATAAAGGTAAATACTTAAAGTTTAATTAAAGGTAAATAGGGACTATGACTCTGGATAAGCAGGTCAGATAGTTTATGAAAAAGCCCCATTTGCATGTCTTGGAAGTAGCTCATATACCTGAGAAATACATGAGTTTAAAATGTCAACATAATATTAGTGGGTTCACAGGTTTAAAACTCTACAAATAAAGTTGTAAACAGTTTATGGCATACTAAATCTTAAAAGGATTACCGTTGTTTTTGTATGATCTCACATGAACCTTAATTTCAAATACTAACAGATTTACCCACTCATGGCATCTCGCCCAAGAAATACCGAATGGAACTGAATAACTGGCATGTACTTATAGACTAAAACTATGAAGTCAGGATTGGAGCGACCAATCGTAAGTAGGGTTGTCAACCCAAATAGATTTATTCAGGAGTTACCGTTTCGTACGAGAACTAACTGAAATCAATTAATAGTGGAATTTTGTTTACATACGTTTTAATATGTAACATTTCGCATTTTCCAGTTTGTCTGATTCGATCCGTTTTGTAACCCGGAACCCGTGATTGATAATAAAATGAGGAATTATGTTTAATTGTGATGTTTTATACTTAATTTCATGACAATGGTTTCGTTGTTGTGTTTACTAATCGATTTGATGTTCAATTTGGCACTATTTTGGATTTTACCACGAATACACTGATAATTACGCTTAACCGGGAATTTAAGCAATCCGAGCATGTATGAGACTTGTATGCGATACTAGTTAAGCATACAAGTGAATACAAGTAAGGACGTGCGAGAATTTAAGGTTTAGAACGTAAACAGTGAACGTTCGATAAATCCCACACGATTTCGATTTTAACCGGGAGATCACGTTTTTAAGTATCGTATATCAGATTTATCATATTTATGAGTCTTATGGTGACATATGATCACACATGATGTCACGAGTCATCATGAACTTGATCGAGTCACAAATCGTAGGTGAACCGCTTAAAAGTGATACGTACGACAAAACCAACCAAAATTGCATGTTTTGACCTAACTTGTGCATACATTTGAGTTACGTGACATATTTTCTATCATTTAGATTGGATTTAATGTAATGAACATGATGGGATCATTAATTCAGTGATTTGGGAGAAAACGGGACTCGAAAACATCAAAAAACGAAGAACCGAGCACGCGAAACAGCAAATCAGCAAAATTCTGGTTCGGGTAAGTTGTAGGCGTATCGCCTGGCATTCCTAGGTGCTCAAGGCGAAACGCTTAGATTGTAAATTTCAGCAAAACCCTAATTTTGGCCTATTTTAGCCTCCATGCTCTCCACTTTCAGCCCCATCAGCTCCGAAACGATCATTAACCTCTATAAATCATCCTTCCAAACCCTAATTTCATATTTGAAGATTGAAGCTTGGAGCCTCCGTCTTCATCCCTTTTCTTCATCTTTTCGGTTTACCGGTATGTGTTAATCTTCACCCCGATTCTTCAAGATCTGACCTTTATGAGTCCATGTGACTAGATCTATGTTCTAAATCATCTCTTCATCTAGATCTATTGATTTCTTTGACCAAGATTGGAACTTTATTTGTTTTGGCTTGGATCTATGTTTATGCATGCTTTTATGGTATAGATCTAGGTTTTTATGCATCAAGACTTGTTTTTTATGTTAGAATTTGATTAGATCTGATCTTGCATGTTCCTAAGTACCAAAATCCATGTCATGTGTCATTAATAGGTTAGATCTATGTGCTAATTGCTAAATATGGTCTAGATCTAGGGTTTGCTCATCAAGATTGTACATTTGGTGTCTTATATGACTAGATCTTCAACATGCATGTCATCTAGGGCTAGATCTACATATTATGATGATCAAGTTTACATTTTTATGATATAGGATGTTTAGATCTACAAGTTACATGTCATCTAGGGTTAGATGTACATGTTATGTTGATCAATTTTATGTTATTTTGCCATGAAATATTAGATCTACAAATTACATGTCATCTAGGGTTAGATGTACATGTTATGATGGTAAAATCATGTTTACTTTCCATCGAATGTTTAAATCTACATCATATATGCTTATTTAGGGATAGATCCATGATTAGGCCAAATAATCACCATGTTTAATGATAGATAAGTTTAGGGTTTCATGAATGATCATGTATGAGTACGTATGACCATGTATGACTATGTATGCCCATGTTTCACCATATTAACTTCTGTTTGACCATGTTTAACCATGTTTGACTTCATGAAAATAGGCAAATTAGGCTCCTTTAGACTAGAATTGGTCCAAAACCAAGATCGTACTTTATCACTTGAGTAAACCACCATCGAGTTGTGATCAAACCTTTGTCAAATATTTTATTTATTTATTTTTATTTTCGTATTCGCATCGGTCAATCGTCAAGGTGATCTCCGGACGTGATTTGCACGCATGGCTATCGCTCATCTTTCATCTCGATTCATCCGTGAGGTGAGTATTCATAGTCCATTTTTACTTCATTGTTCTGGGGTGGAACATGTGTCATATCAAACTCTTACTTGATATATCTTTACTCAAAACTATATGCGATATTATGCTCGTATTGTATGATCCTATGTGTTAGACTTGTGTGTTATATGTGGATTATGCTCATACTCATAATCATACTCTACGGGTAGTTATTAACACTAAAATTGTGACAACCGGCAATTTCCCAGGTTAACCCCGTTAATAACTTATGTTATATTTCAATAACGTCCGTTACCTCAGTTAACTAGAATAGTTACACGAGCATAGCACATGAGTCTAGACGTCGGTTGACCAATTTGAATGTTTATAATTTATAATTTTATATAAATTATATTTTATGTTTTCACGAAAACGTTTTGTCATTTTATGTGGCAATCATATTCATTATTTTTACGTGGTATATATGTATATATACATATATATATATACGCACGTAGTTTTATGATTTTATGTGACGATGTGTCGCGCAATAATATGAAGCGTTTCTATAATTTTATAGGAACTTAAAAGTATATAGTTATGGGTTATAACTATGATTTTATGTGAATCATTTATATAATTATAAATTGGTATTTATCATTTTATGTGCATCAATTCGAGCTTACATCCTATAAACGTTACACGTCAATTATATTTTGTGACAAACACACGTATTCATTCGATTTAGGGTGACCTCCGTTAACTTCGTTAGGGAGTTCGTTAGTATTTTCAAACATTGAGGGACTCAACTTGTAATTTCTTGAAACTTGTTTCCTATATAATAAAACTGGAGGGACTGTTGTGTAATTATCCAAACCTCATAACCTTGTACGTTTAAAGATGAGGGACCATCCTTGTCATTTCCCGATAGTCGAATATTGAACCCTCCTTTACTCGACGGAGACGGTGGAGGAAACCGACTGCCGTAATTACTCCTTCGGTTACAGCTCCTCATGCGTCGAGCAATTAATCCAATTCAATAGGTTTAATCATTCGATCGGTACTCTCATTCTCACATCTCTCCCTCTCAATCGTTTTCTTTCAATTCCGAACAGCCCCCCCCCCCCTCCCGTGAACCACCGTGACATTTTCTGGCCACCGCCACCTTTCTCCACTGTTGTTACCACCATCTGCCCCGTAACACCATCAGAGTTTGACGCCACACAGCTACGAACGCGCAGCAGAAGCAATAGTGACTCAAACTGAGATCGAGTTCGAGTTCGGTTTAATTTTGGATTAAAAAACGCATCCAAACTCATCACCGATTTGAGGTAATGACTTTTCTATGTTAATCGCAAGTTTATCTTCATGTTGTTTCCAGTTTCGCGATTTTCCGGTGACCGGAATAAAACTCCGGCCTACGGAGTTGTGGGAAAGATGATGACGAAGGGTGGGAGCATGATATATATTTAGTTAACCGAATGAAAATGCGAATCACTGGTAGCCCAGTTGGTTAGCGCGGTGATGAGGGACATACAGGTCCCAGGTTCGATCCCTATCCAGGGTAGTTCTTTTTAATTATTTTGCTAAACCCGATTTCCTGTAACTGTTAGTATTTAAAACAATTCTGGCCGAGATCCGAACCAAAATAGATCGCTGGCAGGGTGGCTGAGGCGCTGCACATACATCTTTCAGGTCACGGGTTCGAGTCCCGTGACCCCCACCTTTGCTGTTTTATTTATTTATTTATTTATTTATTTTTTTGGAGATTTCAAGTTTCTCTTGGTCCAAAACTCAAACCTACTAGTACGCGATACTTTAAATCTCGACCCTTGAAGTTTCCATAAACCCCGTTAGAATACTCGTTGAACGTTTATATTATGAAAAACGTTAGCATTTAAATAGATTTAAAAATGTAATGATTTCTTTAATATTAATATGAACTAGTTTTAAACATAGAAATATATATATATAAATATACATATATTTGATTTATTTGTCATGCACATATACACGAGCGTACGTTTTAAGGATTTTCTTTAAACTCTTGAAATTTGGACACGATATATAAATATATATATATTGGACGTATTATGTTTCACACTTTTGACTACACTCTGATATCTATATTTACGAATGTATATGTTTACCCGATGATCCCTATATTTATTATTTGGAATACCCTACGCGCATTGATCTTCGTAAATCTCTGTGTCCTTGATTAAGTGTCCTTTGACTACTTTCGAACAAAAGATCTTTGTCACGTTTTAAAATTGTCACCTACGTCATATTTGGAATTACTTGTTATTGAACCGTCGTCTAGGCTATGTTACCTATGTGCGGACACACACTACGTATGTAAAATCGATAGGTGCTTGGTAGTTACGCAAGACTCGGAGTCTTACTAAATTGTAGCAGCGCACCCTAAGGTGAGTTTCACAACCATTACGTTACGTCCGGTTTTGGACGATAACAAACGCAAACACGTTACACCCGGGTTAGGGTGATAACACGGCAACTATTATGTATGATTAAAGTAGAAATCCAGTATATATAACATGTTCACGTAAAATGCTTTATCTTTGAAAGTCCTTACTTATCGAACCGTTAATAACATATAGCGAGGGGATATTGGGTAGTACTACTAGGGTGTGACAAACCCCACTCAGCGGGCACGAGATGCACCACCCGACTGGCGGTCGGACTGAGGACAATGTCAGCCTAAACTTACCATGATCGAGTAGACACGGGGAAGGCAAACCACGTAAGGAATTATTCCTAAAACTAATTGGTCAGCTTCGGTTGCGAACGTTTTAGTGACATGAACTTAGGCTCGCTACCTACGATATGGATTGTACTGTTAATATACATACTTACATACGAATAAAGACTGTTGTATTCGTACTGCATAATTATACTAGATATACTTATGTGCTTATGTGAACTCACCAACATTAGTTGACACTTGCTCTTATGCATGCTTTGCAGGACGCTAGGAGAATCGGATTTTTGGGCACGTACGCTGGTTAAACTTTATTTTTGGAAACTTTCTTTTAAAACCTTTATCTTGAACTTTATTTACTTATCGGGCGCTTGTTTTGCGCAACATAACTTTTATAAGCTTCCGCTAAACTTAAACTCTGGTTTTGATATTTCCCGTTTGGAAATTTATTTACATTTTGAACCCTTAACTTATGTTTGATGTAACTAATGACTCGGGTCCTGGTCTGGTTCACACCCCCACACGGTAAAACTCCGTTAGTGGAAATTAGGGGTGTGACAGATTGGTATTAGAGCCCTTGGTTGCAGAGAACTAGAATTTTCAAAAATTCTAAACTGTAACTGTTTTTTTTTAACATTAGTTACAACAATTCCCAAAAACATTATCTTTTCGCATGCCAAAAATCGATTACTCACATTAGTTTGTTTTTCTTTTGTTTGTGTCTGTCTGGGTTCTGACAGCATGGCACCACACGACAACACGAGGGGTAAGGGAAAGAAAATTGCCAACGAACAGTTATCATCCTCCAACCAACAAGGCCGCGAGCCTGAGCAGCCTGAGTACATGATAATGGACTTCCTTCGGGATCAACACATACGTCCTGATAGGTGTGCACCAGACGATTATAGCTGGTTGAATCCGACAACATATCGGTTGCTTGATATGTTTCATGTGCCAGACAGGGTTGACCTACCCTTTGATATGAAGCGGGTCATTGCGGGACTGATAGCAGCCTATGACAACACTCTTGGAGAAACCAGACAAAATTCCATCAGCAATCGCACACGCGATAGAGAAATCAAGCGATTGCGGGCTGATTAGAGGGAGCGAGATACCTACCACTACAACTTGTCTCAGGGGGTAATGGGTATCCGTGACAGGGTCACTAAGCTTGATTCGCGACCCAATCCAGTAGATTTGGAGCATGGACTGCATCAAGCACAACATCATATTACTGCACTCCAACATTCTAATGCAGCACTCCAACATTCTAATGCAGCACTCCAACATTCCAACGCGACACTTGCGGCATAGGCCGCCGCCCTCCAAGCTCAAATGGCAGCCCTGCAGGTTCAAGGTGCTCCTATTCAAGAAGAAGAGGAGGATACCTTTGAAGAAGAACCTTTTAAGGAGGAGCCTCAAGAGGAGATGGAGGAAGGACCAGATGTTATTGATCCATGATCTAATCTGTCTTCTTTTCTTTTATTTTGTTACTTCGAATAAAATTGACTTGGTGTTCATTTTATTTTGAATGTTTTCAAATGTTGAGTTACATTATGGTTGGATTTTAAATTTTGTAATGGATATTACATCTTTATTTTTCCAATGTGTTTCTAGAAATTATGTTGTGTGATGGATGGATGCATGAATAATTGTTTAGCGCTTAATGAAATTGATATTGGATATATTAATTATTTGGTTGTATGCGTTCTAACGTATATAATGAAAATAATATTGGGTATATTAATCATTGAAATGTTTGTATGACAAACAGAATCATGGCTGAACACCTCACAGCAGCTCAGATCCAGGCTTTGATAAACGAAAACGTTGCGGCAGCACTCGCTGCGGCTCAAGCACAATGAAACAACAACGGTGGTAAGTAAAACAGATGAAAAATTGACTATATTTTCTTTCTCTCACTCTTAAAAATTATTTTCTAAAATAATTTCATGAAACGATCCAGGCCCAGCTCAGTGCACCTTTAAAACTTACATGGATTGTAAGCCACTCACGTTCAAGGGTGATGAAGGAGCCGTGGGTCTGCTGCGATGGCTCGAGAAATCAGAAAAGGTGTTCTCAATGTGCAACTGCCCAGTTGCGAATCGGGTAAATTTCTCAACCGCTACACTCAAGGGAGCTGCCCTCACTTGGTGGAACATACAAATCCAAATGCTAGGGCTCGACGCAGCGAATGCTATGACTTGGCAGGAATTTAAGGATGCCATGATGGATGAGTATTGTCCTCGCGACCAGATCAAAAGGTTGGAAGGTGAGTTCCAGAACTTGAAAATGGTAAGTTTTGAGGTTGAAGAGTACACCGCTCGCTACCATGAGTACGCGGTGTTGTGTCCTATGATGGTTGATGCTGACTTCAAAAGGATTGAAAGGTACGTGGATGGGTTAGCTCCACAGATCAAGGGGATGGTTACTGCCTCAAACCCTGCAAATGTGCAGAATGCTATCAGGTTGGCCCAAGCTTATGTCTTGTATAAATATGTATGTGCTAATTGCTAAATATGGTCTAGATCTAGGGTTTGCTCATCAAGATTGTACATTTGGTGTCTTATATGACTAGATCTTGAACATGCATGTCATCTAGGGCTAGATCTACATATTATGATGATCAAGTTTACATTTTTATGATATAAGATGTTTAGATCTACAAGTTACATGTCATCTAGGGTTAGATCTACATGTTATGATGATCAAGTTATGTTGTTTTGCCATGAAATGTTTAGATCTACAAATCACATGTCTAGGATTAGATATACATGTTATAATGGTAAAATCAAGTTTACTTGCCATGGAATGTTTAAATCTACATCATATATTCTTATTTAGGGCTAGATCCATGATTAGGCCATATAATCACCATGTTTAATGATAGATAAGTTTAGGGTTTCATGAATGATCATGTATGACTATGTATGCCCATGTTTGACCATATCAACTTATGTTTGACCAAGTTTGACCATGTTTGAATTTCATGAAAATAGGCAAATTACCAAATAATCTATGTCTATTTTAACTAAATCACGGGTAGCAAAAACAAAATCATTCTGAATAAAATTGTTTATTACAAAAAAAAAATAAACAATTTTAACATGTAAATCAAACACATTTTTAAAGTAGAAATATTATATTATTTAAACCAAAATGATTAATTTTAATTTAGAAAACTAGGCATGAACTCACATTTACAAAAATTAGGCGACGATATATTTGAGACGTTGACGAGCTCCTTGGCAGAGATGAAGGTGTTAGGTGGTTGCAACATGGAAGAGGAAGGTGAATGCGATGATGGTGGTTAGAGGTGGACGGTCTTGAGCGTGAACGGTGGTGGTCGTGAATGGTGGTGGGGAACGATGGTGGTCGTGTGAAGGAGCAAAGGGAGAGATGAAGGTGGTAGGTGGTTGCTTGTTTTTCTTGATGGAGAGAAAGCTTTTTAAAGAGAAAAAAATGAAATATATGTAAATTGTGAATTCATATAATCTGAGAATGAAAAAGAAAGAAAGAGAATAAGAAGGGTTAAATTATGATGGGATGGGTTTGGCCTCACTACTTGCACACATTCAGAAAAGTGATTTAATTTGTCCTGTTATACCCTTTTCAACTTTTAAACTAAATAAAGCAACCAATAAATTAAAAAAAAAGACGGAAAAAAGATGAGTCATTAGATCATCTTAATTAATGGTGACTAATTGGTTTTTAAAATTTTCTCAACCCAAGGTAGTTTTCACTCTACCCTTCCTCTCTCTCTCTCTCTCTCTCTCTCTCTCTCTCTCTCTATATATATATATATATATATATATATATATATATATATATATATATATATAGTGTAGGGTTCAATGAAAAACCTGCAAAACATGTTACATCAGTGTAACATTAGTTCTAAACAAGAAATTTCACTTTATTTAAACATGTTACACCATGTGTAACATAGTCATTTTAGTGTAACGTTAGTTCTAAACATGAAATTGCACCTCACTTAAACATAGTGATTTTTGTTACACATGTGTAACCATCATCGTTGTAGTTACATATGTGTAACAATAATAACTAGGTTTTATGTTATTATACGTAAAAGAGTGATAAAAATGAGAGATATATAATGAAATTCAAATCAAAGTTGGATAACCAGCGTACCAATGACCTTCTGCGGACCAACAATGTACCAGACCTTCAACGTACCAAGAACCGGACCAGAATAATCAACGTACCAGTGAACTCATCGTACCACCTTGGTACGGCGTAAGCGTCAGCGTACCAATCAGTAACCGTCGCATACCACGATTGAAGATTGCCTTGTGTACCAGGTAGCGTACCAACCAGCGTACCAATTACTGGATGAAGATTTCCTTGCGTACCAAACGGCGTACCAACGTATTCATCCGGCGTACCACGACATTTTCGACTGATTTTTCAAAATTTGACTGTTTTGAGCTGGAATTTGTAACAGTAAGTTGCGAAAACACACTAGGAACGTTTAGAAATCAAGTTTAGCACCAGAAACACTCGGAATTGTGAAAATTTGATGAAAACAAGGAGAAACCCACTTTCTCTCACTAGAAATCCGAATTTGATAAAAAAACACGGCAGTAGAGCAACCTGGATTGCTCTGATACCACTTGTAAGTATGTGGAACGATCTTACTACTGCATGCTTTGATCAATCTAGTGAACACAAGAAGTAAATAAGAGTTTTCTTATTGATCACGTGAAGATTACAAGAAGAACTCTCTAGTTTCTCTCTCAGAACACACACAGTAAAAGTGAAGAAGGACAGAAGTTCTAAGCTATCATTCTAGCACACGGTATTTATAGTATCAACATTTAGGCTAGCATACGAACTGGCGGACCATGTCTGCTTGAAAATATGAAAATTGTTACTCTTCTTGACGTGAACGATGATTTTGTTGTTTAATGTGATGCCTCGAATCAGGGCCTCGGTTGCGTTCTTATGCAACGGGGAAAGGTGATCGCATATTGAGTTCCTAAATGATTCACTACCATCAGGGAAAGGTGATCGCATATTGAGCATGTTATGATGGGTTAAACTCCTAAAGGATTCGCTACCATCAGGAGAAAGCAAGTGTCGTGGTCGATGCACTGAATCGTAAGGAGCATATTATGATGGGTTTCAGGCACTACAAGCAAACTTAAACAATTAAGGGTGCATGCAACCTAAAACAAGATCTATATTTTCACTATTGAACCTATAACTTGAATATATATGAACCCTAGTAAACAATAAAATTACTAAGAAAGACAAGGTTACATACCTTTTGGTTGTTATAGTAAACAACTATAATAATCCCTCTTAAACTCTAGGAAGCGAGCACCACAAATGTCGTGCCTCTGATGGGATCACACCCAATGACTCGAAAAAGAATATTAACTAAGGGTGGGATGAACTATAAGAAGTTCTTCCACAAGGAGGGAGAAAGAAGGAGGCGAATACTCAAGCCAAATGAGCGAATTGGAATGAACCACCAAGGCCCTTATTTATAGCCTTGGATATTCTCCTTAGTTTAGTTATCCCACCAATGTGGGATAGAGAATTTCGAAATTCCATTGGCAAAAAAGGAGGATTTCAAAATTTCCAATGTGGGATAGAATTTTTCCCAACTAATCAACTAATGATTAATTGTTATTTAGTCCTTCTATTAACCAAACCGTTAACTAGCCTCCTAAATAGTTTCATTTGATTATTAACCATAATAAATAATAAACTATTTTTCACTTTCCCCTTATTTATTAATTCTAAGTTTTATCGAGTCTTGAGGGCAACCCAAAAGGACTATGCTGCTATCAATTATAGTTATGGACTTAGACACTTAATTCAACAGTCTCCCACTTGGATAAGTCTAATAGCTATAACTTCCTAACCGATCAGCAAATTGTAGCTTCCAATGAATGCTTTTGAATTCTGACCTAGTCAGTGATGTGTCCTTTGATAAGAGATCATATAATCCTCCGTTCTACAAGATATCATTCGAACATGAGACATGAAATATAATCAATCTCATTGTCAAGTACTTTGTTTCCCGATTTTCGATTTGCAATGACATAGAACATCCAATTGAACACATCAATTTAGTCCTGGCCGGGCCCGGCACTATAAGTTAACATCAAATCACCGAGGGGCCCAAAGATATCGCTTTTTCCCATTAGCGCAAAAGGAACGAATAAACTTTGACTTATATGCTTGCACCATCTACTCATCAAATCACGCACAACAACACGTTTTATAGCATCAAGTTACTGATGCGTTTACGGATCATCAATGCGCAACTGACTTGTAAACCACAACTCATATATCTCCGCTTAAAGATTATAAGATATTATCGACTCAGAATTACTCGTGATAAATTCCATGAAGTAATTCTCTGAGTGTGGGTTAATCAAATACTTGAATCTCCATTTCGAAGTACTCGTGAACACTGCAGCAATACAATTGCTATGTCTAAAACTCCTTAGACAATCTACAGTTCCATTCATGACAGTCTTAATTCACTACTTACTTCCAAAAGTATGATCGACTGAGGAGTTTTGAATATCTAATCATTCGGGAAGTAAAACATGCAAAAAATGAAACACAATAATAAACACTTTACAAAAGGTAGTAAACAAACTCATAAATAATTCTCCATTATTTAATCACCAAAAGTCAATTACATTTACTTTGTTATAAGTTTCAACCTAACTGTTTAGCTACTAAAACTAACATCATCCTTCAGACCAATGCTCCTAGCATGCTGATGGTGTTTGACCCTACTCAGACCCTTTGTCAGTGGACCTGCAGGATTCTTTTCTGATGATACCCTCTTCACAACGAGGTATCCTTCTTCTACTTTATGTTTGATGAAATGATATTTTCTGTCGATATGCATTGAATTGTGATTATCTCTTGCTTCCTTTGTCAAAGCAACCGCCCCTTCATTATCACAGAAAAGTTCCACCAGCTCCTTGATGGTTGGCACGACTCCAAGATCTCCGATGGAATTCTTCAGCCAAATTGCCTCCTTTGATGCTTCGCTTGTCGCTATGTACTATGATTCACAAGTAGAATCAGCCACTGTCTCTTGCTTGTAACTTTTCCAAGTAACTACTCCTCCATTTAAGGTAAAGATCCAGCCAGTTTGAAAATGGAAGTTATCTATATCAGTTTGAAAGCTGGCGTCGCTATACCCAGTCACTCTCAATGTATCACAGTCCCCAAGTACTAGGACCTAGTCCTTAGTCCTTCGCAGATACTTGAGAATAATCTTAACCGCTACCCAATGAGCTTTACCTGGATTTCCCTGATAACGATTGACCATGCTCAAAGCAAAAGACACATCAGGACGAGTACATGTCATAGCATACATGATATATCAAACGGCGGAAGCATATTGAACTCTACTCATTTCTGCTATCTCTTCATCTGTACTCGGGCTCTGAGTTTTACTCAGTTTGGTATTACTCTGGATGGGCAATTCTCCTTTCTTGGAGTTCTCCATATGGAATTGTTTCATTACTTTATCCAAGTACGTACTCTGATTCAGTCTAATTAGCCTTTTACTCCTATCCCTTGAAATCTTTATTCCAAGAATATAGGCAGCCTCTCCTAGATCCTTCATAGTGAAACACCTTCCAAGCCAAGACTTAACATCTTTCAAGGTTGGAATGTCATTTCCTATAAGAAGTATGTCATCAACATATAATACCAGGAAGGTGAATATGCTCCCACTAGCTTTGACATATACACAGGACTCATCCTCACTTCTAGAGAAGCCACACTCTTTGAACTTCTCATCGAAGCAAAGATTCCATCTGCGAGACGCTTGTTTTAATTCATAAATGGATTTTTCAAGCTTGCACACTCTATTGGGGAACTTCGCATCCACAAAACCTTCTAGCTGACTCAGTAAACATCTTCAGCCAATTTCTCGTTTAGGAAAGCTGTTTTGACATCCATCTGCCAAATTTCATAGTCATGAAACGCAGCTATGGCTAGCATTATCCTAATAGATTTTATCTTAGCCACTGGTGAGAAGGTCTCATCATAGTCAACCCCTGGGGTTTGAGTAAATCCCTTCACCACCAGTCGTGCTTTGAATGTGCTTATATATATAACAATGCATATCCGTCTTCTTCTTGAAGATCCATTTACAACCAATCGTTTTCCAACCAGGTTGTTGATCAATCAAATTCCAAACTTGATTGTCGTACATGGATTTGATCTCGCTGTCCATTGCCTCATTCCATTTTGCTGCCTCAGGGCCTGCCATGGCTTCCTTGTAGTTAGCTAGCTCATCCAAACTCACTAGTGTATTATCACTGATAAACGTGTCCTCATCTGTAGTTATATGGAAACCATAGAACTCAGGTCGCATGCTAACTCTACTAGAACGCCTAAGAGGTAATGAAGTGTCAACCGATTCAACTGGAGTCTCTTCCTCTGGTTGAACCTTAGTGGTTTCAGAGGTTCCTTCATCGGCTGAATCTTGAATCTCTTCAAGGTTAATGGTGCTCCCACTGTCCTCTTTGTATATGAGCTCTCTCTCTCTCGAAAGACTCCTCTTCGTGCTACAAAGACCACGTTTTCACTAGGTCTGTAGAACAAATGTCCTTTGAATTTATGTGGATAGCCGATGAAATTACATCGCTCACTACGAGGTTCAAGCTTATCGTGAGTTTCTCGTCTAACGAAAGCTTCACAACCCCAAACCTTAATATGTGCTAACGAGGGAACTCTTCCTGTCCACATTTCGTGAGGTATTTTGGCAACCTTCTTTGTTGGGACAAGATTCAGAATGTGGGCGGCAGTCTTTAAGGCATACCCCCAGAATGAGATTGGAAGTGAAGCTCGACTCATCATGGAACGTACCATGTCCAACAAGGTTCAATTGCGTCTCTCAGCCACACCATTAAGTTGTGGTGTCCTAGGAGGTATCAATTGTGAAACTATTCCACATTCCTTGAGATAGTCGTGGAATTCGATACTAAGATACTCCGCTTCTATCTGATCGGAGCATCTTTATCTTCCTGCCTAATTGATTCTCGACTTCTTGCTTAAACTCTTTGAATTTTTCAAAGGTTTCCGACTTATGCTTGATTAAGCAGATATAACCATATATGCTATAATCATTAGTAAAAGTTACATAGAATCGATAAGCATCCATTGTGGACGATCTGAAAGGCCCACACACGTCTGTGTGTATGAGATCCAACAAATCTTCACCTCTTTCACAAGATCCAGTGAAAGGTGACTTTGTCATCTTACCCAAAAGACAAGATTCGCATGTATCATCTGGCCTTAGGTCAAATGATTCCAACACCCCGTCCTTTTGGAGTTGGTCCATGCGTTTCTTGTTAATGTGTCCAAGACGGCAATGCCACAAACATGCTTTGTCTATACCATTAGACGAATCAATTTGAAATACACTGTTACCCAAATTGTCTACACATATCACAGTTTCATACACACCATTACACGGTAAAGCTTCAAAATAAAAAACACCATTTTTGTAAGCAGAAATAGAACCATTCTCATCATTGAAGGAATATCTAAAACCTTGTTTGAACAATGCATGAAAAGAGATAATGTTTCATGTCATTTCTGACGAGTAGCAACAATTCAATAAATCTAAACTAACACCGTTACTAAGCACTAGACTATAAACTCCAATCTTGGTGACAGGTGAAGATCGCCTATTCCACTTGATCAAGTTCATTCTACCGTGCTCCACATCCTCACTTTTTCTTAGTCCCTGCAAAACAGAGCAAATGTGGAATCCACATCCTGTATCAAGGACCCAGGAATCAGAAGATGGTGAGTTTTTAGATGAAACAGTGTATGTACCAGCGAAAGATGGCTTCACTTTTCCATCCTTGAGATCTTGCAGATACTTTGGGCAGCTTATTTTCCAATGCCCTTTTCGTTGCAATAGAAGCAAGTGGCCTCTTTAGGATCAGAGACAGGGGCAACATCAGAATTGGATTTCACTTGAGACTTTCCCTTCCAGTTTTGCTTGGGAGGACCTTTCCTCTTCTTCCCCTTTCCTTGACCAATGGCTAGAACGGGAATATTAGCAGGAGCAGGGGCAATAGTCTTTCCCTTTATTCATGTTTCAGCTGTTCTCAGGAGGTTATGCAATTGAGCCAATGTGGTCTCACTGTTGTTCAAATGATAGGTCAAGATGAACTAATCATAACAACTTGGTAAGGAGTTCAAGACTATGTCAATAGCCAACTCCTCATCAAAGTGCACATTCAACCTCAGAAGGCGATCCACGTAAGGTTGCATCCTTTGCACGTGGACGCTAACAGACTCTCTGTCCTTCATCTTGCTTGATATGAGGGACTTTACTATCTCGTACTTTTCTTGACGAGCTCGTTTATGGTACTTTTCCATAAGGTCCTTGTTCATCTCGTACGGCCAGTAATCCTCATAAAATCTTTGCAGTTCAGGAGTCATGGTGGCAACCATGATGCAAGCAACTTTTGTTATCTTTTTCATGTTGCTTGTAGGCGGATAATTCTTCAGCAGTGGCATTCTCTTCGTCAATTTCAGCGAGCTCCTTTTCAAGGACATACTCCTTGTCTTCGTAACGAAGGGCCATTTTGATGTTGCGCATCCAGTCATTGTAGTTGGTGCCATCCAGTGTCACCTTTGAGCAGATGCCCAACAAGGAGAAGTTGTTGTGGGTGGAGGAGGAGGAACCAGAAGCATCGTTAGGAGCAGACATTGCTTTTAAGGAAATATAGTTTAAGTTAGATAATAATAACCGGGTATGAACCAACTATAAAAAATTCACAACTTAGAAAAGGGATGCCGTATTCTAATTGAAAATTTCATAAAGGTAGGTTTTTCTTTTGAGATTCATTGAAACTATCCAATGGCATGTTTAATCTCGGATTATGCTCTTCCATTTGTGACTGGGATACCGAGGATCACAAACAAGATATGAATAACCATGCAAATGTGCTTGGTAACCTCAATGTCATTTATCATCTCAATTGATGTGCTGGTTAACCACACACGCTCCATCAACAATGATAATTTGTGAGATACCCATTACAACTCTTTATTAGTCCCTATTAGTGTGCTGGTTAACCACACACGCTCCACTAATGACTTATAAAGTGTAATGTGCAACTTCATGGGTTAGCATACAAATTCACATTTTTTCTTAAAGTAACTAGGAATATTTTATAAAAGGTTTAGCTACTTTTAATGTCATTATACTTTTAATGGGAATTAGTTTAGCCCTATCAAACCCGTTCGGCTAACGACCCTCCACTAATAAAGGAAGCGGTGGGTGAGAATGGACACCCATTCAACTACCATTTTATAGGCAGTTTCCTTATACCCCCTTATAGACTAGCTTCGTGAATGAGGCTTACTATTGATTTGACTGCACTTTGTTCTTATATATATAATAATAATTAAGCTTTTAATCTTACATATAGTATAACGTGTATTTTTAAACTTTTTTAAAATACTAGGTTTATTATTAAAAAAATAAATAAACCAATATTATATATCAATTAATTAACTTTTAATTAATTATATCCAATGAATCATAATAGGATAATTAATCTAAACAATTAAATTAAACCTTATCCTAAAGGCATTCGAAACTTAGGGGGCAAGATTAGGGTTTCAAAAAATCCTAATACCTAAAATCGAATATAAGCCTCCTAACATGAATAATTCATCAGTTATAGCAAATTCAATTGAAAACAAACCTAAAGCTTCGATACCACTGATGGGTTTCAAGCACTACAAGCAAACTTAAACAATTAAGGGTGCATGCAACCTAAAACAAGATCTATGTTTTCACTATTGAACCTATAACTATGAACATAATATGAACCCTAGTAAACAATAAAATTACTAAGAAAGACAATGTTACATACCTTTTGGTTGTTATAGTAAACAACTATAATAATCTCATCTTGAACTCTAGGAAGCGAGCACCACAAATGTCGTGCCTCTGATGGGATCACACCCAATGACTCGAAAAAGGATATTAACTAAGGGTGGGATGAACTATAAAAAGTTCTTCCACAAGAAGGGAGAAAGAAGGAGGCGAATACTCAAGCCAAATGAGCGAATTGGAATGAACCACCAAGGCCCTTATTTATAGCCTTGGATATTCTCCTTAGTTTAGTTATCTCACCAATGTGGATAGAGAATTTCAAAATTCCCTTGGCAAAAAAGGAGGATTTTGAAATTTCCAATGTGGGATAGAATTTTTTCTAACTAATCAACTATTGATTAATTGTTATTCAATCCTTCTATTAACCAAACCGTTAAATAGCCTCCTAAATAGTTTCATTTGATTATTAACCATAATAATTAATAAACTATTTTTCCCTTTTCCCTTATTTGTTAATTCTACTTTTATCGAGTCTTGAGGACAACCCAAAAGGACTATGCTGCTATCAGTTATAGTTATGGACTTAGACACTTAATCCAACATGCTAAGCCTATTCTATTTCAGGGTTCTCTTCACCTGTCTTCTCAAATCTCGCATCCTTGTTGCTCAGCGTGCCTCAGTTAGAGGTGGTAACTTGCATGAGGAACTATCTTTTGGTGTCGAGCTTCAGCTCGAAACAAAATCTGATGGCCTTCTTTATTTCATGGATCTTCTCTGGATTCCTGACCAAGACGATCTTCATGTATTCATCATGAACGAGGCTCACAGGTTTCGTTATTCTGTTCATCCCGGTTCAGATAAAATGTAGTTTGATCTCCGCAGACTCTATTGGTGGTCCGACATGAAGAAAGACATTGCCTTTTTCGTAGCTAAATGTCTTACTTGCTTAAAAGCCAAGGCTGAGCACCAGAGACCCTCTGGTTTACTTGTGAAACCAAGAATCCCAGTTTGGAAGTGGGAGGACATCTCGATGGATTTCATCACGGCTCTCCCAAAAACTACCAGAGGTCATGATAGCATTTGGGTCATCGTCGATCGTTTGACCAAATTCGCTCATTTTCTCCCTATCTATGAAAAAGATAAGGCCGATAAGTTGGGTCAAATCTATGTTAATGAGATCGTTAAACGTCATGGTACTCCTCTGACTATCATATCTGATCGTGATGGTCGTTTTACCTCTCATTTCTGGTAGTCTCTTTAAACCGCCTTCGGAAGTCGCTTAGATCTCAGCACAGCCTATCACCCTCAAACTGATGGCCAGTCTGAGCGCACTATTCAAACTCTTGAGGATATTCTTCGTGCCTGTGTCATTGATTTCGGCGGTAGTTGGAATACTCTTTTATCGCTCATCGAGTTTTCTTATAACAACAGCTTTTACTCGAGCATTGGTATGGCACCGTTTGAAGCTCTTTATGGTCGCAAATTTCGGTCACCTGTATGTTGGAGCGAGGTCGGTGAAACACAAATCACCGGTCCCGAACTGATTCTGGAGAAAACTGACAAAATCTCTCAAATTCGTGATCATTTGCTCGCTACTAGGAGTCGTTAGAAGAGTTATGCTGATACACGATGAAAGCCCCTTGAGTTTAAAGTGGGCGACCTTGTCCTTTAAAGGTATCTCCTTGGAAAGGTGTCATCCGATTTGGAAAGAAAGGGAAACTAGCACCTCGAATTGTCGGTCCGTTCAAAATCCTTGAGAAAATCGGAAGAGTGGCTTACCGTCTCGATCTTCCTTCTGAGTTGGCTAATGTACACCCTACATTTCACGTATCGAACCTTCGTAAGTGTCTGGCTGATGAGAACCTCCATGTTCCGCTTGAGGATGTTCAGATTGATGAGGCTATGCACTTTGTCGAGAAACTTGTTGAGATCATGGATCGTGAAGTCAAACAACTCAAGCGCAGCCGAATCCCGAACTTTAAGGTCCGCTGAAAGCTAAATACCCTCAGTTATTCACTCAGTCTTCTTAAATTTTAATTTCGGGACATAAATTCCAAAAGTATGGGAAACTGTAACATTTCGGATTTTCCAGTTTTTCTGATTCTATCTGTTTTGTAACCTGAAACCCGTGATTGGTAATCGAATGAGGAATTATGTTTAATTGTGATATTTATACTAAATTTCATGAAATTGGTTTCGTTGTTGTGTTCACTAATCGATTTGATGTTCAATTAATTATGTTTAACCGGGAATTCAAGCAATCCAAGCATGTACAAGACTTGTATGTGATACTAGTTAAGCATACACGTTAATAGAAGTGAGGACGTGCGAGAATTTAAGGTTTGGAACGAAAACGGTGAATGTTCAGTAAATCCCGCGTGATTTCGATTTTAACCCTGAGATCACGTTATTGAGTATCGTATATAAGATTTATCATATTTATGTGTCTTATGGCCACATATGATCACACATGATGTCACGAGTCATCACGCACTTGATCGAGTCACAAATCGTAGGTGAACTGCTTAAAAGTGATACGTACGGCAAAACCAACCAAAACCGCATGTTTTGACCTAAATTGTGCATACATTTGAGTTACGTGACATATTTGCTATCATTCTGAGTGGATTTAATGTAATGAACTTGATGGGACCATTAATTGGGTGATTTGAGAGAAAACAGGACTCGAAAACATCAAAAAACGAAGACCCAAGCACGCGAAACAGCAAATCAGCAAAATTCTGGTTCGGGTAAGTTGTAGGCGTATCGCCTGGCACTCCTAGGTGCTCTAGGCGATACGATTTGTAAGTATGTGAAACGATCTTACTACTGCATGCTTTGATCAATCTAGTCAACACAAGAAGTAAATAAGAGTTTTCTTATTAATCACTTGAAGATTACAAGAACTCTCCGGTTTCTCTTTCTAGAACACACACAGTAAAAGTAAAGAATGACATAAGTTCTAAGCTATCATTCTAGCACACGGTATTTATAGTATCAACATTTAGGCTAGCGTACCAACTGGCGGACCATTGGTACGGGCGTACCAATGGTACGGCGGACCAGCATTGTACGGACCATGGTATGTTGACACTAAGACTCATACAATACACTTAGATACAATACGCGAGACACCGCATAACATAGGAATATGCTCTAACAAACTCCCCCTTATCGTGTAGTGTAATCTATTCTCTAACCAAACTCCAGTCTTCAATCTTTAACATTGCTGCATCCGATCTTTGACTTGAAATCTTGTCAAAAATAGAGCTTGCATGGCTGGATCACTCTTGAATCATCTTTGATCTTCAAGATCCAATTGTGAAAGATACTTCAAACTCTCCTTTTCACCATGCTTGAGTCTTGACACACATAACGTGCAATTTCAAAAGACAGAAATGCGGTTTCCTTTTTCTTTTGAAAATTAATTTAATCTTGGCGCAAAACTTCTCTTCGAGAAATCCAAGATGTAGATTTGAAATTTTATTTCATATCACATGTCGATCGGTCGAAAACAAATAAGAAACAAAATCTTTTTGCTTTTTTAAACTTTATATCAAAACACACCGAAAATATTTTTTATTTTTCTAAGATTATGCTAAAAGACACCTAAAATCTTTTTGAACTTTTCAAATATGAAATATAAATGCAATACGGAATCAGACACTATTTTTGTCTTTTACGAGAAAGATCACAACTTGAGATCATATTGAACATAACATGCTGAACTACACCTTCAATTTCAAATACTTCAACACACAAGTCATGTGAATTGCTGGTATAATTTGTCCATCTTAAACTCAGGCACAATCATACTCATAATATCTGGATATGTTAAGGTATTGATTAGATTTGCTTTGACCAGTGTACCCCACACTATCAGACATACTCAGATATGCACTTGCTTATCACACTTCGTGACTTCACTTGTGTTTTAACACGAAGTGATTGTATTCATGATATAGTCAATTGTGTTCCATGCAAAAAGAAATAAGAACGTTAAATCGTCTACCTTAAGGTCGATCGTTCGATACGCAGATAAGGCCTCGGATTTAACAAAATAAGAAAATAAAACAAGTTGAAATTGTATAATTCAACAACGATCAGGTCGGTCTTGTGGACACGTAGAGAAAGTCCGATGAATTAAACGAAACACCAAAGAAAAGTAAAGCAGAATGTCAAATGACAACGATCAGATCGATCTTTTGATACGCAGAGAAAGTCCGATCATTTGATAAAATAAAGAAAATCAAACAAGTTTAAATCTTTGCAAAATGAACACATGTATACACAGTGACTTCTCATTTTCTTTTTCACATATCTTTTCAGTATCTTGAGATATGCTTCAAGATGTTGTCCACTTGGTCAAGCATTAGTATTTAATGAATATCACATTTGAATACTTTCTGATTTAATGTCGACCCTACCAAGCACATTGAACAATGATCTTATGGCTTTTTCCTCTAATTTATCCATGAGTCAGACACGTAAGCCAATGTATCATCATTTCCCAATTATGTCACATACAATTTCTCATTTTTCAGTTTTTTTTTATTTTTGTGTTTTTCAATGTTTTTGTATTTTTCTGTTTTTCTCCCCCTTAAAATGAAAACTCTATTTTCGGATTTTTCATTCTAATAAAAACACAAAGACACTATTTTTGGTTTTTCAATTTTCTCCCCCTAAACTACATACGGAATGTAAAAGAAAGAAAATTGACCTTTCGACATTGATACCTTTCAGTTTTAGCTTTCAGAAAAATTTCAGTTTTGAAATTTGATATCACATGTAATTTAACTTAAATCAGCAGACTACTCCTCAATCAGCAACTTTTCAATCATCGATAGGTCTTCTAGAAGCACCTGCACACCGGTCAAACACGTCATTTTATAAATGACCCGAAGCGAATCGCTTTTGTTCGACCAGTGTCCTGGTTTCCTTTTGAAACCACTTTAGATTTCCAATTTTGTTGTTTTGGTAAATAAATATTTGATGAACCGGCCACAGTCGATTGTGACGAACAACCTACATATGGAACATGTTGAAAACGCGAAATAAATCTTCCTTGATTTTTGAAAAATGTAGGTCGATATTCATCAAATACTCTACCATATTCGTCAAAGAATCTTGGTTTGGCAGTTTTACCAACATATGGAACATTTCCTCTTCTTAATGTAGAAGCAGTAGAAACCGGACAATCTTGTGCCATATGCCCTTTTTGTCGGCAATTGTAACACAAGCAATTGTTGATATTTCGGCGTTTTGGAATCTGCAAAGCTTCACAGACATTAACATCTCCAAAATGATCATAAAAGGAATCAAATACCTAATAGCGATGATCATGAACCCATTTGGATGTCGGGCTCTTTGGAGTAGAATTTGAACCTCTAGAAGAAAATTTAGCAATTTGTTTCTTCTTGGTTTTTGGAGCACCATCAGATTTGATAAAGACCTCAGCTATTTTCTGAGAATCCACATAGTGAAGTGGAAATTCCTTGTCTAGAAAATATTTGTTCCGAACCCTTAAGCTTATAAAATCTCTCGGGTTTAACTTTTTCAGCTTTAAAAACATCTGTCTTGACTTGTTTCAGGTTGACTTTCTTCAAATTTTGTTGTTTTGAACCTTGAGTCCCGTCAACTTTAACATTCTTGGTCTTGAAATCTTGAAACCCAATCCAACATGTTTACCAGCTATCTTCTCTTCAGAATCAGAAGATTTATGTCCTTTCTTTGCAAGACGAGAAAACTCAGCTTTGACTTTGTTGATATCTTTTGGAGTATCAACAATTGTTTCATCAATGTCAGTTGTTGAACTTGCTGATTTCTCTTTGTCAGAAGATGAATAACCAAGCACATCCTTTTGAGCTTTAGAAATTTCAGCAATCTTTTATTTCTTCTCATTCATTTCTTGAGCAACTTTGGAAACAAATAATTTAGAATAATCACCAGTCTCAACCATGTCATTCAAATCATTAACTCCTTCTTTGAGACTACCCGGTGGTGAAACTATCTTTTAAACATTTTCTCAAAATTGTCATTTTTGGCTAAGAATATTGTAAAAGATTGTGAGTTAGTAACATTATTTAAAAGACGTTTTGAATCAAGGACTTCAATCTTTAAATCAGAAATCCGTTGATGAGCTTCAACCAACTCTTTTTCTGTTGCAATCAATTTCTTTGCCACTTTATGCGTTTCATATTTTTGCAATCTCAACTCATCAAGTCCAGCCAACAATTCCTTCTTCATCTTTTCTTCATTTCTTTTCTGAATATCCAAATTTGTATTTTGCAGCTTGTTCACTCTAACCAACTCCCTCTTCTCATCCAATAACTTCTCCATATCAACTTGATATGCCTCAATTTTAGAAACCGAATCATTAGAAGCCTTGGTAAGTAAGTTAAGCTTGGTCTTGGACTTTTCAAACAGATTACTTAAATCATTAGCAGCATCCTCTGCTTCAGCTTTCCATTTTGCAACTTCCTTAGTTAACTCTTCATTGATTTCAGATAACTTTGTGTATTTTTGTTCAAGATCCTTTTCAACACTTTGAAATTTTAACTCTTTTTCAACCATGTCTGCTTGAAAATCTGAAAATTGTTCCTTTTGAGATGAGAACTCTTGAATTACATCTTCCAACTTTTTATGTTCATTTGCCAATTCTTCTATCTTTCTTTTATTTTCAGCAACCAACAACTCATTTTTCTTTATAAATCCTTGAATCTTCTTGTCTCTCTGAGAACAACACTCAAAAACATATTCATAGCCACTATTTCCATAACTACTTATTTCAGATTCAAAATCAGTTACTTCTACTTCGTCATCACTTTGTAAAATTTGAGCAACAAACGCAGATTCGACAAAAAATGCAGACTCATCGGGAAAGTCGGCAGACCAATCATAACCTTCATTCGATGTTTGTGCTCTTGACTCAGAAGTAATAGCACTTAAAGCAATTTGAGAATTAGAAGTTCGTCCCCAGTCATATTGTTTATCGACTTTAGAAACCAAAGCTGTTGGAGACTTTGATGAAGAAGCATTTGATTTTGAACGTTCACGAGCAAAATGTCCAAAGTTAGAACATTTGAAACATTTTACCTTTATTTTATCTACTCCAACCTTTTCATCCGGATTTAAACTTTGGAATCCGGTTTTCTTCTTGAATCTTTTAACTCTTTGGGCTAACATCGCAAGTTGCCAATTAATATCCATTTGTTCAAGATTATCCTGATCGATCTGATCAAAATCTTCTTCAATCAAATTATATGTTGTCAAACCAACATTCACCAATCCATAATATGATGAAAATAAAGCAGAAATTAATGCTAAATGTTCATTAGGTGTTTTTGCAGAAGTCTGACTTCAATGATTTGGAACATTGAAATTACACCTTCTTGAAGAATTTCTTGTGACAATCCGGCTTTTCAGGTTATTTTCTGACATTAACTGAACGTAAACCGTATTAAATGTTGTGTAAACATTTATGTGTTGACTTGTTGACTTTAGCAAAATAGGGTTTTGTGTGATTAATCACTACGAGCATGCACGGAAAAATTAAACGATTGAAATTCTATGTTAATTGTGGAATTAAATTATATAAATATATATATATATATATGATTTATTGAGATTTATGATTTTATGTAATTAAAGGGTTTTAATTACAAGTTATTGATAATAGAGTTATTATTCATAAATTTATGTGATTTAAATATGAAAGTTATGATTTTATGTGATCTTAAATATATAATTGTGGAGACGTATATTTTCCTATTATCGTTATACGATCTATATATTTTGACGTCCTTCGTATATTCATCGTTAAAAACATTTCTTGTTAACTCCGTTAGAAATCCGTTCACACTCTTAAACTTCGAGGGATTATTTTTGTGAATTCCTAAACTCATTTAAAGTTAGTCAAACCTACAAGGACCCATCCTGTAATTGTCCAAACTTGAGTCCTAATGTGGATAAATTTGCAGGGACCATTTTTGTCATTTAGTTAAAGCCAATTTGAAGTCTCATTCATACCACAATTGAAACCGTCGAGCCCTCGTCTCCGTATTGAATTCGGACATTCAATCTTCAATCGGTTACACTTAGGAGACTGATCATTTGGCCCAACCATAACTATCACGATCGATTGGACAATCACAAATCACCCTCTCACTACCTCTCGCATCCTCTCTGTTCTCTCTCTCGGCCTCCTCTCATTTTTTCCGGCAACCCACCGAGAAACCGTCAAACCACCATCATTCGACCACATTAAGACCACCACTGTGATCGCGAGTTCTCAACAAACATCCAGAAGCAAACAGGTTGGAGTTTCGTGACCGTGCTCGGAGTTCGCGTTTACGTTTCGGGTTCATATTCGGCTTCAAAACCATCTCGTAATTCGTCTCCGACTTGAGGTAAACATCCCTTCTTGTTAGTCGCATCTTTTTCGGGCTCTATTTGGGTTTTCGCGATTTTCCGGCGACCGGAGCTAGGGTTCCGATCACCGGAGTTTATGATGAAGAAGATGAGACGCGATGGCTATGGCTTAAATAAAATAAAACCCGAACCCTTTAGTAGACGCCAATCTGGCACAGTCGTTTAGGGCGCTGAGTTTGCTCGCTGGAGGCCCGGGTTCGAGTCCCGGCGCCATCATTTTTAGTCTTTTGATTTTCTTTAACTCTGTTTCTGGTCGTCGCCTATAAACAAAATGATTTCGGTCGGGTTCCTAACACCAACAGGTCCCCTGGCCTAGTGGTTTGGTGACAATATTGTGACATAGTGGTCACGGGTTCGAACCCGGTGACCTCCATGTTCATTGTTTTTATTTCTTTTATTTATTCCTTGAGCTTTTAATCAATAGATTTTGTATCAAAGTGATCCCTTATCATATTTTAAACCCGTAAATCTATAACTTGGATTATTAGACCCGGTAAACTATATCTTGAACTTTAAACACGTTTAAGTTGTCATTTTCTTTTTTTTTAGATTGTAAAATATATTTCAAATATGTATATAAAAATATATATTTATTGATCTAGAAATTAGGAGTTATAGACGTAGACTATTATAAACAAACATGTATCATTGTCTTATTGAGTCAATTGGATACTTTACGTAAACTTTTAATATATGCATCATGTTTTCGCAAAACTCGTTAGTATCATCATTGCACATTCGGTCTAAAAATATGTACAATATATATTATTTTTGAAATCTAGGAATTTAGAAAATATATATTATTGATATAAATTGTATTTCTCGCGTTATTTCGATAATCGCTCGGATTGGGCACACGTGCCATCCTCGACTTATTCTGGACTTCGCGATGAATCGTTTTTATTGTTTACATTAGACTTAGTCGTTTGTTTGAACACACACTTATACTCGTATGCTCGTTAGGAGATTGATTGCTTCACCAGACTCGTTCTTGCTACTTGCTTAACTGTTTATCTGGAATATTGTTGTGCAACCTAAGGTGAGTTTCACGGCCCCATTTTACTGTTTCAAATCATGTTGGGGGAGATTAACGTGCATGATTTACACAACTGAGATAATTAGACTTTATATATCACTTGAAGTACTTGAAGCACACTGATATAACAAAGTCCTTCTTATGGTACCGTTAGTATTAATGACGATAGTGGGAGATATATTGTAGTACTACTGGGTCTGACAAACCCCACCCAGTTCAGTCGCGCTGACTCGATTGGATATCGAACGGGTGTTATATTCGTCCTAAACACAACAAGGCAAACTGCATAAACTGTAAACAACTGTTAGCTTCGGTGACCATCAACGTGGGAAGTTTCATGTATATAGCCTAGCGAGCTATTTGATATATATTAGTGATTATGCTCTTACAACTTGATTGTTGTTGAACAATCAATCTTAAACTGACCTTGAATTGTTTTTCAACTGATAAACCTGTGAACTCACCAACCTTTGTGTTGACACTTTTTAGCATGTTATTCTCAGGTTGCAGATGTTCGAGTATCACGAGTACGCATACATGAGACTTTGAAACCCTTTTATTAACTTTGCACAAGCCACTTCACCTTGGGTGACAGTGTTTTTAGATTAACACTTTCAGTGTATTACGCTTCCGCATTTGTAAAACTCTGTATTTATATATTAATGAAATATACAACATTTTTATTCATTACTGGTCGTTTGGTGTAACTAATGGACGGCGATCCTGGTTTGTCACGCTCCCTACGGTGGTATTCCGCGCGTGGATTTTTAGGGGTGTGACAGATTGGTATCAGAGCCATTGGTTGCAGCGAACTAAGATTTGTCATAGACTGTAACTGTTTTGCATTAGTTGCACTTAAATATTTCTCTCATGCATCGTTATACTCACTCCTACACGCACCTGGTTTACGATTTTTCGTTTACATCATCCAATCCCCTTATACTCACGGCGAGGAGCCGGTTAGTCTTGAGTCATTTTTCTTAACTTCTCTAAGTTGTGTTCATCTTAGTTAACATTCATGTACAACGAGACGTCGAATCAGATCGAAAGATCACGTTTATACTTTTGACGAGCTAATTGTTATTTAGGATTATTCCGGATTGAACAATTGGGCGTAGTGCCCATACTATGGATGTATGTTGCGTAGGGAAGGTAGTGTAATACATCTTCCTGTCCTTAAACCTCTATCTTAGCTTAGGAGGTTCTTTTTATACCTGCCTCACGTATATCTCTAAACTCATCCGTTTAGGAAATGTTATCTCGATGTGCTAGTAGCGCGATTATTTAGCTTCACTAGAGTTAGCACGGTATGAATTCAAGTAGCTGCCTATGGGGCACTTATATCAACTTTCGTGATCCTGATCGTCTTCACATTTGTTGTGATCTCTTAAGATCTTTCTCTTCTCGACAACTGGAGTACAATTCTTATAACCCCAATAAAACCTGATGCGGGTCGACTGAAATTCCCTCTTTGTGTATCGGATTGCGATCACGCCAGTATGTGTGATAATTATTCTCTAACTTCGAGCTAAGCTAGGGTCATTGTGATAAACCCTACTCAGATCCTATAGAGCTAAATTTCTGGTTGACTCGCTTCGGGTGGGTCATTCCAATCTGAGTGAGCATTCCATTCTTGAAATTTGTCTTTTAACAAAATCTGGTCAAGATAACCTTGGTTCAGTAACCACATTCTTCATACACATTCCGAGGATATGTCATCTATACTCCGCCATACCTGGTATTCGAAGTAAGAGGAACTAGGGTGACCATATAGGGTAAATTACAGTTACGGGTGCACACGTAAACGTAATTTGTAGTGTATGGAAATCCTGGAGAATCCTACTAGGCAAGCCAATGGTCATATTGGGACAAATTCCTGTAAAAAGAAAATTTTCTCTCTTTTCTCCTCGTGGCATTGAATGTTGAACAAGTTGAACTCAACCGAATGATCGAAGTCATCTATCTTTGTAAACGTTATCGCGCATGATCTTATCTCTCCTATATATAGATCCTAATCCCTACGAGAACTCTTTTGAAACATATTATGAATGCTAGTCCTGAAGGGACATCGTTTCACTCGTGTACTTTGAAGACAAGTTTTTCTTGATTACGAAAACTCTTGATGAAATCTTTGACTGGTTTGAATTCATATTGAATCAGAATTATACCCTCACGACTTTACCGACCATATCAATCCCTGGAACTTTATGGTCGTGAGACTACTCGGATATATATTCACCGGACGAATACCTAGACAACGTTGGATAAAGGAATCATATAAATCATATATCGTGGGGACTGGAAACGTATTTATGGGCTGAACTCTTGTGAAGTTCCCTCTGAAGATTCATACCCACTGATTTTATTGTCCGAACCAAAACTTGTCGCTAGCAGCATCGTCAAGATTGTACGAACTGCCTACCTCACCGCAAGACACATTCTCCCTAATAGGGTATGTTAGTGAAAAGTCTTTATGGTTTCAAGCTAATGACTCCCAACTTTAACGTAAGCTCTGTTCCGATTGATCTCCTGAGCCTGAAATATCGATTTTTGTTTGCATAATTCAACCTTTTATGATTTAGCAACCGACAATTTATGATTCTCATGCTTGGTAATCCTTTATGTCCTGGATAAGCTTCTAAGCTTTGAACCAAAGGGTGTTACACTTTTGGTTAGGCTTTCTACTAGTTAACACCATTGATGATAAGACAACCTTGTGGTCGGGTACAGCCGGTCGATCTAGTCCAGGGTTCGGGTACAGCCGGTCCAGTCAAGTGGTCGGGTCGGGTCGGGTCGAGGGGTCGAGTTTGAAGGATGAACGAATGAAGATCGAAGTATATATATAATAGAAAACTGGAAACAGAAAACTAAAAACAATAAAATGTAGTTTTCTAATTTCAATTTAAAATGTAGAAAAAAGTGTTTTCCTTTTCTTGGAAAATTTTTCTAGAAAATTGTAATTTTATCACGTTTTCTGTTTTCCATGTTTTTTTAGAAAATATTTTTGAAAAACAGGGGGTGTTTTCCACAACTAAACGCACCCTTAGTGTTATAAGGAAAATAAAATCGTTTAATATTTTATGAACTAAAATATTTATTTCTATTTTTAGTAATCATAGTAACCGGTTTTGTTTATAAAATGGTTTTTATGACACTTGGGTTTCATGACATTTCAAGTAATGTTTTTACTAGTTTCCTTAACCATTTGAAAGATTAAAATATTTTTGTTTGATCGGTTTGACGTTAACTTATAAATATTGAGATTTCTTGTTAATTTTCAGAACACACCGGAAATTGATTTGAAAATTTTTGAAAATAAAAAAACCATGGGCCGTGGTGACCCAACACCAGAAAAGACTTGTCGATAAGTCATCGAGACGGTAACGGCAAAGACTCTGAGTCTCAAAATTTATTATTTTAAGTCACTGTTTTGTTCGTTTAAGTACTTTTTATCAGCTATGGTGAATAAACATTTTTAATGTTTATAAAAGTTAAATAATTTTAAAACATTCATAAAAGTAATACACACTTAAAGGCCGTTTGAATACACACGACCATAGATATCCTGTGTAAATATCAAAACAATTTGTGTGTTTATCATGTCCCTTTTTTTAATGACAAATGACACTATCTATATATATTTCAACTAAATTATGTGAAATCCGTTTTCAACTAAACTCAAATCCTTAGGTTGGGTGTAATAAGATGGTATGGAGGTTTAATGACGCCTCATGGAGCCCAAACACCACTCCATAGGGGCTTCATGAGCCAAATCTTAGGCGTGAGAGTCATAGTGCCATGTTCCCCTAATGTGATTGGTCCATTTTTGACGAAATTGTTTTGATTGGATCATAATTTCTAAGTGTTTCTTTTTTCGAAATAGATAAGGAGTTTTATAGTGCTTCATCCAGTGCACCACCCCGATGTCACATGTAACTAGTGACTACCTATTTCAACCATTTGACGCAAATAACAAAACTTGGAATATTAACTGTCATGCCTTCTTTAAAAGGAGTGAATATATGAGCACAGTGTATCCTCTCTGTCCATGTCTCATTGTCTCTCTCTCTCCATATAATAACAATAATAATATGTCTGTATGTATATATAAATAAAGGTGGGGAGAGAAAGCTTGATATGTTACAGCTACATGAAGTCTTGATCTCCTCCACCACCAATTAAACCAAAACATTGGAGAAGAAAGGTTGAATTATGGCAATGGGTGGTGCGATCTGGTGGTGTATTGTTTTGTATTTAGCGATGGCTACAGCCTGCTGCTCTGCTGACCCAAAATCTTCATTTGATGATAATTTCAGCATCATGTGGTCTGAAAATCATTTCAAAACCTCAGAAGATGGTCAGATCTGGTTTCTTTCCCTTGATAATGACACAGGTAATCATCAGTCAATTCATCATCCCCACCCTTCTTCAACTCAGATCATAATAATTACTATCAAAATGTTGTGATTGATAATAATGAGGTTATTGAAACAGGTTGTGGGTTTCAGACAAAACAGAAATACAGATTCGGGTGGTTTAGTATGAAGCTAAAGTTGGTCGGAGGAGATTCGGCAGGAGTTGTCACAGCTTACTATGTAAGTTAGTTACCTTTTGACTTTTTATTACGGTCAAAATCGGTGAATTTAGATTTGTGTGTGTGTAGATGTGCACGGAGGATGGTGCAGGGCCAACAAGAGATGAGCTTGATTTTGAGTTTCTTGGGAACCGGAGCGGTGAACCGTATCTGATCCAGACCAATGTCTACAAAAATGGGACCGGCAACAGGGAGATGAGACACAAGCTCTGGTTTGATCCAACTCTTGATTACCACACTTATTCCATCTTATGGAATTCCCATCAAATAGTGTAAGTTCTTTTGCTTAATCTTTTTATATAATATAATATAAGGAATAATTTGTAACTAAATTATTAAAGCTAGCCGGTGGTACTGATTTTTGTCATCGTTCAAGTGTCGCTAGTTTTTTAAGTCCTATAAAGTTAGCAATAGATAGATTCTATCTACTAGTAGATTTTAAGTGGGATGTGTTACTGTTAAAAAAAAGCTAAAAAACTAAAAACTAGCTTATTTAATCAGGAAGCTAGTTTGTTTGTTTGTTTTTTCCCTAAGAAAACATGAGTTTGGATGGACCCTTGTTGTGATCGGTTAAGAAAAATAACTTTGTGATAACTATCCGATTAAGAAGTTCATATTAATATTCCGCTACTAGTGATGTCTAATCATTTTTTCGTCGACAGATTCTTTGTGGATAAAGTCCCGGTGAGAGTATACAAGAATGCTGATTACGAGAACAACTTCTTTCCGAATCAAAAGCCCATGTACTTGTTCTCAAGCATATGGAACGCGGACGACTGGGCAACACGGGGCGGTCTTGAGAAAACCGATTGGAAGAAAGCGCCATTTGTTTCGTCATATAAGGATTTCAGTGTGGATGGGTGTCAATGGAAAGACCCTTATCCTGAATGTGTTTCAACAACCACCCAACATTGGTGGGATCAATATGAGGCATGGCATCTTACAAAAGATCAAAAGTTGGATTTTGGTTGGGTTGAAAGGAACTTGGTGATATATGACTACTGCAAAGATACCGAGAGGTTTCCTACACTGCCAGAAGAATGCTCTTTGAGCCCTTGGGATTAGATAGATAGATGCTT
This sequence comes from Deinandra increscens subsp. villosa, assembly GCA_039602395.1. Classification (NCBI taxonomy): domain Eukaryota; kingdom Viridiplantae; phylum Streptophyta; class Magnoliopsida; order Asterales; family Asteraceae; genus Deinandra; species Deinandra increscens. The sequence goes on from JBCNJP010000023.1 coordinate 21,029,404, forward strand.
CCCCTTTTTGAGTTTATAATGCAAGATTTTATTCAATTTTTGTTGTATTATTTATTTATGGTTATAATAAGTCTATTTTTTGTCCAAAGCACTAAAGAAAACATTTGTTTTATATATATACTTAGTTTCTGCTTTTGATAGAAGGCACAAGCATATTTCGATCTAATTAAACTCGATCAGTGTATATTTTGAACAGACCCCTTTTAAAACGAGCGAGTCATAATTGACATTAACATGTACAATATGCAAAGAACAGGTCGAACTGGTTTCGAAACCGACCCAAACCGTATTGAGGATGAACCGGTTAGACCCGACCCAAACTGGTATAAAACAGGTTTTCAAACCGATCTTATAAAGGACCAACTTATATCTATTGGGGCTAGAGGTGTACAAAAAAACCGGTTTGCAAACCGAACCGGTATAAAAACCGAAACCGGTTCGGGATAAAAACCGGTTTTAAGAAAACCGGTTCGGTTCGAGTATAAACTAGCGGTTCCACATTGATTTGACATTCTCATCTAGCGAACCGATTCCAAACCGGTTGTCTTTGAAACCAATTTGGAACCGGTTTTAAAAACCGGTTTGGAACCGGTGTAGAAACCGGTTTGGAACCGGTGTAGAAACCGGTTTGAAACCGCTTTAGAACCCATCTCCTTTTTCTAATTTCAGTTAACCATTAATCTCTTAAATGCTATTAGCCGTAATTAGATGGATCTTAATTGAAATAGCCGTTGCATTTTAAAGAAGATTTCTCAATTAGACTTAAGTGACAATGTCAACTTTTAATTACATTGTAAATAATTGAATTAGCCATTGAACATTTTATATACGTTAGAAAGAAAATTTCTTTTTACTAGCAGAACTCAGTCCGTTACAAATAAAAGTATTACATTTTTAGTTCTACTAATACTTGTAGACTGCCTTTGGTGTTCAAGTTTTAGAATTTTAAGCTTTGGAATTTTAGTAATGCATTTTTAGCCATTTTTTTCTCTTATATTAAGCCTTAAATTTTGTTTAATTGATTATTTAAGAGAATTAAAATAAAAACCGGTTTTTTTACAAACCGGTTCAACCCAAACCGGTTTCAAACTGAACTGATTCAGTTCTATAGGTTTGAGGTCTTGTTGCTTCAAACTGGTTTGTAACCCGAACCGATTTTGACCAAACCGGTTCTGACCAAAGTTGACCAAACCGGTTTCGATTTACAACCCGAACCGGTTTGGAAAAAAACCGGTTTTGTACACCTCTAATTGGGGCTGACCCTTTTGGTACACCTCAACGTTTTCTCTGTGTAAAGCCAAAAGTTTTATAATGATACGAGGGCAGGCTAAATCAGATTTTTCAAAATCATGCATACAGATGAAGCCCTTCAAACATAAATAAGTGATTAGAGTTTATACTCGGAAAGAAATAAGATAGAAAGATCAGACTTGAAGAAGACTGATAAATTATGATTATCAACCATGAGGTCACAATCAACGAAGATTCTACAAGGTTTATAATTCTGGAAAACAAGCATAAATATCAGAAAGAAAAACAGAAACTGCAAGCAAACACAATACAAGTCCCAAAGATAACAAGGGCAGATGACTGATATTTAAAAACCATGAATCTTGATGCGCTCCTTCTTCACGATTCCAGCCTGTTTTAGGGGAAAAGAAAAAAAATTCAGGATAACTTCCAAGTAGTATAGTAGCTACAAGAATGATGAATCATTACCTGAACAAGAAAGGTGGACACATTTTTCCTCTGATCGCCTTGAAGTTGGATGACCTGCAATACAAGCACGATTTAGTTCATCAATCCAAATTTGATAATCAAGCCGAGCTCAAGCTTTTGACATGTTGGTCAAAACAATCCAAGCTCGGCTCGGGATCAACACAACTTGTTTAGACCCCTAGTTATTACAATAATAGTCTTAGAAGAAATATTTGCTTACTTGACCAAGCTCTGGGTCCTGAACAACAGTACCATTGCAGCAAAATTCTTTTTTAAGGTCCTTGAGTATCTTATTGTAGCTGAATTCTTTCTTCAACCCTTGAACAGTTGTCAGGCTTTTCCTACCATTTCGCTGTTGTATACGTATATGAACGTATTCTTTGGACCCTGCACCTGAGTCCTCTGCATTTGCCTCGGCGAAAGGATCTGCTCAAACATACCAAAACCGTATAAAAGTTCATAAAATATTAAGAATCACTACAATAGCTTTAAGAGTAAAAGAGAAAGAACACACATACCAAAGGCACTTGGAATCTGGAGGTCGATTTCAGACATGAAACTTGAGTACTAGGATTTGAGGCAGCAAACAAACAAACAAACAATATTCTTCTTAATTTGTCCTTCAGAAAAGTGCAAGCTGAAATGGAAGTTCTATTACACAATCAGTTTGTAGCTCCTAAAAGCACATAAAATTAAACTACTTTTGAAGGAATACATGCCAAATGTTTGGAATCCCCGTCAATATTGTGATAAAATAAGGAACTGTCAAGTGTCAACTACAATGGAAAATCAGCAAGTAGTATATATCTTTTTGAATAGCAACTCTAATATATATCTTAACCACCACGATGTCCCTTTGAGGACAACAAGTAGTATATAGTTTAAAAGGGTAATATTGTTAAAAAATATATATACTGTAGAGCTGTTCATGAAATGTTAAAACCGGCGAAAACTGTCTAAATCAAAGCAAGTCAGCCGGTTAAAGATTCATAGATTTCTGTTCACGGTTCTGGTGGGATGAGAGTCTAACAATCCGACCTGCAGTTTTAGACCCTTCTTGAATCTATATATAAAAAGTATGCAGTTATGATTTTTTTTTTCTCTCTGAAGAGAATAAAACTTACTCCTAGACATGATGTTCAAATCAACTAGAGAACACCTCCAACAAGCCAAACCCTTCATCAATAATACCCACAATATCATACAATTTGTAACCCTAAAAGATCATTTCTTTAAAAAAAACACAAAGAAAAGATTAACTCTGACAATTCCACAAACAGAAACATGAATTCTTCGACCATTTCTACATACCTTGAATAGAAACATCCATAAACTTTAGTTACACCAAATCACAAAAGAATTCCGAACAACTAAAAGGATTTTACAGAAAATATCGGAAGAATATTATCTATCTAACGGGATACAATCAACGAACCACGGTAATTCAGAAATCTAATTTGATCGAGGAAATGGCATAGAATTAATTGTACTTATCAAATTCCTACACGATAGATCTAAACAAACACGTCATCAGGATTCAATTTCATCATCAAATTGTTAGACCATACGAAAGAACTCCATTAGAATAGAGAAAAAAAACGATACCTGAATCGCAGAGCTGATTGAATCGAATTAGTAAATTAAATTAAAGAGAGAGATGGATGCGAAATTAGGGATAGAAATGAGGCAAGCGTTTTATATACGCCAGAGGTTTTTGTAGGTCCGGCCGTTTTGTACGCCAAGGGTACGGAAGTAAATTCACTTCAGTACGTCACAGTTGTTATCCACTTTGTTGCAAACATGAAACTACATATGCTAAAAAAAAAAAAGTCCTACTATCCGTATCACCTATTTTCTATTTGCACCACTCAATATGCCGCGTATATGACTAAATGGAGCATTTTGAGAAAAGACAAAATGCCAAAACGCCGCATATAGGAGAAAACGGGGCGTTTTAGTTGCAGACATGCGCGTACCTTAAAGCTAACTGGTTCGGTTGACTGGTTGTACGAAATGTAGGAGAACCTGAAAAAACTCATTTTTCACTAGTTTTTTTCTCCCAAAATTCCAACACGAAATATGCCTTGAAATGCCGCACTTTGCCCAAGATGCCGCGTTTTGACTCTTTTTTGTCATTTTGTTAAATGCCCCATCTAGGTATATATGCCTCATTTTGAGGTCTATAAATAGATGAGTGTTCATTGTTTTTTTTTTGCACTATTCATTCGTATGAATGCGAATCATTTCTAGTTGTATCATCTATGTCTAACTTGTAAAGACAAATATTAGCAGTTAAAATGTCTTATTATGACTTCATTTTCGGTGACGATTTTATTGACGATTCTTCTTCTAACCCGACGTAGGTTCCAGAATCAAACCGGGTAACTATTTAGTTTCTTCAACTATTTTATTTATTTATTTATCTTAAAATAGTAATGTTTTGTGTTTCTTGAGCAGTATGATGGCTTTCAATCATCTAACAAGCCGGTTCCAGAAATTAAGGAGCATTACCACCTATTTTCTATTTGCACCACTCAATATGCCGCGTATATGACTAAATGGGGCATTTTGAGAAAAGACAAAATGCCAAAACGCCGCATATAGGAGAAAACGGGGCGTTTTAGTTGCAGACACGCGCGTACCTTAAAGCTAACTGGTTCGGTTGACTGGTTGTACGAAATATGCCTTGAAATGCCGCACTTTGCCCAAGATGCCGCGTTTTGACTCTTTTTTGTCATTTTGTTAAATGCCCCATCTAGGTATATATGCCTCATTTTGAGGTCTATAAATAGATGAGTGTTCATTGTTTTTTTTTTTGCACTATTCATTCGTATGAATGCGAATCATTTCTAGTTGTATCATCTATGTCTAACTTGTAAAGACAAATATTAGCAGTTAAAATGTCTTATTATGACTTCATTTTCGGTGACGATTTTATTGACGATTCTTCTTCTAACCCGACGTAGGTTCCAGAATCAAACCGGGTAACTATTTAGTTTCTTCAACTATTTTATTTATTTATTTATCTTAAAATAGTAATGTTTTGTGTTTCTTGAGCAGTATGATGGCTTTCAATCATCTAACAAGCCGGTTCCAGAAATTAAGGAGCATTTAAATAAACAAAAACAATAATTTTTTTTATCAAATGCCGCGCTTTGGATAAAAGAACACGTTTTAACTGCAACATAGTATAACGAATTTTGTTTTCTGTCTTTGCTTAAGATGCCGCGTTTTGAACTAAATGCCGCATTTTGAAGCTTTTTGTCTTTTTCAAAATGCCGCATATATGACTATGTGCCGCGTTTTGAAGTGAAGTATATCGGAACACTTTGACTTTTGACCAGATAAGACTTTTGTCTTATTCAAGATGCCGCATATAGGACTATGTGCCGCGTTTTGAGTGGTGTAGATAGAATTTGGGGTGGTGTGTATAGAATGTCCGTAAAAAAAGGCATTTGCCCCGATAGTACCGTAGTGATACTTAAAACTTAAGGGAGCGTTTGGTTGTAGAAAACATTTTCCAGTTTTCTATTTTCAGTTTTTTAGAAAATGAAATGGGTTTTTCATCTTTAGAAAACATATAGAAATTTTTTAAAATGCGTTCTAAACCAAAAGATGGGTTTTTCATTTCTTGATTCCAATAAAAACTTCATAAAACTTCGAAGTGGAGGAGCTAGGTTCACGAAGGAGGAGCTAGAGTTCACGATGGAGAAGATGGAGAAGCGGTGAAGTGTTTTTTGCGGGAGAAACCCTACATTTGAACACTTATAAAATTTGGAAAACGTAAACGGAAAATGGAAAACAAAAAAAAATGTTTTCCAATTTTAGTTTAAAAGTTAGAAAACACCGTTTCAGTTTTCCTAGAAAAATTTTCTGGAAAACTACAATTTGAACGTGTTTTCTGTTTTCCATGTTTTCTTAAAAACAGACATGGAAAACAGAGTGTGTTTTCCACAACCAAACGCACCCTAAGAATATCGACGTCATTTAAGTTCATCTTTTCACTATTGGTAAATAATAATTCATCTATTAACATGGCAACCGGTAGTCCCACGTTGTCACATATTTATATCTAATGGTCCATCCGTTAAAAAAAAAACTAACACCGTTAGTTTTTTATGACGTGGCGAGTGATGTGGTATTTTTTATAAACTTTTTTTCATAATTTATTCTGTCACCGCCCAATCACCACTCCACCACCCCCACCACCAACAACCACCACCGGTCATCTTCTCCGGCGACCTCCTGTCGTCTTCTCCGGCCACACCATCATCTCCGACCACCACCATCACCCCTATCATCCAAACACAACCAAATCATATCAATCACAAATATAGATCAATAAAGCACAAGTATCTCGAGTTGTGTGTCAACATATGAATGCAAAATGAAAAATACAACTCGGATAATCACTAAATGGGTGAATCAAGGCAGTTGGTGGTCCCACGGTGAATCTGGAAGAAAACAAACCCATATGATAAAAAAATCAGCCGGGTTGCAAAATCTGGCAATTTTAAAAGATATTTGAAAATTTGAGTTCTTGGACGATTGATCAAATGCGGGCCGTTTGATTGTCATTTATGAAGTGAACGGCCGACATTTAACCAAAAGTCAACAGAGGCTACAACACAAACATGCAAACCGCCCAGAATGGAGATTGAGTACCAAACGATTCACAATGTGTGCATCAATAGACCTGTTATGCCAATTTGCAACCAAATGCTAAGCAGCACCAACCAACATCAAATACTAACCCACAGAAAAGTAACATTTGATCAAAATAGATCGTTTGTTTGTCAACTGTGAAGTGAACGGTCCACTTTGACCAAAAGTCAAAAAAGCCCAAGAAAAACCCAGATACAGATCGTTGATTGTCATTTATGAAGTGACGGTCTCGTATCATCCAAACCTGAATAAATTCATGAAAACACACTTTACGAACCGCGGAAATGGAGATTGAGTATCCGACGGTTCACAAACTGTGAGTTACCTACCAACCTCATAAAGCAATACCAAAATGATAAGTCCAGCAATTCCAATTGTGGCATGCTTTAGAACAACCTGCAAAACTTGAAACAAAAACATAAAACGGAACAAGGAGAAATAAAATATACCTAATTTAAGAAAACTAACTAAAAGGAAAATAAACTACTAAAAGTTCAAACAAAGCATGAAACAAGCAATAATAAAGTAAACAAGTGCTCGGGTTGCCTCCCGGAAGCACTGAATTTATTTACGAGTCGTCAGCCAGACTCGGCCCTGCGATAGGGCAGCGGAACGTCCAACAACATAACAACCTCCTCGCTCGCGTCAACCGGACCTGACAAGTAATGCTTCAACCTATGTTTGTTAACCTTGAACGAGGTACCGTCAACTCCCTCAATCTCAACCGTCCCATAAGGAAAAACATGTTTAATCACATGGGGACCGGACCACCTAGACTTCAACTTACCCGGGGATAATTTCAACCTCAAATTAAAGATAAGCACTCGATCTCCCGGTTTGAAGTCTTTCTTCTTAATGTGACTATCATGAATCCTCCTGGTCTTCTCTTTGTACAAACCCGAACTCTCGTACGCATGATCGTGCAACTCCTCCAACTCATGCAACTGAAAGAACCGTCCTCTAGTCGCCTCATCCAGATCTAGATTGACGGCCTTCATGGCCCAATACGCGCGATGCTTGACCTCAACTGGTAAATGACACACCTTTCCATAAATCATCCTAAACGGTGTAGTACTCGTAGGTGTCTTGTAGGCTGTACGGAAGGCCCACAATGCGTCATCCGGTTTCTCTGACCAATCCTTACGGTTCTTACCAACCGTTTTCTCCAAAATCCGCTTAATCCCGCGATTCATGACCTCAACATGTCCACTCGTCTGGGGATGATATGGTGTACAAGTCTATGTGTAACCCCGTAACGCTGCAACGCCTTCTCCATCTACGCGTTGCAAAAGTGGGTGCCACGATTGCTAATCAGTGCCTTTGGCACTCCAAAACTCGCAAAAAGCTTATGAAGGAACCTGACAACAACTCTGGCATCATTAGTGGGGAGGGCTTGTGCCTCGACCCACTTGGAAACATAATCAACTGCAACCAGAATGTACTTGTTCCCGCAAGATGGCGGAAATGGCCCCATGAAGTCGATACCCCAAATATCAAAAATCTCGCAAACCTGAATCTTAGATTGGGGCATCTCATCTCTCCGCGACAAATTACCTGCGCGCTGACACTTGTCACATTTGCTAATCATCTCAAATGCATCCCTGAAAATAGTCGGCCAGTAAAATCCCGACGCGAACACCTTCTTCGTGGTGAAGAGGGTTGCGTAGTGTCCACCAGTTGGACCCTCGTGACAATGTCTCAAAATATGGCGTGCTTCATGCCCATGCACGCATCTCCTAATCACAGAATCAGCATCGATCCTATAAAGATAAGGATCCTCCCAAATGTAATGTTTCAAGTCAGAAAAGAACTTCTTCTTCTGCTGGAACCCGTACCCTTTCTTCATGATCCCACTCGATAAATAGTTCACAAAATCCGCAAACCATGGACTCTCATCGTCATCTCTCATGTGTACATAATCGAGTAACTCATGGGGGAAATAGTCATTAATGGGCATCCCCTCGAGTTTCTCATCATCCGCGTTCTCCAAACGCGAGAGGTGATCGGCCGCCACATTCTCGGCTCCCTTTTTCTCACGGATCTCAATATCAAATTCCTGCAACACTAGGATCCATCGAATGAGTCTCGGCTTAGCATCATGTTTGCTGAACACATACTTAATAGCCAAATGATCCGTATACACAATGGTCTTGGACAGGACAAGATATGATCGAAATTTGACAAAGGTGATGTGTTGCAAACACATCCTATTTCCGGTGTCTTTTAGTTAGATAATTGAGTCAGTTTAAGTTAGTTTTCATTAGTTTTAGTTTGTTTTCAGTTAAGTTGTGTCGTTGAGTCGGGTATTTATGTTTTTGTGAGTTATGTAGGTTCTTGATAAAATCCCGAGGCCAAAGAAGAAGTTAAGGAGAAAAGAAAAAAAAGAAGTGCTGAACAAGCTGACCCAGGCGTATCGCCTGGGACTTGAGGAGGTCTAAGCGATACGCGCGTGAGGAAAGGTCAACGGAAGGTTTAAGTCGGTTTGACCGACTGTTTTGTCGCGACACTAGCTCTAGGCGTATCGCCTACAGAAGACATACTTCCAAGCGATACGCTTGGAAGTCTAAAACCCGCAGAAATTGCTTAGTCGATATAAATTCGTCTTTTAGGGTTTTAATTCGGGAGACGACTTCCAGACGAACTGAGAGGCGATTTTGGGCGAATTCAAGAGCAGAGAAAGCCAGGGAAGAAGGAGGAAGCATCGGTGGATCGATTTCTCACGCAAATCATCAACGGTTTACCGGGTTTTATTCTCAATTCTTGTTGGTTCTTTTACTTAGCCATGTTTTCTGTCAAAGTTCAGACCTTTATTATTATTCTAGACATTGACATGTTGCTAGGCTAAATTGTTTGTGTTGCCTAGACTCAATTGGATGATTATTTAGTATTTACGACTTCATTCGGTTTTTGGTTGATTGATTGATGATTGCACTTTTATTAAATTCCATATATTGCCGTGGTTGATGTATATGTGTGTTATGATCAGTTTATTAATTGATTGTTGATGCTTAATTTACCCGCGAATGTCTTTCGGTTTAGGTAGATTAACTAAAGTAGTTAATTTTAAGGTTGATTGCTAAAGTGTAGTTAGGGTTTCCTTGACTATTGCGTTAATATTTAATTGATAATTTGGTTATAATGTGCTGCTAAACTGAAGACTTAAAAGGTACAGGTTTAACGAGTAGTTGGGTTGGTTAAAGTTCTAGGGTTGCATTGTCTCAAAAGGAAGTGTCCTAGGGTTTTGTCTAGCTTGCTAGTTCGTGTCATTCAGGGTAATCAGTGGTAGCTCCGGTTAGTCTAGGTGTGCCTTAGGTATATCCGAGGGTGGCTAGGGTAATTGAAGTGGGAAGGACTTAAAAGGTGAACCCTTGTTCGAGCGTTAGAAGTGTAGCTAGGAAGGACTTAAAAGGTGAACTAGCCACCATCAGATCAATCAATTCCGAGTGAGGTTGTGGGTATTAAGTAGGATTCCAGGGTCTAGGTGATACTTGTCTCTCTCCTGGTTTTTCCAAGGTTGTCCTGTTTTCAGTTGTCAGTCGGTAGTTAAGTAAGTTAGTTAAATCAAATCTCAATTCCGAAAACCCAAATTTCTCAGTAATTTCCATTTTCTAGGTCTAGGTTAAGTCTTTGTCTTTAGAGTGTCTTTGGATTCGATATTCCGGTCTTACCTCAGCTTTACTATAATCCGACAGGTACACTGCCTTAGGGTTCGGTTCGGTTTAGGTTATTTTCGGTAAAATTTAGGTGTGTCTTAGGTCTAGGTTTAGGTCTGTTTTATTAGTGTTTTTAGAGTCGTTCCGAGCACATCAAGTTTTTGGCGCCGTTGCCGGGGACACTTGGCAATTGGCAAGATTAACTTAGGTCGTCGTTAGGAAATTTTGAGTCTTTTTGGTCTTTCCGTGTCTAGAGTCGTAGGATTTTCTACCTTCGAGTCTAGTTCTTAGGTTTAATTTTTTTTCTTAGTTTTCTTCGAGTCATTCCATCGTTTTATGCCACACACTCGTTCACGGGGTCCACCTGAGCTGTCACCACTTTCTGATCCCGACGCGGATATCCGTGAACGATTTCGCCTTCTACGCACCGAGCTAGAGGCATTCATCATTTCCACCGCTCAATCCAAACCATCCTCTTCATCCACACACACCACACGCGACACCAAACCCATCCCATTCCCCGATCTTTCATCCATGGCGGCACGTCGCACCGTCCACGAGCAGGCTAGCGCCGGAGTCACCGAGGCCCGGTTTGCTATCGCACAGCCTGCTATTGCCAACACCGCAAATTGGCAAGTTCCGTCCCACGTCATCAACGCGTTGACGCATTCCATCCAGTTCCATGGACGTGAGGACGAAGATGCACCGACGCATATCTCCCGCTTCATTCGTATCTGCAACACGTTCGGACTCACCGGAGTCGCGAACGAAATCATCTACTTGCGTCTGTTTCCATTCTCCCTTACGTCTCGAGCCGCCGAGTGGCTTGAGACGCTTCCGCCGAATTCGATCGCCACCTGGGACGATCTTACCGCGAAATTCCTGAAAAAGTATCATCCTCCAGCCAAGGCTTCACGTACTCGGGAGGAAATCCACTCTTTCAAGATGGACCCCGATGAGCCTTATTCTGCCGCATACGAGAGATTCAACACCCTTCTGAGTAGATGTCCGCAACACGGGTTGACGGACTGGGCGATCATAGAAAAGTTCTATAATGGACTTCCTTATCCTGTTCAGAAGGATTTCAATATTTCGGCTGGAGGGCATATGATGGAGAAGCTCACGGTGGATGAATGCAAACAACTGTTTGAGAGCTTCGCACTTGCTGAACAGCAGGCACCCGGAGGTCGGAGAGCCACCTTGGCCCCGACTAGATCACTCGTTCCATCTACATCTACCCGGGGTGTCAATCACATTGGCTCAGAAACCATGTCACCTAGGGAGTTAGAGAATATTTACAAATCTTTAGAAGAAATCAAACTCCACATTAAAGCCAAATGTGAGCTGTGCAGAGGCGCTCACGACACTCGAGACTGCCCGCTTGCTCCCGCTGAGCAAGTGGATTATATTGGAAACCGAAACCAGTTCGGTAATTCGTTCCAGTCTGGGTGGAGGAGTGGCCAAAATTCAGGATGGCGAGAGGGAGGAAATCCACCTGGTTTTCAACCGAGGTATAATCAGAATGGTGGAGGAACTGAGGGGCCGTCTATGAAGGAGCTTACAGAGCTGGTCATGAACCAAACGCAGATTTTGCAGCAGATGAACGCGAGAGATGAGGCCACACAGAAGAAGCTGGCGGAGCATGATACATTATTGAGAAATCAACAAGCTTCGTTTCTTGATTTGCAGAGGTCAGTCGGTGACATAGCAAAGCAGCTGAAGGAGCTCAATTCCCGTGGGGGTCAGTTTTCCGGTAGTACTTACAAAAACCCCAATGCCAATGTGAATGCCATCACCACTAGGAGCGGGAGAGTTGTCCAGAGTCCATCACCGGCGGTAGTTGATGAAGAGCCGGTTGATGAAGAGATCGAGTTGGAGACGCCTGACGGGAGGGTGCACGAGAGCGTAACGCCAGCAAGTACCGCACCAAACGTCGAGGCCGAGGGAGTGAGAGAGAAGCCGCTAAAGTGGGAGGCTGTTAAAGAGAAGAAGAGAGTGAGATTTGCGCCTCGACCAATCACAGCCGATGATCTGAAGCAAGTTCCTTATCCTGAGAGGTTGGTTCAACAGAAGAATGCACGTGAATATAATCAGTTTTTAGAGCTTCTTAAGCAGCTTAGGGTCACTTTACCTTTTACTGATGTCATTAAACAAATGCCTAAGTATGCTAAATTTCTGAAAGATATGTTAACTAATAAGAAGAAGCTTGAAAGTTTTTCAGATGTTACTCTTGATGCTAATTGTTCTGCTGTAGTTCAGAATAGGTTGCCTGAGAAATTGACTGATCCTGGTACCTTCACCATTCCGTGCTCTTTTGGTGATTCATCTGTTACTTGTGCTTTAGCTGATTTAGGTGCTAGTATCAATGTGATGCCTTATTCTGTCTTCATGCATCTAGGCTTAGGAGAGTTAGAGCCGACTAGGATGACGATTTCTCTGGCGGATAGGTCGGTAGTTAGACCCAAAGGAATAGTGGAAAATGTTCTTGTTCAAATTGATAAATTTTTGTTCCCTATAGACTTTGTGGTAGTTGACTGTGCATACGATGCTAGTTGCCCTCTGATTTTAGGTAGGCCTTTTCTTAGGACTGCCCGTGCTTTAGTGGATGTTTTTGAGGGTACCATAACTCTGAGGGTTGAGAATGAGAGTGTGATGTTTAAGGTGGGTAGAAAAGAGGATAAGGGCCCCGAATCTGTTTGCTTGATAGGTACTTTCATGTCCTTTATAGATTTGGTGGTTGTAGGAAATAGATTAGAGGATGAGGAGATTATGGAGGATGAGTGTGGGGAGAGCACCGGGGGGTTAGTTGAAGTAATTGATTTAACTGATATCTTTGACCCGTTAGTGAAACCCGATGCGAATGAGAGTGTAGGTTTGGTGAATGAGTTAGCTGAGGGGGTGTTGAGTGACCCGTTAGGAGAACTCGAGAAGTTGGTGAGTGTAGAGAGTGAAATGGTAGTTAATGATGGTTGTAGGAGAGCCACACTTGGTGATATAGGTGAGGTTGATGATTGGATAGTGTTGAGTTCAAGTGTGGGGAGGTTTGTTATGGCGGTTAGTGAGAGTGACCCATCCTTGGGGTTCCTGGGTAAACTTCGTGTTATTCCGGGTAGGTTCAAGCATTGGAGGGTTAAACAGTGGTTGCATGTGCTAAAGATGGTTGCTTTATGGCTCAGGAGGTTGATTGATAGTTGTGCTAGTAGAAACCGGGTGGAAACCGGTAGTTTTGTGCTGAAAGATGTGAAGGCTAAGCCTCCTGATGGTTTGGGAGGTTGTGTGATGTTTTAAGTTGATTGATGCAGTATCTGGAGTTGTATATTTATGTATTTGTGGTTTTAAATTTCTGCAATTTTTTTCGTTTTTCGTGCATTTGCGTCTTTTGGTTTGTGTTTTTGTGTTTGCAGGTAATTCTGGAGATTCGAGCTATTGGGAATTTGAGGATGTGCAGGTCAAATTTGCAGTTTTGGCTGGAAATTTCGACTAAGGAGCTGCTGGAGCATAAAAGAGATAGAAAATATTTTGGGGCTTAATTCTAAAGTTCCCTGGAAATTGCGCTCCAAGCGTATCGCCTGTAGGTTGGGAGGCAGGAGGCGATACGCCAGTATCCTTTGGCGGGCAGGAAATTTGTAGCTCCAAGCGTATCGCCTGGGAAAAGCATGGCTGTAGGCGATACGCCTGGAGGGGGTAAGTCAGAAAATTTTCGATTTGTAATTTTTTAATTTTATTTCTGTTTACCGGAGTGGTGGATTGTTGTTGGCTGCTGTGCTGGATCGCTGGAGTTTCAGGTGAACACGTTTCAACTTATCTTGTGTTATTTTTTAGTTTGCTTATTTTTTGTTTTCGTGATTTTATTTCTGCTTTATTTTTGTTCCATTCCACATTGAGGGCAATGTGTAATTCAAGTGTGGGGATGGGATACGTTCGTATTGAGTCTTGAGTTTGTTTTTTTTTGGTGTGTTTATTTGAGTCATAAATTTTGAAAAAATTGGAAAAAATTGAAAAATTGTTCAAAAATGTCCGAGATTCTGGCTGCAACTTTAAATGGAAAATGATAGGTAAAACTGGGAATTGATTGTCTATTTTGTGCTAAATTGTTAAATAATTTGGGAAATGTGGATAAGTATGGTATGAATGGAAAGCAGTACTAAACTATGATGTGTTGGTAGGCCCAGCTGACCTAGGAGTAGCTTAAATAGCCTATGTGTTTATTGTTGTATAAATATGCTAATCAGTCTGCTAGTGGGTTCCCATTTTAGGAGTGATAGGAATACTGAATCTGATGATTAGGAGGAAAGAGACCGCTTTAGGCTAGATACTCCTATGTCCTTAGAATTTCAATTGAGCATAGTAGTTAATAATCTGGCTAATGAATTAGAGTGAAGGGGCAGAATACTCATGTACGAACTAAGGATAGTATCCCGTGGTAAGTACCTCTGATGATGTTCCGGATCTCGCGGGCAAAATACTCACGTATGATTTCGGGGGTAAGACCTTGTGAAAGAATACCTCTGGTGATGTCCGTCGGTAATTTTAGGTAAAAGTGACCAACTATAAAAAAAAAAATTTGAGAAAAGAAAAAAAATGAAAGAAAATTTTATTTTAGTGAATAAATGCTCAATAAGTGCATATAAATAAATAGTTATTCTTTGGACATCCTAGTATCTGGTTTAAGGGGGGTTGGAGAAAATATATAAATTTAAATCAATTATACCCTTTGCTTTGACTGAATATGATTCGGTAATAGGTTGAACTTGACCTTTCTTTAGTGGGATCCATAGGCGACTGAACTTATATCTGGTAATTTTATAAACACATGGGGGCGAAAGAAAAGGTTGGTGGTTGGGTTTAGTCGGATCGAAATATCGGCAATTGTAGTTAGGGTGTGATTACGTTATGGATTGTGGAATAGTATGGTGGATTGATATATATAAATGTTAAATGTTTAGAAGTCAATTTCCTGGTTATGATTCCATTGCAGTATTTTTCGAGGACGAAAAAAGAGTCAGTGTGGGGATGTTTGATGTGTTGCAAACACATCCTATTTCCGGTGTCTTTTAGTTAGATAATTGAGTCAGTTTGAGTTAGTTTTCATTAGTTTTAGTTTGTTTTCAGTTAAGTTGTGTCGTTGAGTCGGGTATTTATGTTTTTGTGAGTTATGTAGGTTCTTGATAAAATCCCGAGGCCAAAGAAGAAGTTAAGGAGAAAAGAAAAAAAAAGAAGTGCTGAACAAGCTGTCCCAGGCGTATCGCCTGGGACTTGAGGAGGTCTAAGCGATACGCGCGTGAGGAAAGGTCAACGGAAGGTTTAAGTCGGTTTGACCGACTGTTTTGTCGCGACACTAGCTCTAGGCGTATCGCCTACAGAAGACATACTTCCAAGCGATACGCTTGGAAGTCTAAAACCCGCAGAAATTGCTTAGTCGATATAAATTCGTCTTTTAGGGTTTTAATTCGGGAGACGACTTCCAGACGAACTGAGAGGCGATTTTGGGCGAATTCAAGAGCAGAGAAAGCCAGGGAAGAAGGAGGAAGCATCGGTGGATCGATTTCTCACGCAAATCATCAACGATTTACCGGGTTTTATTCTCAATTCTTGTTGGTTCTTTTACTTAGCCATGTTTTCTGTCAAAGTTCAGACCTTTATTATTATTCTAGACATTGACATGTTGCTAGGCTAAATTGTTTGTGTTGCCTAGACTCAATTGGATGATTATTTAGTATTTACGACTTCATTCGGTTTTTGGTTGATTGATTGATGATTGCACTTTTATTAAATTCCATATATTGCCATGGTTGATGTATATGTGTGTTATGATCAGTTTATTAATTGATTGTTGATGCTTAATTTACCCGCGAATGTCTTTCGGTTTAGGTAGATTAACTAAAGTAGTTAATTTTAAGGTTGATTGCTAAAGTGTAGTTAGGGTTTCCTTGACTATTGCGTTAATATTTAATTGATAATTTGGTTATAATGTGCTGCTAAACTGAAGACTTAAAAGGTACAGGTTTAACGAGTAGTTGGGTTGGTTAAAGTTCTAGGGTTGCATTGTCTCAAAAGGAAGTGTCCTAGGGTTTTGTCTAGCTTGCTAGTTCATGTCATTCAGGGTAATCAGTGGTAGCTCCAACCACTAGGACTTGTCCTAGTGGTTACCCCCTTGGCTCTTAGGGCTTTGGTTACTAGTGACCCAAGTTCTAATCCAAGGGGAGGCAGTTTTACCCCATGTTGTCCCAGGAGGGGGTTTCTGCCAGGAGAAAGCTTCAGGAGGGGGTGTCTTGGTTCTCACGGAGGTCCGAGTAATCGACCTTGGACATAGCCCCGCAAGGGTAGGTTTACACGTGAGACCAAAGTCGCCTGATCGATGTCGTTCCAAAAAAAAAAATCAGTGGTAGCTCCGGTTAGTCTAGGTGTGCCTTAGGTATATCCGAGGGTGGCTAGGGTAATTGAAGTGGGAAGGACTTAAAAGGTGAACCCTTGTTCGAGCGTTAGAAGTGTAGCTAGGAAGGACTTAAAAGGTGAACTAGCCACCATCAGATCAATCAATTCCGAGTGAGGTTGTGGGTATTAAGTAGGATTCCAGGGTCTAGGTGATACTTGTCTCTCTCCTGGTTTTTCCAAGGTTGTCCTGTTTTCAGTTGTCAGTCGGTAGTTAAGTAAGTTAGTTAAATCAAATCTCAATTCCGAAAACCCAAATTTCTCAGTAATTTCCATTTTCTAGGTCTAGGTTAAGTCTTTGTCTTTAGAGTGTCTTTGGATTCGATATTCCGGTCTTACCTCAGCTTTACTATAATCCGACAGGTACACTGCCTTAGGGTTCGGTTAGGTTTAGGTTATTTTCGGTAAAATTTAGGTGTGTCTTAGGTCTAGGTTTAGGTCTGTTTTATTAGTGTTTTTAGAGTCGTTCCGAGCACATCAAAAGGCAAACACAACGGCAAGCAACTCTTTCTCGGTAGTAGTGTAATTCTCATGTGCATCATTAAGAGTTCGACTCGCATAGTAAATCGGATGGAAGTGTTTGTCCCTCCTCTGTCCCAAGACTGCCCCCACTACGAAATCGCTTGCATCATACATCAACTTAAACGGTTGCGACCAATCGGGTGCAACCATAATCGGGGCGTTCACTAACTTGTCTTTGATCAAGTTGAACGTTGTCAGACATTCATCAGAAAACACAAATGGAACATCTTTCTCTAGGAGCTGTGTTATCGGCCTGGTGATTTTTGAAAAATCGCGTATGAATCGGCGGTAAAATTCCGCGTGGCCTAAGAAACTCCTGATCGCTCTAACAGAAGTGGGAGGCGGAAGCCTAGAAATAGTATCAACTTTGGCTCGATCAACCTCAAGCGCCGCATGTGAAATCTTGTGCCCAAGCACAATACCCTCATGAACCATGAAATGACACTTCTCCCAATTAAGCACCAGGTCCGTCTCCTCGTATCGAGCTAACATCCGCGATAAGCTCGTCAAACACTGATCAAAGGAACCCCCGAAAACAGAAAACTCATCCATGAAAACCTCCATGGAGTCCTCGATCATATGATGAAAAATCGCGACCATAAAGCGCTGAAATATCGCTGGAGCGTTACATAATCCAAACGGCATGTGTCCATACGCGAATGTGACATAGGGACATGTAAATGTGGTTTTCTCCTGATCCTCCGGTGCGATGGGAATCTGGAAATAACCTGAAAAGCCATCAAGAAAACAATAATAACTGTGACCAGCTAAACACTCCAACATCTGATAAATGAACGGTAGGGGAAAATGATCTTACCTCGTAGCATCATTGAGTTTGCGATAGTCAATGCAAACTCTACACCCCGTAACCGTGCGCGTAGGAATCATCTCGTTCTTCTCATTCACGACAACTGTCATGCCCCCTTTCTTAGGCACAACCTGAACCGGACTGACCCAAGGTGAATCAGAAATAGGATAAATCAAACCAGCATCCAAAAGCTTCAAAACCTCTTTCTTCACCACATCCTGCATGTTCGGGTTCAGTCACCTCTGTCTCTGCACAACAAGCTTAAACTCATCCTCCATCGGAATCTTATGCGTGCAAAAAGAAGGGCTAATCTCCTTAATATCCATAATCTTCCATGCAATAGCCTGTTTGTGCTCTCGCAACGCATCTAACAACCTAGACTTCTCATCAACCGTCAAATCTAATGCAATGATCACAGGAAGTCTTGAATCTGTCTCCAAAAAATGCATATTCCAAGTGAGATGGTAACTCCTTAAGCTCTAATGTCGGCGGATCCTCAACAGACGGTCTAGATTTGGCCCTCATGGTGTCAATAACCTCAAACACCTCCGGGCTCGTATCTAATGCACTAGTCTCCTCACTAGTAACCTCACACACAGCAGAATACACACCAAGCTGCGGGTCAACTCCACCCCAAAGCCGCGTATCCGAAACACCTGAATCACAAATGTCCTCGAACTGATCACTCACGTGTGGCGTAATGGTGTCAACACAGTAGAGGGTATCATCCTGACCCTAAGGACGTCTCATCGAATCATGAATGTCAAAGGTCACCGTCTCGTCCTCGACGCGTAAAGTAACTGTACCACTGAAAACATCAACCAAAGCACGTGCGGTAGCTAGAAATGGGCGACCTAAGATAAGAGGCACGTGTTTGTCCTCATCCATATCCAGGATAACAAAATCAACCGGGAACACAAATTTATCCACTTTAACCAACATGTTCTCCATAATTCCCCTCGGATATTTGACTGAACGGTCAGCAAGCTGAATGCTCATGCGCGTGGGAGTGGGCTCACTAAGATCTAGTCTAGCAAATACAGAATTGGGCATCAAATTGATGCAGATCAGTCAAGAACATTGCTGATAGACAAGCTACCAATCAGACACAGAATCGTAAAACTCCCAGGATCCTTCATCTTTTGTGGCAACTTGTTCTGAAGAATTGCTGAACACTCCTCATTCAGTGTAACTGTGGACAACTCCTCAAGTTTCTTTTTGTTACTCAATAAATCCTTAAGAAACCTGGCATACTTAGGCATTTGTGCTAATGCCTCGACAAACAGGAGATTTATGTGAAGTTGTTTGAATAGGGCAAGAACTTTGTTGTAATTCTCCTTAACTCTATCATGTCTCAAATGCGCAGGATATGCAACAGGAGGTGTGTAGACTCTCGTGGGCTCCTTGGGGCATGCTGTACTTGCTGGGCGTAGCCTAGTAGGGTGCACCCGGCCAGGAACATCAATCTCAACCTTAACATCTCTCTCCTTAGTAACCGGCTCAGCTGTGACTACCGGTTCTGGATCTCGAGTGGTTCTGCCTCTCCTAGTCGTGATTGCCTTAGCTGTTTGGCGCGGATTTGTCTTGGTATTACCCGGTAAACCTCCATGCTAACGCTCCGACATAGACTTGGCAAGCTGACCCATCTGTCTCTTTAAATTCTTCATATGAGTGCCCATGTTACTCATCTCCTGCTCATTTCTCAAAAAAACGCAACTCATTCTGCTGAGCAACCTTCTGAGTCTCAAGGGCCGATTTATGATTCTGCTGTAACAACTGAGAAACCATGGTCGGTCAGGTTCTTCATACCTGAATCCTTTGTCTGAATCGGGGTCTGTCTTTTGCCCCCTGGGTTATAAACACCATGCTGTCTTTGTGGTGGTCGTGGCTGGAACCGCGGTGGGTTCAAACTGCTCGGATCCTGCCTCCATCCCGAATTCTGGTTTGGTTTCCAAGCCTGATTGTAGCTATACTGGTTGGGTGGTGGGCGGGCCTGGCTAGCCATATAATCAACCTGCTCAGGTAGCTCGGTGCTACCAACAATCGGACAACTGGTAATATCATGAGGACCAACACATAATTGACAGAATTTAACATGATGCTGAGGCTCATGTGGCTGGCTCATTTGTTTCTGACTCGTCTGCATCCCTTTCATCATCTGCGTAAGTGCCTCGACCTGCGCTGAGAGAGCCGTAACGGGATCTACCTGATGAACACCTCTCGTCTGGGGCTGTCTACTCGTACGCGTGGTAGACCACTGGTAGCCATTTAGTGCAAGCTCCTCGAGTAAATCATGCGCCTCCTCTAGCGTTTTGCCGCTCAGATATCCTCCTGCCGAACTGTCAACTGTCGGGCGCGTGAGGGCGTTCAGACCGCCATAGAAAATCTGCACCTGCTGATGCAACTCGATGCCATGGGATGGACATTTCCTCAACAACTCCTTAAATCTTTCCCATGCCTCTTACAAACTCTCGGTATCCTCCTGCACAAATGAATAAATCTTATTTCGGAACATTGCGGCTTTCGATGGAGGAAAGTACTTGGAAACAAATTTCTGAGTCAAAGAATCCCAAGTAGTAATAGAACCAGGCGGGAGGGACTGAAGCCACGCCTTCGCTGCGCCGCGGAGAGAAAATGGGAAAAGTCTCAACTTAACGGCCTCCGATGTGACTCCATTGAGTTTGAAAGTGTCGCAAACCTCAAGAAAATTTGAAATATGAGCCATCGGGTCATCGTTCGGAAATCCATCAAACTGAACAGAATTTAAGATCATGGAAATGGTCTGAGGCTGGATCTGGAAGTTGTTAGCTTCCACGGGTGGGCGTATGTCACTGGGCTGTGCCCCCGCGATGTCGGGACGAGCGTAGTCGGTGAGCGTGTGTCTCGACGGAACTGCCATCGGAACTGGAAGTGATAATGCCTCCAAACTTTGAAGTCTATGAAAAACCCTCTCAGGCTCAGACAACGGTGAAAAGTGACTCCCCCGACAACGAATGCACATAAACAGACGAAAAACAAAACAGAAAACAGAAACAGAGCAGAAAGAAACTAGACTAAGCTAATAAACTAACTAACACGAAAGCAAACACAGAAATAAGCAAACATATTAGAAACATGCAAATAAACACGTAACGAAAGCAAGTAAAATGGCAAAACTACTAGCTCCGAACTTTCTCAAAATCTGCGCGTCCCCGGCTACGACGCCAAAAACTTGATGCGTAAGATGTAGTCTAAAAAAAAACAAGTCAAGTTTTAAAATGATAAATCCCGAGTGACTACTACACGCTCTGAGTAAGTATACTCATCGAATGCAGCATAGTATTGGTAAATATCGGGTATCAATCCAAGGACGCAATGTAGGCTCTCGATATACGAACTTTGCTAATATTTAACCTAAAATAGATTTAGAGCTAATGATGAAAACAGACAGAGAACTGGTAGAAACAACTAAGCAAGCAAACACGGCACACGAAACTGAATAACAATATAAGAAAAGTGTCACTCGGATAAGAATCCTCTGAGCCTGAATCTCACCTCAAGTCTGACTAATCAATGTGATAACTACCCCAAATTATGATAACCAAGGCAAATAAGACTATAGACACATCTTAATTACTAAGGCAATCCCAAATAAACGTCCAAGTAGTAAACTAGATGAAACCACCTAATTGCCTAGGCGCTTCGGTCAAAGCTAACCAAACACACACGAAAGGAACTACACTAGAAAGGTCTCTCTAAGCAGGTTCTAAACTTGACTAATTCTGATTTAATACCCCAAGAACTTAGACAATGCTAAACACGAATTGAAAAGTCAAAACCTTACGGTCATAAGTGTTCTAACTAGTCAAACAATGCCTAACAACCACCTAATATGTTAAATGAATCGGTCAACTCAATTTAAACACAAATATAAACAAAATCAGCCCCGAATCATACTCATATAATCATGTAGATGGTCATCGGATCATGCATTAAGCTAAAACTCAAAAAAGTTAAAGTTTAACAATGAGAAATTAAACAACTAGTTGAAGTTCTTCAATCTATATCAAATTTCCCACATTATATGAATCTAACAGAGGCTAATCAAGCATATATGCTCATTCAAGAGATCCAAATCAGAATCAGTAGTCTATTTCATCATATCACATTAAAAAGTCAAACAATAAAGTCAAATCATGTTCAAATTCATCAAATCCAAGTGACAATATGAGATCTAGCCACTAAACATCATCAAAACAACTAAAAATCCAATCTTTAACATGTTCAAAATCTGAGATTTACAAAGAAAAGGAAGGAGAAACAAGCCTCAAATAAAAAATGGAAACCAAAAATTTGTAGATCTTCAAATTTCCTCTCCAAAAGTCTTGATCTTGAGCCCTTGATCTTCCCTTTATGATTCCAGATCTTATATGGTGATTTTTTAGGGTTTATGGGGTGTTAGAATGAAGAAAACGGCGGCCTAAAAGCTTTTATAGCGGAAAAAATAGGGTACAACACGTTCTGGTCGCGTTCAGGAGAAAACTAGGCCTGGTAGTAAAGAAGATAAAAGAAATACGGACCAGATATAAACAACATGCAGTGTTTTCTTGGTGGCAAGAAGTCTCGCTGGGGGAGTAGAGGTCACAGGTTCGATTCCTGTGACCTCTGTTTTTTTTAATAAAAACTCTGGGCTGCGACTGGGCTTGGCTGGCGGGCCTCTGTGCTGCTGGGCTGCGAATGGGACTGGGCTAATATTGCTGCTGCTACTCTTTATTTATTTATTATTTTTTTCTTCTTTAAATCCTCCATAACTTTAGCAACCAAACTCCGTTTTCGAATCCGTAAGTTGTGTTTTTCTTCTAAAATCATCACGAACACACCAACCACCTAAAATTCAACAAATAAACCCATCAATAAATATCACATTCTAATAAAATCAATTAAAGATCCAAATTTAATATAAAAATTATATATTTCTCAAATATTAATAAAAAGACCCAATCAAAAATCAATAATTCAAATATTAAACAATTAAGCACCAAATTTGATATTTTCAAATTTAAAAAAACATTTAAATGAGGGAATTTATTTATTTTATTTATATACAAGATGCTATGCATCAAATATCCCCACACTTAAATCTTGCTTGCCCTCAAACAAAATCTAATGCAACACTTCTACAAGCCAATAAAAATGGTGACATCCTACCCAAGCCAATGCAACTACTCAAGCCCACATGCATCGCCAATTCTCAAGATTTACACTTTCCAAAAGATTTATAATCCAATAAGCAATTATGACATTTATTTAAAAACATGGAAATGCTTACTAGTTCAACACACACCAAGGTTCAATCAAACAAGCATCATACCCTCACAATGATCACTCAACTCGATGAAATTTAGTGGATAGATGAATAAAAAGATCATCGATTTAAGTGGATCACTCAAGGCCAAACATGCACCCCATTATCATAGGCTTGTATCGAAATCGCATCTCCACCAAATAACATAAAACCGAACATAAATCAAGAGGACTTTATTAAGGGTTGTAATGTTAGGCTAGGGTTTAGGGGATGGAATGGGAATGTGAAAGTGGCTAAGTGCTTAGAAATCCGGACTAGGAACCAAAGAACTAAACTATCAAACTTTTTACAAATATAAACTAAAATCGGGTAATTTTGACCCGAACAAATTAACTAAACAAAACTCTATTTTTCAGCGTTATCTTAGGTCTATGACCTCCAATAATGAGCTAGAATTTTCAGTTTTTTTTTTGTTATTTTTTTTGCAATCTCATATGAATTCCTATAATGGAGATTGTTGATACATGGTCCTTGATCGTCATGTGAAGTATCAAATACAAGACGGATTCACACAAGTTTGCTGAGGTCCGAACTCAGGCCGAACCTGGAGTTCGGACATGGCCGAACTTGGGCCGAACCAGAGGTTCGGACCAGCGGGTTTCTCTAGTATATATATGTGAGTCTTGTGTTGTATTCAGAAATAGTCTGAGCTTTCGTGTCATATTCTCTGAGTGTACTCTGTGGTTATCTCTGTGGTTAATACAAGTCATTTGTATTTACTCTCTGTGTTTTACACGTTTACATTGATTTCATTACGACTAAGTAGAAGATTCACACGCTCACGCACTTTCAAGTGGTATCAGAGCATTAGGTTTGCTCTACTAGTCGGAAATCAATGTTTCTCGGAGTTTTGAGTTCAAATTCACGTTTTTGCAAAAAATGTCAATCATTTTTGAGTTCGTTTGATCGTCTCGAGTGTGCTTTTCGTCAAAAATATGTTTCTAGATTGTTTCTATCGAGTTTGCTTGAATTTCTGTTGAAAATTCCAGTCAAAAACGTTGAAAATCGAGAAAATGAGGTCGAGTGAAATCTGTCTCGTTTGAGGTTCGGACAACTTCGGAGTAACCGCTCCGAACTCGAGGTTCGGACGAAGTTCGGTCTTTATCTAGGTTCGGTGAGAGATCGGTCTAGGTTCGGAGAGAGTTCGGTGGTCTTTCGGAGCTAGTTCGGAGTTGTTTGGTTTTTGTTTGTCCGAAGGTTTGGTTCGAAGAGAGTTCGGTGTTGAAAAGTTCGGACTGAGTTCGGTGGCAGCTCGGAGAGGTTCAGACAAGGTTCGGAGTGAACAGTAATCTGTTTTTCGAAAATGTCTGATTTTCAAGCGTTCGCGGCTATTCAAAATTCGGTTCAGGCAACGATGCAAACAATGATTAACTATGATAATGAAATCGGAACAAGTTAGAAAGTCCCCAAATTACTTAAATTGGAAGATTATCATATTTGGGTGACACGATTTGAAGCGTTTGTTTCCGTAAATGATATCGATATGTGGTTATCGTATTCTGAACAATATACATATCCTAAGGGTGAGGATGGGGAACCAATTCTTCAAAGGAAGCTTTCTGGTGAACAAAAGAAAGCATATCAAGGTGAGAAAAAGGCTTATGGCACTTTAACAATGGCTTTACCTACTGATTTACTACATCAATTTTCAAGCAACTATACCGTAAAGAGTTTGTGGGATGCTCTAGAAAAGAGGTGTGAAGGCAATGATCAGTATAAGAAAAGTCGACAAAAGGTGTTGAAGAAGGAATTTGATGGCTTCAAGCATTATCAAAATGAATCAATTCCAAATCTGATTGCAAGGTTTGCACATTTAATGAGTGAAATGAAGTTGGTGAATCTTACAAAAGATGAAGTTGATAGGAGACAAAAGATTATGGAAGCTCTACCAGAGAAGTGGGAAAATTATGTGATGATGATTACTAATGATAAGGATTATCTAAAGTTGTCTTTTAATGATCTGATTCAACGAATCCAAGCTAGGAATATGGAGTTAAAAGTAAATAAGTCACTTCCTGAGCAAATTCAAAATCCTGCAGTGTATTATGGCAACAATGATTCAACCATAAATGCTGGGAAATCTAGTATTCTTAGTTCTGCTCCTCCTACAGCATTTCTGGCAGGTAAATCTGAAACTCCAAGTTATTCATCTGCTGGTTGTACTGTGTCAATTCCTAGTTCTTCGACTCAAAGTGCATTGTCTGTTCAAACTGTCGATGATTATAACGCGTTGATGTCTGCATTGGTATCTTCATACTTTGGTGTTATCACTGGTGCTGTGAGTAATGCTGAGTTAGCAAATGAAGATTACGATCAGATTGATTATGATCATTTAGAGGAAATGGATTTAAATTGGCAGTATGCTATGTTGGTTCGTAGAACAAAGAAATTTTTCAATAGAACTGGTAAGAAGAGATTGAATTAGGAAGGTAAGATTGGTTTGGACAAGTCTAAAGTGAAATGTCTTAAATGTTCAGTTTATGGTCACTTTGCTCGAGAATGTCCAAAATCTGCGGATAGTAAATTGAAGACTGGTCAGCATGCACATTTAGTTTTTCACCCATCAAATAAAGCTGCAAAGGTTGAGCATAAATCTGCTACTCTTGCTCATGATTGGACTGATACATTTATGCATTCAAATGAATTTGCTTGGAATGCAGATTCAGCAATTAAAAAGAATCATACTCCAATCTCAATTGCTTTAACTGTTCAACATGCTGATGATGAAAGTTTTTTAACTGAGTCTGATTCTTCTTCAAGTATATCTTTGGTTCAAGAAGAATTACCTAAGATTTCTGAGAATTCAATATTATGACAAGTTTAAATGTTGTAAATGTGAGAAGTTGCTCAAGGAAATTGCAAGTTTTGAACAACATCGTCAAATTTCAACTGAAGAAATTGTGGTATTAAAGAAAGAGTTGGAGGATTTTCAAAAGAAATATTATGAGTTGGTTCATATTTATGAAGATGTTTTGAAGGAAAAGGCTCAATTGGCTGAAGAGTGTGAGAAAGCCAAAGCTGAAGCGTTAGACGCAACTCAAGATTTTGAGAATCTGTTTGAGAAGAGTTATCCGGTTCAACAAAAATATGAAGAGGCTACTGCTCTTATTGCAAAAACTATTGTTACCGTTGAGAAGCTTCAAAATAAGATCTCTATGCTTCAAGATGAAAATGTTCTTTACAGAGATAAGAATGAAGTGTTAACAAAAGATGTTGAGATCTACAAGCAAAAGAGAGAAAATGTGCTTGAAGAATTATATGCTGAATGTGACATCCGGAAGTTACAAACTTATGAGTATGATGATCTCAATGCAAAATTCATCAAGTCACAACAAGAGGTGTTTGAAGGTCAACAGAAAATTAATGACTTGAAATTGGAGATTTTGGAGTTGAAAAGACAAGCTAAGAATTGCAATTTGTCACCGACATTGCTAAATTTCTTATACAAGCAGGATCAGAGTTCCGAGAAGTCTAAAGAAGAAAATATTCACTTGGTACCTCAACCAGTGGATTTGATTGAAGTTACTTCTGCTCAGATTGATCCAAACAGTGAATTGTATGACTATTCAAAGTTTGCTACTCCACCCAAGAAGAACAAGTCCAAGTCTAAAAAGAAGGAGAAACCTTTGGGTGAAGCTCCAAAGTTTATTTCAATGTCTGTTTTGCTGGAAAATGAAAAAGTTTTTGATAAGGTTGCTTCAAGTTCTTCTTCCGCAACTGACGAAGAAAAAGGGTTAATTGAAAGGAATAAGCTGAAGGATATCAAAGCCAAATTCACTAGTGAAGCTAAGTCAAGAGAAGCTTCAGGTTCTTCTTCAAGTTCTTCAAAGACTCAAGGATCTAAACACAAAGGTTTAGGTTACAAAGTGTTGGAAGAACCGGTTCAAGCAAAGAAATCGGTGAAGGCTGAGAAGGTTCCTAAAGCAAAAGTTAGAAAGAAATCACCATCTCAGAAAGATTTTTCTTATTATTCTGGAAGATCTTCATCTTCAAGGAGTCCATCTCCTAGGTATGATTCTTCGGATGGTTTCTTTGATAACTTTCAATCTGAACATTCATCCGATTCTCTTAAATCAAAACAATTTTTTAACAATTTTAGAGAAAGACTTTGTTATGTATGTCGTCAACCGGGACATCTTGCTGCTGATTGTCCGACGACTGCATATATCCACAAAACTGCCAAATATGTGGATAACAAAGGTCAAATTTTTATGAACCGTGGTCCCCAACGATTAAATCAACTCGTAAATCGTCTTGGTCTAAATCAAGTACGTCGGTTGAATCTGATTCGGGTTCCGATCAAAAATTAAAACTTTTCCAAATATGGAAACCAAAAGTTGTTTCCAAGGCCAACAAGGACTTTGTGGAAGACACCGGGCGACCCGACGCTGTTGATTCAGGTCGATCCCAACGCGACTAATGTTTTATTTGGTGTCAGCAGGTATTTCAGGAAGACCTTTCGGTGATTGGAAAATTGCTGATTGTGAAATACTCTGTCCTAACTAAATTGACTTTCAAAATCAATTTTGTTTTTTAAAAGGCTAAACTGCTAGTATTCGTGTTGGTTGATTAATTTTTCTTGTTTTTCACTCTGTCTCATTCTAAGGGGGAGTTTGTTTTTGCAAAAATACAAAAATAGTGTTTTGTTTTTCACATCGTAAAAATGAAAATCTATAAATAGAGTTGTCATTTTTAGGGGGAGAAATTTGAAAAAGACAAAAACATTTAAAAACTGCAAAAAGCCAAAAATATTGAAAAATGAGAAATTATATCCGACATGATTGGGAAATGATGGTACATTGGCTTATATTGTTTGACTCATGGATAAAGTAAATGAAAAGGCCATAAGATCATTTGATCGATGTGCAAGGTAGTCTCGGCAAATCAGAAAGTATACAAATGTGATATACACTAAATCTGATGCTTGACTTAGTGGACAACATCTTGATGCATATCTCATGATATATCAAGAAAAACATATGTGAAAAACAAAATGAGAAGTCACTGTGTATACATGTGTTCATTTTGCATAGATTTAAACTTGTTTGATTTTCTTTATTTTGTCAAACGATCGGACTTTCTCTGCGTGTCGAAAGACCGACCTGATCGTTGTTCGTTTGACGTTCTGCTTTATTTTCTTTGGTGTTTTGTATAACTCATCGGATTTTCTCTGCGTGTACGGGAGTACCGACCTGATTGTTGTTGAGTTATACAATTTCAACTTGTTTTATTCTCTTATTTTGTTAAATCCGAGGCCTTATCTGCGTATCGAAAGATCGACCTTAAGGTAGACGATTTAACGTTCTTATTTCTTTTTGCATGGAACACAGTTGACTATATCATGATTACAATCATTATGTGATTAAAATCACAAATGAGATCACAAAATATGATAAGCAAAAGCATATCTGAGTATGTCTGATAGTGTGGGGTACACTGGTCAATGCAAATTTAATTAATACCTTAACATATCCAGATGTTATGAGTATGATTGTGCCAGAGTTTAAAGGTGGACAAATTATATCTGCAATCGGCATGGCTTATGTGCTTCAATAATTGAAATTGAAATGTAGTTCAACATGTTATGACCAGTATGATCCCAAGTTGTGATCTTTCTCATAAAAGACAAAAATAGTGTCTAATTCTGTATTGTTTTACTTTTGTTATCAGAAAATATCAAAAAGATTTTAAGTGTGTTTTGATATAAAATTTCTAAAAGTCAAAAAGATTTTGTTTCTTATTTTGTTTTCGATTGATCAACACGAAATACAAAATCAATTTTCAAAATCAAACTATCTTGGAGTCTCGAAGAGACATTTTGCACCAAGATTATTTATGTTGGCAGGTTTCTAAGTGAGAAGAGAGCATCACAACTTCAAGTCTTCTGAAGATTGTTGATAAAGAGATTACACACGATGCAATGTCAAGTATTCAAGATTGAACTCATCGTCAAGAACGAGGAAGAGTTTGATTGAAGATACATGATACAAGTTTGTATAGAGGAGATGATACTGCACATGCCGAGGGGGAGTTTGTTGATACATGGTCCTTGATCGTCATGTGAAGTATCGAATACAAGACGGATTCACACAAGTTTGCTCAGGTCCGAACTCAGGCCGAACCTGGAGTTCGGACATGGCCGAACTTGGGCCGAACCAGAGGTTCGGACCAGCGGGTTTCTCTAGTATATATATGTGAGTCTTGTGTTGTATTAAGAAATAGTCTGAGCTTTCGTGTCATATTCTCTGAGTGTACTCTGTGGTTATCTCTGTGGTTAATAAAAGTCATTTGTATTACTCTCTGTGTTTTACACGTTTACATTGAGTACTAGGAGAATCACACTTAATCACTATTTTTTTTTTCTTTTAGACTAAAAACAATATTTGAAGAAATTAACCAAAATATATACAAAAAGTCCTAAACTAATCCGGATTCTTCACACGGGTTTAAGAACAAAATAAAGGCTAAGCAAAGGCTAAACGGGTCAAAAAGTGGGAAAATCAAACGAGAAGGGAAAAGGCTCAATGGGTTTTCTAAAGGATGATGTTTTAGGGTAGGAAAAAATGATAAGATCAAAGAAAAGGCTAAGTCAAAGGGGGAAATCCTAATGCCTCTATCATTTCTATGCTCAGTTTTAGTTCATGATTTCAACGCGTATAAGCAACACAAGTTCTAAAATGGAAGCGCATGATGGCATAACACTCAACCAAACGATAATGAGTAAATAATGTAACATATAATGCAATTTAGGCTCAAATAACTCACGGAAATGGATGGAAAATGACTACCGATATTATGCAAGCAATCAATCCCCCATCTGATAGTTTCACTAAGTAAAGCATCCCATTTATTGATTTTATTTAAAAAACACTTTCTTGGAAATACTTTTTCAAGATAATATAAGAAAAGGTTTTGACTAGAGACAAGTATCGTATACATAGGCGAGCAAAACATCACGAATTACATCAACGGGCCCACTTCCATGTGCAAAAAGACGGGCAAAATTCTCAATTTCAACTAAAAACAGGGGGATATGATAAGAAAATTTGAAAATTTTTCACGAATTTAAGCAATTTCAGTTCAATTTACCCTCATCCCCACACTTAAATCGTACATTGTCCCCAATGTAGGCTAAACAATACAAAATAAAGGGGAAAGGAAACTGAAATACTCTCGTATCACTGTCATGTGCCAGTGTCTGGATGCTGAAAAATGAATCGAACCAGCTCTTGACTGAACAGGTGCCAGAGTTGAATCCACAAATGCCAAAAATCCTCCACAATCAAAGTATGCATCATGAAACAGCTCTCGACGAACATGCCAGAACGGTCTCATCAGTACAAACTATCATCCAAACACAACCAAATCATATCAATCACAAATATAAATCAATAAAGCACAAATACCTCGAGTTATGTGTCAAAATATGAACGCAAAATGAAAAATACAACTCGGATAATCACTAAACCGGTGAATCAAGGCAGTTGGTGGTCCCACGGTGAATCTGGAAGAAAACAAACCCATATGATAACAAAATCAGCCGGGTTGCAAAATCTGGCAATTTTAAAAGATATTTGAAAATTTGAGTTCTTGGACGATTGATCAAATGCGGGCCGTTTGATTGTCATTTATGAAGAGAACGGCCGACATTTAACCAAAAGTCAACAGAGGCTACAACACAAACATGTAAACCGCCCAGAATGGAGATTGAGTACCAAACGATGCATCAATAGACCTGTTATGCCAATATGAAACCAAATGCTCAGCAGCACCAACCAACATCAAATACCAACCCACAGAAAAGTAACATTTGATCAAAATAGACCGTTTGTTTGTCAATTGTCAAGTGAACGGTCACTTTGACCAAAAGTCAACAAGCCCAAGAAAAACCCAGATACAGACCGTTGATTATCATTGGGATCCCTGGCTGCACCATCTCAAGGATATCCTTTTTCTACTGGGAATCCAGGCCAGAATCTCCAAGGATATTGGCATTCTAACCCTTCTGTTTCTGCAGGAGTCTTCAGGACCAACTCCTCAGATGTGCATGATGGTGACTTCATTCCCATGAAAATAGTAGCCACTACGGAGCTGAGCATCCCAACAAACTATAGATATGATCCCAGGGTCCCAGTCCAGAATCCTGCCCCAGGTAATGTGTCCAATTCAATTCCTGTCGTTTCTAACCAGGGTGCTCCTTATGATGCAGGTGTTCTCCCAAGTATCGCTAGGGAGCTCCAGAAGTTGAAGGAGATGATATCGAGTGTTCCAGGATCCTGAAACCTATTCCTGAGGTTCCTTTGGAAAGCCACAAGATCTCCAGATTTACTTGGCCGATTTCTTAAGTGGAGATCCCGAAGCGTTTTCAAACTCCAAGCATGAAGCTTTACGATGGAACCATGGATGCTGAAGAACACGTGGCACATTACAGGGAGCGTATGGAGATCAATCCCATTCCGATAGAAATCAAGGAAGCCTGTCTATGCAAAGGCTTTGGTTCAACCTTAACGAGACCAGCCATGAAATAGCTACTGAGCATTCCTCCTAATACCATTACATCATTTTCTCATCTAGTTAACCTGTTTAACAATCAATTTTCTTGCAAAAGAACCTTTGAGAAGCTCACTGGCGACCTGTACCGAATAGTCCATAAGCCAGATGAGCCACTCAGAGAATACATTGCTAGATTCGGACAAAAATTTCTCGAGATTCCCCATCTGGATATGGTAGCAGCCGTCGAAGCCTTTAAAATGGGGCTCTCTAAAGATTCACGTTTTTATGATGATCTTGTCATGACTCCTTGCAGGAATCTCGACGAAGTACACAGCAGAGCCTTGAGGTCTATCCGTTTGGAAGATGACAATTAGATCCACCAAAGGCTAGATATTCCTAAATATGATCCCAACAGCAAGAAGGCGGAATCCCCTAGGAAACCGTGTAGATCCCGTCCATACTCTAAACTAGATAATCACAAAGTTAATGTTGTAGAGAAGGATGATGATGATGAGGAGTATCCTAAGGTATCTGAGTACTGTTTTTCTGTTGACATTGGTGGCCTAATGTGTGCAATGCAGGATCTTGAAGAAAATGCAAGATGGCCTAGAAAAAACGATAAGCAGGGATCCTGGAAAGACAAGACGAAGTGATGTGCCTTCCACGAAGACTTTGGCCAACTAACAGATGAATGCATAGCACTTCGGAAGGAAATCAGCTATCTACTCAGTAAGGGGCATCTTAAAGAGTTGATAGGCAGAAAAAAGGCCAAGACTCAGGAAGCCGACAAGGTTCCTCAGAGAGAAGCTTTTCCACCTCAGGATGCTCAAATAATGAAATTCATCTCAGGAGGCTCATACATCTGCGGCACTTCGTATTCCTCAGCCAAGAAGCATGCTAAGGAATCTAAATCTGAACAGGGTGACAAACCTGTCCAGACATCCACCTTAACTCAAGATAAACTGATATCCTTTGATTAGAGTGACCGTTCTCATATCCAGGATCCCCACCGTGAAAGTCTTGTGGTCACTTTATATATTGCTAACCATTTTGTTCACAGGATCCTGATTGATAATGGGAGCTCAGTAAACATAACCCGTCTTGACGTACTAAAAAAGATGGGGATCCCAGAAACTGAGATAGTTGCAAGATCCTCAATCCTGGTTGGCTTCAGTGGTGAAACCAAAAGTACCGTTAGGGATATCAGGTTACCAGTATACCTAGAGGGGGTAAACTCTATGCAAAAAAAATGTGTTATAGATTCTCTCTCTTGTTGCAATATAATTGTTGGCAGGCCATGGATACACGAGATGAAAGCGGTCCCTTCAACTTACCATCAATGCATCAAGCTTCCCACACCTTGGGGAGTTGTAAGGATTGAAAGCGACCAGCAGGAAGCCAAGAATTGCTATTCAACCTCAATGAAGAACACCACTAAGGTGACAAAGGGATAGCAATTACATAAAAGGGCACTTGAAGTACAGGAGGGCAGGGAGCTTGATGTCAAAGAAGTCCTTCTAAACCGTGAGAATCCTGAAATCAAAGTGCTCGTAGGAACATGCATCCCAGCAAACGTTAAACAAGATTTAGTTCAGCTTCTGAAGGCCAGAACCTCAACTTTCGCCTGGAAGCATGAAGACATGACAGGTATCCCTAAACATGTTATTACTCATAAACTTAGTTTAGATCATTCTTTCAGGCCCATATAGCAAAAGAGGAGAAAGTTCGCTCTCAAGAAGAACCTTATCATCTAGGAAGAAGTTAACAAGCTTCTCAAAACCAACATGATCAGAGAAGTCAAATATCCCAAGTGGCTAGCAAACGTGGTGGTGGTTCAAAAGAAGAACGGAAAATGGAGAGTTTGTGTTGACTACACAGACTTGAATAAGGCCTGTCCTAAGGATCCTTTTCCACTTCCCTACATTGACGCAATGGTGGACGCCACGGGTGGTCACGAGATGCTCACCTTCATGGAAGCCTCAGCAGGATTCCAACAAATTCAAATAGAACCATGTGACCAGGAGCTGTTTTGGTAAAAAATTCACTTAGGAATCCTGTATTCCAAACTTAGATTGTGAGGTAGTGTGCTTAACGATCAAATGAGCAAATAATCCAAGTTAGGATGGTGACACAAGGATTTAGCGAGGAAAACTCCAGAATCCTTCGAGTTGCCTCTAGGAATCCTGGATAAAAACCTCGGGAGCCGGCCGAATAGCCGCCTCCTAGTCAATTTTATTGATATTCAAATAAATCGGTACAAGGGGTTGGAGGTTTGATCGATCAGAGCTAAGTGTTACAACGTTTGCAGTGGTAATCGAACTATGTCGAGTGTTGTGTGTGTTCCTATTGATCGAATCCTCGTTTATATAACAAACTAACTACTAACTAACTATCCGGGATTCTCGGGATCTCTTCTCCCCACTTCTCTTGACCGTTGAAGGAGGTTCGACCCACTCTACCACGTGCAAGTTAGTTAAGACCGAGTCTTCAGGAGGTAGTTAAACTCTTTAACGTTCCTGAAAACAAATAAAACACATGGCAAAAATAAAGGTTAGTCGATAATAAATATTCAGGATACCTGACTGGACGGGATTCCCAAACTGTAGCGAGATTCCTGATCTTATGTAGCTTTTCTGTGAGCATCCTGAAATCGACCCCTAACAATTGCCCCCGAATCTCGGCTGCCTGTGGATAAGATTTACAGCTGGCGAGATTCGTTTAAACCCAGAAGTTCACGGCGTGATCACGGTAAAAGCAGTTGCGATGTGACGTTTTTTACGGCGTCCGACTGATGGGATAGCCATCATTACTTTTCTTTAAATACAAGATCCTGAGATCATAACTTCACCATCTTCTTCCAAATACCCTTTCGAGCTTCTTCGACATTCCAGGTCAGTTTCTTCTTTTCTTCTCCGGTTTCCTTTCGCTTTACTTAATTCCGGCAATGGCGAAGAAGAACACTCGTTCCGCCGCTCCTTCCTCCTCGTTGAACATCGAGGATTTCGTCGACCAGGGAATTCTTCCTTATAATGAGGAAGAAACCTGCAATTTCTCCGACGGCGACATCCGTCAGTTGAAGGAGTCCGGCCTTTTCCCGCAGTCGGCTGTCATTCGGAGTTTCGATTCCCGGCTGAAGGCCGATTGCATGTCCAAAACTTGGGTTTGCTTTCTCTACTACCCTTTTCTTCTCGGAATGTCCTATCCCTTTCCGGCCATCGTAAACGAGTTTTTCAAAATCACCGGCCTCTCCTACTCCCAAACAATGCCGATGGTATGGAGGATTCTTTTCTCTCTTGACAACTTGAACAATTCCCGGAAGCTTGAGATGGGGATTCCTGAAGTTTGTGCTGCCTACAACTTGAGAACCCACGGGTTCAGTCGCTTCGTTCTTCAAGCCCGCTCTTCCTATTCCCAATTGATTCCTCGTGCGTCACACAATGATCACGATTGGAAAAGAAAATTCTTTTTTGTCAAACGTGAATCCATCGTTGGGGGTGATTTATTGCCGACGAAGTGGGTTTTGAAGGGTAGGAAATTGATTCACACATTGTATTTGAGTTTCTCTGAATTTTGCTAATGAGCTTTTAATGTTTCTTGCAGCTCCCAAATTTTCTGATCTTGTTGAAGTGACCGAGGAAGCTGTAGAGAGGACCGCCTCTTTCCTGGAAATCCCACCTGCTGATAGAACCTTCGCCATCGAGAGTGCCAACAGCGAGCAAAGCTTCTCAATCGATCATTCAGAAGCTGTCATGTCTAGTATGTATTTGAACTTCTCGAGTACATGTTTTGAATTAAGCTTCCTAATCCTGACTGCTTTCTTTATTTCATGCCAGCAGCTCCCAAGCCTACAACTGGATTCTCCCTGGATGATCTGACCTCCTACCTGGATATGAAGGAGGAGAAGCCCGAGCCCCTGACCAGCATCCGGCCTCCCGCTACCAGGGCCAAAACAGCTTCCTCCAGCAAGAAGAGGAAGGGCTCGGAGGGTACCGTGTTCCTGGAGAGCTTTGATGGACTGAGCCCCGCAGAGACTGGCAACAAGCTTCTGAGCCTGCATACAACGACAAAACTGGTAAGTGTAAACATAGGATTCTCATACCTTAGCGGCATCCGGCAAATGGCTGAGATTCCTAATTGATTTCACTGTCTTTCTTTCACAGGGCATCGAGCAGCTTAGCGCTGCGTGCATTGAGGCTGAGACTAAGCTGGCGGTGGTCCAAAAGAAGCTTGATGAGGCAAGGGACACCATCCGCATCCAAGGTGAGATAGCTGAGGGCAAAACCCGTGATTATGAGCACAAGATGAGGGAGCAGGAGCTGAGGTTCCAGGTGGCCGCGCAGATGGAGGATGCTATCTCGAAGCAGTCGGCTGCTCGCAGCGTGCTCCAGGCAATGCTGAAGATGGCAGCAGAAGCTCATGCTGAGGGGGTCACTTGCTCGAAATGGACGGTGGATGCCTGGAAGCTATCCTTGGAGAAGCTGGAGAAGGCTGGAAAGCCGGCTAGTGAGGATAAGCCTCCTGTGGTTGAAGCTGCTGGTGCTGATGCGGGTGAAAAGGGGAAGTCTGTGGAGAAGGCAGACGAAGAAGATGCTGGCGGGAAGCTGGAGGTTCCCGAGAAGGCGATGGGCGATGAAGATAATGCAACGGTCTGAGCCCTCTTTTTTAGTCTGTAGTTTGTTTTGGTGATGTGCATGTCTTCAAACAATTTCTTTTCCTTGTCTTTGCTGAAACAATACTAGAACAAGTAACAACAATGGTTGGGGATCCTGGTGGAGGGATCTTGCAGTTTGCAAGACGAAGCCAGGGTTCCCAATAAGCTTTTGACCTATGAGCTTCCCAAGGGGAGGGATCCTGAGGTTTTCAGGACGAACCTTGGGGAGCTCAAATCCCGTTTTATTATGTTAATGACATTACCGTATTTTGATCATTTCGAATGTGTTTTGTATTTACTTTGTATATTTCTAGAAATTCGAAACATAGTTGGTAACAAAAATTCATCTAAATCAATCATCAATTTTGTAGTGAAGTTTAAAATTTTCATAGGGTTAAGGTCAATTGAATCAAACAAACATAATATTCTGGCCTTTAGAATCTTCCTTAGGCAATAATCTTTATATAATCGAGAATCCTATCAGGAAACCTCACAGGAATCCTGACAGGTTACCTTATAGAGTTTTAGACCGTTGGCTTCAGGATTCTGACGAGAATCTCATTCATGTTGGAACTTGTGATCTTGGGAAGACCTTTCCTCAGGATTCTAACAGGAATCCTGACCAAATATAATCTTTCGAAGCTCAAAACCTCAATCGACTTCTCGATTCAAACAATTATCTCTTCTTTCACCTCGTTTGGGATTCCTACGGGAATCCTGAATACACTTTTCTCGGCACTTGTCTCAATTTCCTCCAGAACCTGAAACAATCTTAAGAAGCTTCTTGGCCTCCGGCCGAAGCTAATGCTTCCGAGAGTAAGTTAAGTTTAAAAATAAGCTGGGGATAAACCCAGGATTCTTGGGACTAAGCCAAAACTGGGGACAAGCCCGATAAACTTGGGACTAAGCCAAAACTGGGGACAAGCCCATACGTATGTGACATGAAAATGCCAAAACCTTAGATAACACGTCAGTGTTATAAACCTTGAGAATCCTCCCAGCAGCCTCCAGTGACAAGATTGTCAGCCACCCCTGGAGTGGACTGGTCCGGCCACCTTTAGCATACTGGGGGACAACGTGCGCTACTGGCGAGGGTCGTGCGCTACTGGCGATTACCCAAAC
Organism: Deinandra increscens subsp. villosa; assembly: GCA_039602395.1. Lineage (NCBI taxonomy): Eukaryota > Viridiplantae > Streptophyta > Magnoliopsida > Asterales > Asteraceae > Deinandra > Deinandra increscens. Next base: position 21,066,813 of record JBCNJP010000023.1, read on the forward strand.
TTAGGAGAGGAGTCAGCCTCTCAAACCTTAGAAGGTATGCAGGATACCTTAAACGTAGGAGAGGTGGCCAACCTCTAACTGGGGATATACCCAAAATTCTCTAGGATTCTCAAATTCTGCAAAACACTCAATGCTTGGTGAGGGGTGGGTGTTAGCTTAGCTAACACCACTCCGATGCTTAACACTACTACAAAAATGGCCTTTCTTGACGCTTTTTGCGCGTCAAGAAAGGGCCCAGATGACGCGCAAAAAAGCGTCAAGGAAGGTAGGGTCAAGAATCCTCTTGACGCGCAAAATGCGCGTCATCTGCTTCTTGACGCGCGAACAATGACGCGCATTTTATGACGCGCAAAGCGTGTCATAAAAAGCGTGTCAAGGAAGCCCCCGTCATAAATATGCTTATGACACGCATAAATGCGCGTCATGAATTAAAACAAAATTTAAAAAAATATATTTTTGTAGATTCACTAATTTCCACATTAATGACAATCAACCTCCTAATGACTATTAACCTCAATACAAAATACAATACACATATAGCAAAATAATGCATTTCATATATATAACAAACATTACAAAGTGACCAAGTTTGGTGGAGTTACAAAGTTAAAAAGTTCTTGCTATAATAAAAACCTCTATTTTAACAAACCAATATGGCATAGTATCCTAAAACTCATCACGCATCTGCTGTTACCGGTTCAGAATGCTTCCATGCCTTCGGTTTGGTTACTTTCTTAATAGTTTTGCAACATAAAAAGGATCATCAAGTTATGAAAGAGAAACATAAATTTTTTTGGACATATTTACCTCCGGCAAAATCTCACAAAGCTTCTCTATCTTGACCTCGATGTGGGCAATCTGTTTTGAATCAACATTTTGACCAGCAATGGCACCATTCTGTTCAGGCCTCCGTGCACCTTTTGCAAAATGTCTTTTATCTTGATTATGATTATTTGGTACATGAATCTTGATCACTGTGCTGCAATGATTAAGAGAAAGGGATGTGAGATTCGGACCATCCACTAGAAAGACAACCCTGACTGTAAGGACCCGATGTAAATGAAAAAAAAAATTCTTGACGCTTTAATCTTTAAAAGCTACCAAAAATAGCAGCTATAACCTGATGGGTACGTTTTGACCCGTTAAGCTTGTTTTGGTCATATCTTGGTCATACGAACTCTGATTGGGTTGATTCAAAAGCCCATGGATCCGTATTAAAGTCCATCATATTGTTCAATAGTAGTCTCTGTTTGAAACCATAGCCAAAGTCCATCATAAGTCCATCTTGCCCTCCTTGAGGCCGTTCATTTGCAGCATCAAGATCAGGAAGTGTAACATCCTGATAAGAAATCACCCATTAATAAAAACTATATAGGTAATCATCAACTAAAACATACAAAAATCTATCCATGGTTCTGAAAGCAAACCTGAACTATCTCCTTGTAAACCTCTCCTTTAGGAAGAGGAACAAACTCCGAAGGCAGATTCTGTTGCAAATGCATCACTCCGAAGACATAAAATGATCATATAAGTTTGATATGGAGATAATAGCTGCTGATATCCACAACAAACTTGGGTTATATAGGGTAACTTCTATATAAAACATACCAAGAATAACTTTGGTTATATAGGGTAACTTCTATATAAATTATTTAACCTTTGCTGGTTTAGAAATTCTACCTCAGCAGAAAACCACGTAATCTTAACCTTCTGACTGCAGACAGAGCACACAATATATGACTTGGTTCGAATAGATACGAGACATCCATAAAAAATGGTTATTTCCTATTGTAATTACCTGTAAAGCCTGCACATTCTTTTCCAGCTCAGCAATATACCGAAGCTTTTGGACCCGGGAATGTTAAGCAAATTGCCTGTATGTATTAGAAGACTATAGTGTATTAATTAGCTGTTCAAGATCTTATATTAGTTCCAAAACATCAAGAAAATATTTCTGTAATATGAGCATAAAAATGTTTATAGAGATTTTAAACTCAGGAGCAGTAGCATGTTAGTAAAACACTTACCTTAAATTCTTTCATGCCTTATGTACCTTAGACCTATATTATTTTCTTAAGATTATGCTAGAATGTATTTGTATGTTATTCAAAGACTGGGACTAATAGTATGTGTAACGCCAGTCATATATGGGTTTGTGTAAGTAAAGATTACCCAATTATATATGTTCAAACAATCAAGTTATAGGAAACATAGAGGTATGCAGATGGTTAAGAGTTATACCAAATTGATAAGAAATTTTTAAAACCCATTACACCATTAAATGTGAATAAACCAAGGTCATAACAAATAGTAGTTTGGACTTTGAAAAAAACAGTTACCAACGACTAACGAATAAGTGTGATATATAAGAATGTTACCTCTTCAGTGTAGTAAACGACTGATGATCACAGACACAGCAACATAGCTGAAAATGAAAAAAAGAAACATCAAAGACTCATTATTAACAATACATCAGAAGATGATGTGAAAGTTACCAAGAATACTATATAAATAAATGACAGGGACATCCTTCTGTTTCTATTTGTCAAGCAGAAAATGCATCCATTCATAGTACAACAGTTAAAACTTGTGAATTAGAAAATAACAGAAATCAGTACACATTTTTAGTTATAAGGATAATCATTACAACTGTAACAGTTGGGAAAAAAATTATAGTGAAATTGAGGCTGTGACATTACAGGATTATAAAGAAATGAAATAACTTTAACAAATGTTATGCTTAAATGACAGCAGTGAATTCTCCATTTACAGGTCATACAAATGTAATGATAACCTTTGAAGGTTTCAGTTTAGATAAACAGACCAACTGAAAGTAAGTTAATATGACCAAGTGTAAACATTCAATCAGCAACATAAGGAAGGTAACATAAGCTTTTTTTTCAACAACCTCTGTGCAGCAGGTGACGCAAAAGAAAAAAAATTCACATGTACGAGTAACCTGTTTATTTAGTTTCCTCTTTTGACCCACTAACCAATTGACTACAGAAATTCAACAAAACCTAGCATTTTAGACAAATGTTACACCTACAATAAGCAACAGGAACCGACTACATAAGGTGAATATGTACCTGAAGTTGAAAGATATGTCGCAACAACCTGCAAAAGGAAAAAAATACAGCCAATAGGGAAACTCAAATGGCAATTCATCATGAATCAATTACAACATGCAAAAGAAAAAAATTACAGCCATTAGGGAAACTCAAATGACTTGCATATTCTCCCGCATCATGTAAATAGGAGCCACTTAATTTAGTAAATGAAAACAGACTTTGTTGGTTCTTAAATGAGACAACCTGAGCAGTAATGTACGTCTAACATCATGAACCAATTATATCCCAAAGGTCAAGCAAAAGCTAATTCAAACACTCATGAGCACAGAACAGCTTGACATATGCTTCAATTCAAAATCGATTAATCCCTAATTTGTAATCTTTTGAAGAAAAACAATAAAAGTACATACAAATACGATGAAATATTTTGCGAACCCTAGCTGCTATTCCTTCCTTGCGTGGCACAGCCAAAGTATCGAATCAAATACATCATTATCCATCATCGATTTGACCTAAAAACCTAATCAATTCGATTTTGTATTTGGTGAAAATTAGGGCAAACATTTTTCAGATGAATTGCGCGAGGGGTGGAAAAATGGATCGACGATGGAGCGACGTGTGACGGTGAATCGATTTCAAATTCATGGTGGACGAAGATGGAGTTCCAGGACTTGTCTACCACCACCGGCGCTCTCCCTCTGACCGGGATTCACAAAACAGGAACCCTAATTAGAGACATAAAATTTTGTGTAGAATAATTAAACAATTTTGTGCAGAAAAAGTTATCTATTCATGGGCTTGTTAATCTGCCTTTCAAGAACATGCGCTTCCTCGAGCTTGTCGACCCATGAGACCATCATGATGCTAAATAACAAAGAGAAGAAACAAGGAGAAGAATAGGAAATTGTCGAGCTGAAGGAGGGAATTAGGGCAAAATGTTGGTGAGCGGGAATGAAAGCTTGAATAGGAGTAATTGGGAAAAATTGGGGCAAAATGTTAGCGCCAATGAAAATTTGGGGAAAAATGTTACCAGCAATCAAAATTTGGGGAAAAATGTTAGCGGGAAAAAAACATAAAATGACAGTTTTAAGATGACGCGCATTTTTAGTGTACTCCGTGTTTTTTAATTTATGACAGAATTTTATGACGCTCAAAAATGCGCGTCATCTATCCTTAAAATTTCACAATTCTTGACAGTTTTTTTATGACAAGTGTTTTTGCGCGTCATAAAAACCTGAGCGTCATCGTTTGCACGTCAAGAAAGGCCCTGTTTCTAGTAGTGTAAGTCAATAATGAGTCATAAAAATAATAAGAATAAATTGAAATAGGATTAGTATACGTACCTTAGATTATTTATACAGTGAGGATCCTTGGGATTCTGCCTGAGATTCTCTGTGGGATTCTCACACAAAATACGCTTTAAGGTGGACAGCATTCCAAGCTCTTAGCAGAGGTTCTCCTTCCATATTTATCAGACGGTATGCCCCCTTTCCTTCTTCAGAATCTATAAGGTAAGGGCCTTCCCACTTGGGTGCCAACTTCCCATCAGCAGGATTGGTAGTAGTCTGAAAAGCTTTCCTCAAGACCAAGTCACCTACTTGGAATCTTCTCAGCCTGGTGTTCTTGTTATAAGATTTTGCTATCCGCTGCTGGTAAGATGTCATTCGGATTCTGGCCATATCTCTGAGCTCCTCAACTATTTCGAGATCCTGAAGGAGATTCTGGCTGTTAGTTTTAGGATCCTGGCAGTTGACTCTGGCTGTCGGGAGTACCATTTCTGTAGGGATTACAGCTTCTGCCCCAAACACTAACGAGAATGGCGTTTGGCCAGTAGCATTTTTAGGTGTAGTTCTGTCTGCCCAAAGGACAAACGGCAGCTCCTCAGCCCATTTCCCTTTCTTGGAGCCCAACATTTTCTTGAGGTTGTTGATTATGATCTTATTGCTGGATTCTGCCTGCCCATTAGCCTGAGGGTGGACAGGTGTTGAAGTGATCATCTTGATGCCCCAGCTTTCACAAAAGCTTGTAGTTCTCTTGCCTATAAACTGGGAGCCATTGTCGCATATGATTTCTGCCGGAATCCCAAATCTGGCGAGGATGTTTCTTTTGATGAATGATATCACTTCTTTTTCTCTCACTTGAACATAGGCTTCTGCTTCAATCCACTTGGAGAAGTAATCTGTCATGGCAAGCATAAACACCTTCCCTCCAGGAGCCTTTGGCAATTTACCCATAATATCCATGCCCCATTTCATGAATGGCCATGGGGATACTATAGGATGCAGATGCTCAACAGGTTGGTGGAGGATATTGCCATGCCTTTTACAAGCATCGCATTTCTGTGAGAAGCTCGCGGCATCCTTCTTCATGGTTGGCCAATAATACCCGAATCTGAGAACTTTAGAGAACAGTGCTCTGCCCCCGGTATGGTTCCCACAATCTCCACTGTGGATGTCTTCAAGCACCTCTAGAGCTTCTGACTTCTCTAAGCACCTTAAGTAGACACCTGCAAGAGATCTTCTATATAGGATATTATCAATTATAGTATAGGGTACTACCTTTGTGCGAAAAGCCCTGGGATTTTCGCCCTTGGGAATCTCCCCGTCTTTTAGATACTTCCTGATCGGGTAGGTCCATGATTCTTGAGCATCTTCAAGGTTCTCAACATCTGCGCCTGCATTATTGTCAACAGCCTGAGCTTCCTGTAGAACTATCGCTGGCGTCAAGATATGAGTTATTGGAATTTTGACATCCTCAGGGATCCTGAGCGATGAAGCCAAGTTTGCCAAGGCATCGGCTTCTGCATTATCTTCTCTTGGTACCTGCGAAATGCTAAAATTTTCAAAAAATAGAGACAATTTTTTAACAATTTCAAGATATTTGATCAAATTCTCCCCTCTCACTGCATAAGAGCCATTAAATTGGTTTGTTAATAAGAGAGAATCAACAAACACTTGTATAGATAGGATTCCCATATCCCTAGCCAGCTGT
>JBCNJP010000023.1:21073374-21091359 GCA_039602395.1 Deinandra increscens subsp. villosa
TGACCTGGAATATCGGAGAAGCTCGAGAGGGTTTGTGAAGAAGATGGTGAAAATCTCATTGTGTGATCTCCTATTTAAAGAGAATATCATGATTACCATCACATCCGTTGGGCGCCAAGAAATCAGTCACTTCTCAACTGATTTTACCGTCTAGACGCCGTGAAAAGGGCATCTTTTTGAATTTTAACAGCTGTCAAACTTATCCACATCTGTTGAAATTCAAGGGGCAATTGTTGAGGGTATATTTTCAGGATGCTCGCAGGAAGCTCATGTGGTTCAGGAATCCTATTATCGTCTGGGAATCCCACTCGTTCAGGTATCCTGATTTATTTTATTTAACTAACCCTCATATTTGCCACGTGCCTATTTGACCAGGTACCGTCGAAGTCATCAACTACCTCCGAGACTTAAGCTCCAGCTAAAGAAGATCGTGGACCAAGTGAACGAAGAGGGCCTTAACGGTCGAGTTAGTTGGACGATAGGATCCCGGGAATCCCGGAAAGTTTGTTATTGTTGTAATTCTTATATAAACGAGGATTCGATCAGTAGGAACACACATTCGACACACAACGCACTCTCTAGCTCAATTACCACAGCAAAAACATTGTATCACATAGTTCTGATCGATCAAACCTCCAACCCATTGTAACTTTTCATTTTGTTATCAATAAAAGTGCTAGGCAGCAGGCTCTTCAATCCGAAGGATCCTGTAAAAATTCTAGGACCTGGATGAGGCTTTGTAATACCCGTTCAATTGACATAGACCCACGTTATCTAGTAAAATGAAAATGAGGATTAGACGAATAGTTGGGATAGCTCAGTTGGTAGAGCAGAGGACTGAAAATCCTCGTGTCACCAGTTCAAATCTGGTTCCTGACACATGATTAATTTGTATGAGTCTCTATTCTACTAATTCATTGATATGAATACATATTCATTATGTATTTTCCAAATTTGAGAATCCCAATGAATCCCTAATTTTATTGTATTTTTTTTATTCTATACATAATAAAAATACAAACCATAATAAATGATACTTCAATTACAAAGTTTAATCTAGAATAGAACCTTGAATCTATAGAATTGTAGACGTAAATATTCGTTTTCTAGGAACTGGAAGTGGAAGAAAAGGTATTATCCACGCATATTGATATGTCTGTTCCATAAAAAAAGTTTTTTATTCTTAATTAATTGTTTCCGATTCACCGGATCTTACCTCTTTCGAAAAAAGTCAATAAAAAATCAAGATATGCACTAACTTATTGAAGAATTTTCTATTTGTATTTATTCTGAGTCTTTTCAAAATCGTTCAAATATTCAAAACAAGAAGTTACAATTGGTCAAATGATATCACTAAGTGATATATAAAAACGAATCCTTAGAATAGGAAAATGAAAATATCGCAAGGATAAAAATTTAGGCTAAAAAGAGTACGTTATCCTGATATGAATTATAGGATTAACTAGGGGCATCGGTCTAATGAAAAAAAAAACTCATTATTTTAGTTAGTTTATTTCAACTCATTAACTAATTCATTATGGGATTGATTGTTTTCCATTTCAATCAAAACAATTTATTAGGAACGTTTAGAAGATTATAGATCTAAAATGAACTTTTTTATCTAGAAAGGATAAAAAATTTTTGATCAAACCACGTATCCTTTAACAGATTTATTACTAGTCTCATTCAAATTTTCAAATTGAAATTAGGTGTATTTTTTCTCAAGTTTGACTAAAAAAAGACTCAATTTCTTAGGCAAAAGTTTACAATCCTTTGAGGTATTTTATTTTATTACAGGTAAATAAAGTATAGAATGAGTAAAATCATGGTTTATTATGTTTGATTTAACAGATTCTAAAGATATAACTTTAAGAGATAAACAACGAGAACTAAAAGTTCCAAACAAAAAATTTTTTTCTTGTTATTTCGAGTAATTTTTGATCCAATTTTAACGGATCTTTTACATATCTATAATTTATTTTTTATGAAGAGAATCTTATTTAGATAAAAAATAGATAATGAATTAAGAAAAAAGAATTCATTTTGAACAATAGATGTCTTTCACATCCAACTATAATTATAATAATGAGTAACTTTTAAATGGCAGTTCCAAAAAAACGTACTTCGATATCAAAAAAGCGTATTCGTAAAAATATTTGGAAAAGAAAAGGATATGCGGCGGCGTTAAAAGCTTTGTCATTAGGGAAATCTCTTTCTACCGGGAATTCTAAAAGTTTTTTTGTACGACAAACAAATAAGTCCTAAAATATCGGAATAATCAGAATGTATTTGACTCAAAAAATGGGCTTAGTAATTTGTTAATATAAAAGTTAATATAAAAGTTAATATAAAATGAATAATTGGCAGTCCCTAGTCTAATCAAATATACAAACCAAAACTGTGAAAGCCTAGAAAGATACATGCCCAGTTGAGATGTGATATGATTGCATCGCGATGCCTAAGAACACGATCTAATAGATCGTTGTATCGAGTAGTTGGATCATAGTCTCTTACCATAAAAATGGTTGCATGCACAGCAGCATCAACTATGAGAAATCCACCAATCCACATATGATGTGTGAACAATGACAGTTGTGTACCATAGTCAGTAGCTTGATATGGATAAGGGGGCATGGCATACATATGGTGAGCTACAACAATGGTTAAAGATCCTAACATAGCTAGGTTAAGAGATCATTGAGCATGCCACGACGTTATTAGGATCTCATATAGGCCTTTATGGCCCTGGCCCGTAAATGGACCTTTATGAGCTTCTAAAATATCTTTTAGACCATGACCAATGCCCCAGTTGGTCCTATACATGTGACCCGCTATCGGAAAAAGAATTGCAATAGCTAAATGATGGTGTGCAGTATCGGTTAGCCATAGACCTCCAGTTACGGGGTCTAATCCTCCACGAAAAGTAAGAAAGTCCGCGTATTTTGACCAATTCAAGGTGAAAAATGGGGTTGCTCCCTCGGCAAAACTAGGATAAAGTTGAGCCAAAAGATCCCGATTCAAGATAAATTCATGAGGAAGTGGTATTTCTTTAGGATCTACTCCAGCGTTTAGAAATTGGTTAATAGGTAAAGATACATGTACTTGATGTCCCGCCCAAGAGAGAGACCCAAGTCCTAGTAGCCCCGCTAAATGGTGATTCAACATAGATTCTACATCTTGAAACCAAGCCAGTTTTGGAGCAGCTTTATGATAATGAAACCAACCAGCAAAAAGCATTAACGCTGCAAAGACCAATGCACCAATTGTGGTACAATAGTGTTGTAATTCGCTAGTTATTCCAGATGCTCGCCAAATCTGGAAAAAAAAACCAAAGGTTATTTTTATTCCTCGGAAGCCCCCGCCCACATCACCATTTAATATTTCTTGGCCCACTATCGGCCAAACCACCTGGGCACTAGGCCCAATGTGAGTCAGGTCGCTCAGCCATGCTTCATAATTGGAAAAACGAGCATCGTGGAAATACATGCTACTCAGCCAAAGGAAGATGATGGAGAGTTGACCAAAATGCGCACTAAAGACTTTTCGAGAGATCTCCTCCAAATCATTGGTATGGCTATCAAAATCGTGAGCATCAGCATGTAGGTTCCAGATCCAAGTGGTAGTTTCAGGTCCTTTAGCTATTGTTCTTGAGAAATGACCTGGTCTAGCCCATTCCTCGAATGAGGTTTTTATGTGATCCCTATCTACCAAAATTTTTACTTCTGGTTCCGGCGAATGAATAATCATTGAGTCCTCCTCTTTCTGGACAACACACACAAAGAGACCCGCCAACAATCAAATAATTAGTGAATCTCGGAGAGATATTTCTATTATATATTTAGTTTCTTTCTCTTCTAGTTTTCTATCTCCCATCTATCTATTTTCTTTAGTTATTCACTCTTTCATATATATGGCGCAACCCAATTCTTTTTTTTAAGTACCTCAAAATCACCCAAATACTAAGAAATTTCCCCTTTCCAGTGATATATGTTGTATATGTAAATCTTAGATGTGAAAATATGTAGAATATTTCTATGAAAAGGGGGGGAAAAGAACAACAGACTAGACGTAAATCAATAGAAATAAGAAGAGCCGATGCTATAGAAATACTGAACCGTAAATAGAGTTCAGGTTCAAATTCCATAGATAATATAGATGGGATTGTCTATAATGATAGACAAATGAAAGATTTTGTTAAGATTCTTATTCATCTACTTGATATTTTGAAAATGGGTTGGTTGAACTTGAAAATTCACTCATTAAAATTGAATAAGTAATCAAATTGGATTCGGTTGGATGGTACTAACAAAATCGCGTGCTAACTCCCATTTCTTATTGAATTAACCGATCAACTTGTCACCGGACATTGATTTTTAATGCGAAAATGTTCGCAAAAAAATGAGTAAGAGATGAATATTACCATATGTAAATTCAGGTGCATGGTACACATCGGTATTTCAGTGCATTTCGCCCTCTGAGTCAGAATAAATATGTTTTCGAACCTTCTCTTTCAAATTCAAAGTGGATGTTCTCGCGCGACTCTCAGCAATGACTTGTTCTGATTCTACATATTGATCGTTTTGAACTGAAAGAAACGCAATTTAAATGACGGAAAATCCAATATTTTAAAATTGTATCTAGAATGACTGAAAAAGTGGAAACAAGGCAAGATATAATTTGATCATTATGAACAAATCCAAAATCCTTGTAGACAAAGCCAATCATCAATTCCCAACCATGGGGCGAATAAAATCCGATACATAAATCAGTTAATAAAAGAAGAGAAAAAGCTTTTATTGTGTCACTTAAGTTATATAGGAATTCCCAAGCCCAAGAGTTAAGAAGAACAAGTTCTTTATTACCCAAAATAGAATAACCACTTAGAATAATGAAACAGATTATATTTGTCGAGACGTGCAAAATTGTATGAATACGACCCTCATTGTGTATCTTGATTAATTGGATTGTTTCTTTATGAATTCCTATACGAAGGTTTTGTAGATGTGTCTCCGAGTATTCCTTGATCATTTCCTCTAAGAAGAGGAGTTCCTCTAATTCTATGAATTTTTCTAGAATACTCGTTTCTTCAATATCATTCAAAAAAGTTTCGGATTGCCTAGTATTCCACCAATTAGTAACCCACGATTCCAGACTTTTTTGAAATAAGAGAGAAATCCACCAGGGCAAAAAGACTATAGATGCAAGATATAAAAGAGAAGTGAATGCTTTAGTTTTTGCCATTTTTTCATCTGTAAATTGTTAATGAACCCATCTCATTCGTCAACGCTATGTAATCTAATATTTATCTCACGCATCAATTCTATTACAAGTTATCGAACCTATGAATCTATTCACTATTTTATTTTTTATTTGTGATTTCGTGGTTAGGCCTTGAATCTTGAAAAAAATACAGAAATATACGAAAAATTCGAATCAATAAATAATCAAAAAATATTGTTTCCCATAGTCAAATTCGAAGCACATATCTCCTTTCGATGAATGTCCCGAAAATTGAAATAATGAATATGAATATTATTCAGATTTTGAGACGAAAGAACTCCTTTTCTATCATTATATAAAAATATCTAATATTTCAAAAAAATAATTAACTGACTATGAGTAGTCAGGGATAAAATCATGGAGGGCATTTTCTGAAGAATATTGTGAAAAATGCGTGGCAAAAAACGACAGAAATTGACTAGTTATCATTATAAGAGATCCAATTTTTTGGTCATTAAGGAGCACAAAAAGAAGCGTCGAAAAAATGACAATATATGATATATCTGAATCTAAAGTCTCAATTCCAAAAAGGAAAAAGGGGGGATTTCCTTATTTCGAAATGGTTGATTATGAGATATTTCGATTTGTTTATTCTTTTTTTATTGAATTGAGTTGTGTATATTTCGATATATATAAAAGATCCCCAAAAGAGTTTTTTTTATACTTGTTCCATATATGTCTGCTTTGACTCGAATGAATGTTCTGAAGAAACCTCAATTAAGTTATGTTCTAGAAAAAGAGGATTCTTGCTTTTTTGCCCTCCTGCTGAGAAAGCATTCATTTATCGGCTCATTTCTTAAAATACTTCAATTGGTACACGCAAGAAATAGGCCAATTCAGCAGCTTTTTGTTCCATTTCCCGTGGAGTAAAATTCTCATCAGTACGAGTCAATGGAATGGCTCCCTGGCCTCGGATATCCATGAGGATAATGTATTGGCAAGAATGTTAGAACATAAAGAAGCTATCATATCTCATTTAAGTTGGGCCAGCCTCTTTTTGGGTTTCCATACCTTGGGACTTTATGTTCATAATGATGTCATGCTTGCCTTTGGTACTCCGGAGAAGCAAATCCTAATCGAACCTATATTTGCTCAATGGATACAATCTGCTCATGGTAAAACTTCATATGGGTTCGATATACTTTTATCTTCAACGAACGGCCCGACATTCAATGCGGGTCGAAGCATATGGTTGCCGGGTTGGTTAAATGCTGTTAATGAGAATAGTAATTCACTATTCTTAACAATAGGTCCTGGAGACTTTTTGGTTCATCATGCTATTGCTCTGGGTTTACATACAACTACGTTGATCTTAGTAAAAGGTGCGTTAGATGCACGTGGTTCCAAGTTAATGCCAGATAAAAAGGATTTTGGTTATAGTTTTCCGTGCGATGGCCCAGGACGAGGCGGTACTTGTGATATTTCGGCTTGGGACGCATTTTATTTGGCAGTTTTTTGGATGTTAAATACCATTGGATGGGTTACTTTTTATTGGCATTGGAAGCACGCTACATTATGGCAGGGTGCCTTCCTCTTTTCGCAAAAGCTCTTGATTTATTATGTTATAGGAATATTCAAGTATCTCACAAAAAGAATCCTTTTCTTTTTCTATATATAGAATAGAAAGATCTGTATATATATCCAACTCATCTGATTATTCTTTAATAGAATAATACTTCAGTAATTTTGGCTTTATTTAGAATTTAGTTCATTTTTAGTTTAGGTTAATTCTGTAGAATGAAATTTCATCAATAAGAATTAATAATTAAATAGAAATAAGAAGAAGGAGTATTTATGTCGCGTTACCGAGGTCCTCGTTTCAAAAAAAATACGTCGCCTGGGGGCATTACCAGGGCTAACTAATAAAAGGCCCAGAGCTGGAAGTGATCTTAGAAACCAATCGCGTTCCGGGAAAAAATCCCAATATCGTATTCGCCTAGAAGAAAAACAAAAATTGCGCTTTCATTATGATCTTACAGAACGACAATTACTTAAATACGTTCGTATCGCCGGAAAGGCAAAGGGGTCAACAGGTCAGGTTTTACTACAATTACTTGAAATGCGCCTGGATAACATTCTTTTTCGGTTGGGTATGGCTCCGACTATTCCGGCTCCCGAGGTTTTTTTGCTAGGATTCCTATAGGCAACTCGAAGGATCCTGGATTTTTCCCTCGTTACATCCTTGTGTTCAACTCTACATTTTCGAGCATATTGACAAGCACACTACCTCACATTCTAAGTTTGGAATACGAAATCCCTTTGTGAATTTTTGACAAAAACACTTATCAACCTAATCACTACACTTGAGTCATTGTATAAGTTGAAAGTAAGAAGGATTCGCGGCGACAATGGCACGGAGTTTAAAAACACTACCGTGAGGAAGTTTTGTTTAGACAAAGGAATCGTACATGAATTTTGTACGCCATATACTCCTCAGCAAAACGGCGTTGCGGAGAGGAAAAATCACACAATTATTAAGACAGCACGAATGATGTTGGCCAATGCTCAACTGCTGATACATTTCTGGACAGAAGCGGTCAACACAGCATGTTATGTGCTAAACAGAGTGCTTACGGTTAAACGACTTGGGAAGACTTGTTATGAACTTTTCAAGAACCGTAAGCCAAATCTCAAATATTTGGAGCCTTTTGGGTGTCCTTGTACTGTGTTGAAGTCTGCGGGGAAGTTTGATGACAAGGTCTTTGAAGGATTGTTTGTCGGTTACTCGAATCAGAAGAGACAGGTATTCAACAAGCAGACTGGTACTATGGCAGAGTACTTACATGTTGACTTTCAATCCTACACTCTACCACCCAAAGGTGTTGGACCGGACTGGATGTTCGATTACAAGACACTGTTTGAAAACTTGAATCAACACCAGAAATGTCTGATGATGATCTTACTCGAGTCTATATTAATCTACAAGATGATACTCCGGTTCTGAATATTGAAACTATGTCTACTCCGGATGTGCCTGTTGCTGATGATTACTTGACTGAAACAACAAATGATTCTACAATCATGGCTGATGATATGTCTTCTAATGATGATAATGAATTTCATGAAGCCGTGTCAGATCAGGTTGAGATTCATGTTCAATAAGTCGATCCACAAGTTGAAGCTACTTCAAGTGATATTGCGGTTAATTCAACTGAGAATGTGGTGGTTGAGGAAGATCATGTTCCTGAATAAACCTTGCTTTGCTTGCGCATCCGGTTTAGGTAAAGTAGTTAACTTGTAGGTTATGCTTGCAATTTGATGTGATTACTCAATTGTAGTCATAGGGTTAGTTAATAATTATTTATTTGAATCTTGTGTGATGCTTTCTAAATAACCTTAAAAGGGTGATAGTCATTGGGTAGTCGGGTTAGTAAATTGCTTAGGATAAAATTTTCCCAAAAGGAAATTCTCTAGGTAAGTTCTCTGATTTGCAATCCCGAGTCAATTACAGTTGATTAGTAGTAGCTCCTGCTAGCTTAAGGTGCCCGAGATTAGGTTCAGAGGTGGTTAAGTCTAGTTGAAGTAGGAAGTACCTAAAAAGTGAACTCTTGTCCGAGCGTAGGATCATCTGTTAGGAAGAACTTAAAAGGTGAACTAACCGCCATCAGGATTGCTAAAACCGAGTTAAGGTGTGAATGTTAAATAGGAGTCTAGGTCTAGGTGGTGCATTTCCTCATCTGATTGTCTTCTTAGTTTCTCAGTTTCGGTTGCTAATTAGTTGATAGTTAAGTTAGTTAAATCAATCCCAATTCTCAAATTTCCATTCTTAGGTCCTAGGTTGTGTCTAGCTATAATAGTGTCCCTAGGGTTCGATAATACCGGTCTTCCTTAGCTTTACTATAATCCAACAGGTACACTTTTTCTTTAAAGTTCGGTTAGTTTAGGATTTTCGGTAAAATTTAGGATTGTCTACGTCTAGGTTAGGTCTAGGTTTTAATAGATACTTTTAGGTACATTCCGAACACATCAAGTTTTTGGTGTCGTTGCCGGGGACACTTGGCAATAGTAAGATTAACTTAGGTCATTATTAGGAAATTTTTAGTCTTTTTAGGTTTTCCGTGTCTAGAGTCTTAGGATTTCCTTTCTCGAGTCTAGTTTTTTTAGGTTTTTATTTTTCAAATTTTTATTTTTATTTCTTTTTCGTTTTATAACACACACCCGTTCGCGAAGTCCACCCGAGCATTCTCCACTTCCAGATCCCGACAAGGACATTCGTGAACGTTTCTACGTACTTCTCGCGGAACTTGACGCATTCATTCTCTCCACAACTCATTTCAAACCGTCCACCTCTGCACATATCACACGGGACACAAAACCCATCCTATTTCCCGATTTGACCACCATGGCGGCCCGTCGCACCATCCACAAGCAAGCCAGCGCTGGCGATAATGACGCTCGGTTTGCTATCGCGCAAACCAACATTGCCAACACCTCAAATTGGCAAGTTCCATCAAACACATCATCAATGCGCACACTAATTCAATTCAATTCCATGGACGTGATGATGAAGATGCACCGACGCATATCTCTCGCTTTATTCGTATTTGCAATACATTCGGACTCACAGGAGTCAAGAATGCTATCATTTCTCTGAGTCTGTTTCCGTTTTCCCTTACTTCTCGAGCAGTCGTTTGGCTCGAGACGCTTTCGCCAAATTCGATCGCCACCTGGGACGATCTGAAACAAAAATTCTTGAAGAAATATAATCCACTAGCTAAGGCTGCACATACTTGGGAGAAAATCCACTCCTTCAGGATGGACCCCGATGAGCCTTATTCCGCTACGTACGAGAGATTCAATACCCTCCTGAGCAGATGTCCGCAACACGGGTTGACGGGCTGGGCGAGAATAGAAAAGTCTACAATGGACTTCCTTATTCTGTTCAGAAGGATTTTAACATATCAGCTGGAGGTCATACGATGGAGAAGCTCACTGTTGACAAATGTAAATCACTTTTTGAGAGCTTCGCGATAGCTAAACAACAGACACTCAGAGATCAGAGAGCCACCTTGGCCCCAACTAGATCACTCATACCTTCTACATCTACTTGGGGTGTCAATCACATTGGCTAGGAGACTATGAAGCCAAAGGAGCTTAGAAGAAGTTGAACTCCATATTAAAGCCAAATGTGAGCTGTGTAGAGGCACTCATGACACCCGATATTTCCCGCTCGCTCCTGCTGAGCAGGTCGATTAAATTGGAAACCGAACCCAGTTCGGTAATTCTTTTCAGTCTGGGTGGAGGAGTGGCCAGAATACAGGATGGCGAGAGGGAGGAAACCCACCTGGTTTTCCACCGAGGAATAACTATGGTGGAGGACATGATGAGTGTAGTTTAAGGAGATGAGGGAACTCATAGCTAACCAGACCCAGATCTTACAGTTGATCGTGGCGAGAGATGAAGCGACCGAGAAGAAGCTAGCAGAGCATGACACGTTACTAAGGAATCAACAGACAACTTTTCTCGATCTGCAACGTTCGGTTGGTGATATAGCGAAACAGCTAAAAGAGTTGAATTCCCGCGGGGGGTCAATTTTCTGGTAGTACCTATAAAAACCCCAATGCCAACGTTAACGCCATCACTACTAGGAGTGGTAGAGTTGTCGAGAGTCCATCACCCGCGGTAGTTAAGGAAGAACCAGTTGATGAGGAGTTAGAGCTGGAGACGCCTGACGGGAGGGTGCATCCGAGTGTGAAGCCAGCAAGTACCACATCAAACATCAAGGTTGAAGGAGTTAAAGATTCACCATCTAGAGAGAAGCAGATGAAGTGGGAGGCGGCTAAGGAAAATAAGATAGTGAGATTCGCGAGTGAGCCGATCACAGCAGAGGACCTGAAGCGTGTGTCGTATCCTGAGCAATTAATTCAATAGAAAAATGCATACGAGGATGGTCAACTTCTTGATATTCTTAGGCAACTTAGGATTACTTTACCCTTTACTGAAGTTCTAAATAAAATGCCTAAGTATGCAAAATTTTTGAAAGATGTGCTCCCTAGTAAAAAGAAACTTGAATTGTTGTCTGACATAACCCTTGATGCTAATTGTTCAGCTATAGTCCAGAATAGATTGCCCGAGAAGTTAACTGACCTAGGGACCTTTACTATTCCTTGCATTTTTTGTAGTTCATCTATGACTCTTGCCTTAGCTGATTCAGGTGCTAGTATAAATGTAATGCCTACTTCTGTTTTTTCAGCACCTAGGGTTAGGAGAATTAGCCCCTACTAAGATGACAATCTCTTTGGTTGATAGATCGGTAGTTGGACCCAAAGGAATAGTGGAGAATGTGGTAGTTAAGATAGACAAATTTTTATTTTCTATAGACTTTGTGGTAGTTGATAGTGACTATGATGTGAGGTGCTCGTTGATTCTAGGTAGATATTTCCTTAGGACTGCCCGTGCGTTAGTTGATGTGTTCGAGGGCACTATCACTTTGAGAGTTGAGGACGAAATGGTTCAATTTAGAGTTGGTAGGTCGAGTGACAATAATAACGAATCCATGTATTTTCTAGGATCATTCATGTCTTATGTGGATAGTTGTGTGGGTTATGTCACCGGTGAGGACCTAGTGGTAATTGGGAATAGGTTGGAAGGTGAACCGGTAGTTGAGAATAAGTGTGGGGAAGATCCGGGGGGGTTAGGTGAATTAGTTGATAAAAACGATATTTTGAACCCACTAGTATAACCCGAGGGTGAATTGGTGGTTGAGAGTGGTGGTAAAAAAGCCACACTTGGTGATATAGGTGATTGTGAAGAAGGAGTAGTGCTTAGGCCAAGTGTGGGGAGGTTGGTGGTGGTTACGAGTGAAAACAACCCGGAATTAAGCTTTGTTAGTAAAATTAAATTCCTATCAGGTCGTTATAAGCATTGGAACGTTAAAATGCTGGTGGATTTAGTAAAGTTTGGTGCTTTATGGGTTAGGATTTTAGTTGGTAGTTGTGCTGATAGAAACTGGGTGAAAACTGGTAGTTTTGTAGATGTGCCTTTTATTTTCTGCAAATTTTGGTTTTTGTGCGTTTTTCGTTTTTTGGTTCTGTGTTTGTCGTTGTTTGCACGAACTTCGGGAGGCTCAAGATCATGGGGAAATGAGAGGACGATGTGCCGATATAAATTACAGGTCCCAAGTGCAGGTCTTGGCTGGAGATTTAACCAAGGTTGCAATTGACAAGAAAAGAAGATAGAAAAATTTTGATGGCAAAAATTCTGTCAATTCCCTGGAAAATTGTTCTACATGTATCGCGTAAAATGTGAGGAGAGGCAAGCGACACGCGTGGAAGAGAGATGCGGGTGTCGGTTGTTTACTTGTCCTGGGTGTTGGGATTTGACAGTGGTATTCGGGTCGCCCCGGTGACATATTCAAAATTTTACGTGACCGACAGATTAATAGTTTATAAAATAGTTAACCGAATTAATATATAATTAATTCTAAAACGCAGCGGAATTAAATATATATATAGGGAGAGGATCATTTGAGAACCAAATGGTTTTGAGAACTTTTGAGAACCATTCTGAACCACTAGTTATATATAAGGAAATCCCCCCATGAATTTGAGTGGTCCCTCCTGAAAATTAGTGGCCCAGAATGGTTCTCAAAAGTTATCAAAACCAATTGGTTCTCATTTGAACCTAACTATATATATATATATATATATATATATATATATATATATATATATATATAAGAAATTATATATATATTAAAACTATTTAATCAATTAACACAAATATCAGTACGCAATAGGATCCGATTACCAAACACGCAAACACATATAAAATAATTAATCTAAACTAAAAGTGAGTTTAAATATACCTTGGCGGTATTGAACAAACGTTCAAGACACCGAGTTTCAACGAACGAGGCGCTAGGTTGAAACGAAACGAACCACTTTCGAGCTCCAACGGTTATCACGTATCACAATGATTCTCGTGGTCTAGTGTCGCGTACCGCTACGGGACTGCGTTTATGAGCCGTGGTCATTACGCATCGCGAGAGTCTGTCTTGACTGACATTACGTCTCGCGAGACTACGGGATCAATCAGATTCACATCTGATTGCAACCAGAGACGGCGCACGACGAAAAGGCGTCGGGCTCGCGTCGACGGGTGACGGTCATGCGGCGGTAGGCGATAGTGGCGGTGGTTGACGAGAATGACAGCGGCGGCACGGCAGTTCCACGGTGGTGATCGGCGGCTTTGCGGTGGCGATTGACGGCGAACCAAGCAATTTCACAATCCGGGTCCATTCTTACTTTCGATTTCTGTATTTGATTAGTTCAAGAACCATGTTCCAAGTTAAAGATTCAGACTTTCTGCTTGCTTTTACTTTGATTATGGTGGTTGGCTAAACTTATAACACCACCTAGACCGTATGACAATTGTTTGACATTTATGACTTTTATTCGGTTTTAGTAGTTTGATTGATGTTTGATGATCTTTTCTATTCCATTAATTTTCTGGGGTGATGCATATGTGTACTAGATTCAGATTCCTAATTATTGAATAAACCTTGCTTTGCTTGCGAATCTGGTTTAGGTAAAGTAGTTAACTTGTAGGTTATGCTTGCAATTTGATGTGATTACTCAATTGTAGTCATAGGGTTAGTTAATAATTATTTATTTGAATCTTGTGTGATGCTTTCTAAATAACCTTAAAAGGGTGATAGTCATTGGGTAGTCGGGTTAGTAAATTGCTTAGGATAAAATTTTCCCAAAAGGAAACTCCCTAGGTAAGTTCTCTGATTTGCTATCCCGAGTCAATTATAGTTGATTAGTAGTAGCTCCTGCTAGCTTAAGGTGCCCGAGATTAGGTTCAGAGGTGGTTAAGTCTAGTTGAAGTAGGAAGTACCTAAAAAGTGAACTCTTGTCCGAGCGTAGGATCATCTGTTAGGAAGAACTTAAAAGGTGAACTAACCGCCATCAGGATTGCTAAAACCGAGTTAAGGTGTGAATGTTAAATAGGAGTCTAGGGCTGTGTTTGGCGCACTAGCTGAAAAGCTAGCTGCTAGCTGATAAGCTAGCTGTTAGCTGATAAGCTAGCTGACAAGCTAGCTGCTAGCTGATAAATTATAAGCTAGCTGATAAAAAATAACGTTTGGTAAAAACTAGTTGATAAACTAGCTTAAAAATATAAAATGACATAAAAGTACATGTCATAAATGTAAATAAAGATATTTATTTATAAGTTAGGGAAGGGTAAAATTGGAAATATTATAAAAGCTAGTTGAAAAGCTACTCCAACTAGCTTTTCAAAAGCTAGCTTATAACTTTTTGACGTTACCAAACGGGACTTTTAAAAAAAGCTAGCTTATTAAAAAAGCCCCGTTTGGTAACGTCAAAAAGCTAGCTTATAAGCTAGCTTATAAGCTAGCTTATGGCACGCCAAACACAGCCTAGGTCTAGGTGGTGCCTTTCCTCATCTGATTGTCTTCTTAGGTTTCTCAGTTTCAGTTTCGGTTGCTAATTAGTTGATAGTTAAGTTAGTTAAATCAATCCCTAAAAACCAATTTCAAATTCTCAAATTTCCATTCTTAGGTCCTAGGTTGTGTCTAGCTAGAATAGTGACCCGAGGGTTCGATAAACTCGGTCTTCCTTAGCTTTACTATAATCCGACAAGTACACTTGCCTTTAGGGTTCGGTTAGTTTAGGATTTTCGGTAAAATTTAGGTGTGTCTAGGTTTTAATAGATATTTTTAGGTACATTCCAAACACATCAACGAAGATGACCCATATTTTGCAACTAAAACAATTACTAGTTTCAAGTATAATTTACAATTCATATATGGTTTTTATTTTAACAAATATGGGAACCTCGTAAATGTACCCAAGTATAGCACATCCAGTTCTAGGACGGATACGATTCGTGGGGGGGGGGGTGAGACATCTAAGGACCACCTTATCTCTTTCTTAAATATCGTTCGAAATGAGACGGCTAAAAGATAAAGGGGTAACGCCCCTTCAAGCGAGCTTCGAGATCTTTTTTTACTCTTAGTGGCAAGGTTTTATCGTTACGAAGAACAAGACCCACTGAGGAGTCATTAAGGATGTGCATTTGCTTAAAGGATTACTTAGACGTTGTCGATCGTATACAACACTACTTGATACTAGAACGCAAGAAGATGACGTGGAAGGACTATCTACCGGCACATCTAACGAAGATATAAAAAACGACAGGTAGGTCCATGCTAACTAATAACACTGGCGTTCCCTAAATTAGAAGACGAAGACAAAATAATTGAATACTTTTGTATTAGTCTTTAAACGTTTTGTATTTTTAGTATTACTTTTTAAACATTTTGTGTTTTTAGCAATTGTATTCTAACCAATGAACCATTATAAATAAAGAACGTGTATTTCTTATTTATCTTGTTTTATATTACAATTAGGAATTCAAAAAAATAAATAGGAACCAATTTTGAAACCGAACCAGTTCTATCCTACCCTAACCCGTTCTTACCGGTTCTTCATTCTGGACTCTCAAAGCGGTTCGGAACAGATTCTAGTTCTTCCATGGATTCAGTTTGAGTGAAACCAGTGGACCCCTAGGAACCGGCTTGAAACCGGTTCCGGTTGCACTTAGGAACCAAAATTTACACCTCTAAAGAGTAGGAGAGTACATATATGAAACAAGCAGAAACACCGCCCCCTTGTTGTACAGGTAACGGGAAAAGAATTTAACGAGACCACTTCCCCACTCCCGATTCCGTACCTTACACCCTTACTATGGATAAAAGAATGTGTGTCAACCATCACTTAGTTCTTCCATGGATTCAATCTCTAAAGGAGGAACACCTTAAACAATGCCATAATAGCATTACGCTAGAATCTCTTTGGTGAGATAATAAGCTAACCACCAAAACAAAACAATATCCATTTTCTAAGACCAAACTTGACCCAAAACCTTCCACTTTCTGAATTCTAGTTTCTAAATTCTAAGGCCAAACTTGACCCAAACATCCTTTTTCTAATATCATCAATCCCACGACCAAGGAACATCTGCATGTAAACAACAAATCAAATTCAATGTTTACAGAGAACGGGTTGAGTAGTAGGTCAAGTTATTTTTAAAAAGTAATTTATGTCCAAAATGTTTACAAAAATTATACTATATCAACAATACTACATTTTTTAATAATATGATTTACGAGGTTATTATCAACATCAACTTTGAACAAAGATCACGGTTTCCTTTTTATCCAAAAATATATTTTAGTTCAACAAAATTCTATACCATACTTTTATTATTACTTTTTCTTTCTCTTCCACTCACAACCATAATTAAATAATACTTTTTATACTTTTATCATTACATTTTCTCTGTCTACCAATCCTCAAATTTTAGCAAATCACCAAACTTTTTGTCAAATATACAGATTTTGTAAAATTCTCTCTCCTCTACTCACAACCACTCACAACCAAACCTTAAATTATACAGATTTACACTCACATATTTTTTAAGGAAACCTACCGTAAATGCTCTAACTATCACCAGGGATTGACAATGCATGAACAATGATTTTAGGAACTCTTGAGATAAGAACAAGTTTTTCTTTTTGACCGGCTTTATTCGACACTTGTCTACAGATAAGACTTAAACCCTTAACCTCTAAAGGAGGAATACCTTAAACAATGACATAATAGCATTAGGATATAATCCCTTTGGTCAGATAATAACAAGTTCAACCACCAAACAAAACAATATCCATTTTCTAAACCTGACCCAAAACCTTCCACTTCTGAATTTCCACTTCTGAATTCTGAATTCTAATTTGTCCTCAAATTCTATATATACACCACAAAACGAAACCTTTCTGAATTCTAAGGCCAAACTTGACCCAAAACATCCTTCTTCTGATATCGTCGATCCCACGACCAAGGAACATCTACATGGTAAACAAAAAATCAAATTCAGTGTTTACAGAGGCCGGGTTGAGTAGTAGGTCAAGTTGTTTTTGAAAAGTAATTTATGACCAAAATGCTTACAAAAATTATACTATATCAACAATACTACAATTTTTAATAGGGGAAAGTGAGTATGGTGCTGTTAAGCATCTAAGCTTAGATGCGAAACCCATCAAAATGACGTAGTTTTGATTGAAAACCATTAAAACCTACATTTTCTTCCTAAAAAAATTTCCCTTAAAGCCACAAATTATTTCAACACAAATCTTTCCGGATGATTTCGTCTTCTTCAGCGATCTCTATTAATCACCAGAATAATACATGTAATAAAACTAACAGAATCCTAAATGTAATTATTGAATGAATTGATGTGCAAGTTTAAGTCTCAAACACATGTTCCCAAATTCTTCAAGACGTGTTTTAAAACACTAGTTTTATACTTCGATAGAACTTAATCTTATATTATTAGTATTGATTTAAAAAACTTTGAATTGTACAGCCGAACATTCACTTTGAAAAAAATAAATAAATGAGATGTAGAATTAGTAATCGTGAAAATTAAAAAAAAAACAAGACATGATTTTATGAACCCGATTCCTATTATAGAAATGATTATAATTTCATTAATGATTTTGTATCAAAACTACGTAGTTTTGATTGGTTTCGCATTTGAGGTTTTTATCAACATCAACTTTGAGCAAAGATCATGGTTTCCTTTTTATCCAAAAATATATTTTAGTTCAACAAAATTTTAAATTATTTATAAGAACACGTAACCTTCTGAAGAATAACGCGGTGGAGGGAGTTCATA
>JBCNJP010000023.1:21091859-21250764 GCA_039602395.1 Deinandra increscens subsp. villosa
AGAAGTAAAGGCTGGTCTTTTGTGTCGCTGTGACGCTGCAGTATGAACGGCCCGGGTCCGTCTATTACGTTTCCTAGTTGACGATATTGACGTATTCCCTGCATGGATAAGTTAACTTCGGCAACGTATTCCAGGAGCGAAAAAAATAAAGTTACATAAATTGTAACGGCTTAGAAGACAATGATATAAGGATCAATGTGGTTATTAGTGGGAACGAAACCTGCTTTTCTTTTGGGCATGCGTGTCGAGCTTGATGATGGGTCTGTATGCGCTGTAAACAGTGCACACTTTAAATGACACAAACACCCGGCACAAATACTAATCATGCACATTATATTAAATAGAGTATCCAACCTGCCTTAGCTCTTTGACTACGCCTGCGACTTGACGATGGCGGTTCATTGTCTGTTACAAATAAATGTTATAAAACAACTAAATAATTCAACTATGTACCAATAAACTATAAACGTCTAACAGCAAGCCTAGGTGTCAGAGATAACATAGCTATCATCAAGCGCTTACAGGAAAATCCAACTGACCTACGTCGTTACGCTGGACAGTAGTAATACCACTTTCGCGGCATCCTTCCATGATTTGTCGTTTGAACGATAAATCCAAGATGTTTGGACCACATGATAAACTTACCAGGTCGCCTTCGGTACCACTTTGTGTCATTTTAAAACCACAATAACCCCCCCCCCCCCCCCCCCCTCTTACATCACTACTTTCCTCAATCCCGACCAAGTTACGCTGAGGAGTCGTTTTCTTCACAACAGTTGGCTTTTTAACTTTATCAGCAGGGTATGTCTGAACGATCTCCTCATCGGTTAAACTCTGTTGTGTCTGTGTCGTCAAAGAATCATACACAGTATCATGACCAACACTATCCTGTAAATCTACATCTGTTAAAATACACAGTAAAGATATAAGGGTAAGCAGCACCCAAAGAAGAGCAGTAATTTATACATGACGTTTAGTATTCGTTATTAGAGTTCGTATCGAAGAAGTTACATGGAACTATAGGCAGATAATCTAAACTCGAGGACTGTGCGTCAGTCGGGGTTATTTGAAGACCGCAAAAATGTTGCACTTTCCCATCAGACGTGACATGCGAGGTCCTCTTAACGGCGGGTGTCTTACCAAACTTCATAGCAGCTGAACGAACGGCCCAACTAAGTACTCTACTACAACAGCATGACAAAACAGAGTTACATAGTATTACAGAAAGCTTACAGTTAACTAATCGTGTGAGACTATTATAAAAATAGTGCCAGTCAGATGTTACCTGGGTGGTGATCGTCTTCTTTGCAGAAGTACAATGCCACATCTTACCACAATCTATATGTACTGGATCAACAAAAAGAGGCCGGGGTTAAACTTCTTCTGTATATATCTCCCTGCCACAATTAAGTGAGAACCAGTGAATGAAACTGATATAATAAGAGACTTACAATGTACCTCTAACGTCAATGGTGCTGATGGCATATAAAAAGGCGTAATATGGAAGCTGAAGCAATAGTAAATTAAGTAAACAATAAGGAATTAATAAATTAATAACCATACAGTTTTTGTGTTCGTCAGATTATATAAGGATACTTTGAAAAGAGGCTGAAGACCAGTCACAGAAAGAAATCCTGTAAAAATGTTCTCGTATTTGCAGAAACAGCACCTTAATCATGTACAATCATATTAACCTAGGATGATCAAATAACAATAGTGCCCACGCACCAGCCCACCAAGAAGGAAGCTTGTAAGAGGTCGGGCCCCAGTCCAATACGTTCATTTGTTCATTCATTGGTGTAAATTTCAACTCATTGGGGCCCAAAAAAGTCTATCAACTTAGCCCGGCCCTATTCGCCTTTAATTTGCTCATATTTCCATTTTAGGGCAACCTATGGCCCAAGCATAGAATGTATATGAGGCTGATGTCATTGAACTCTTCAGCAACTGGGCAACGCTGTGATTTATATATAACAATAGATATAACGAAGATAGCTGGACTCAAACATAGACATGGATAAGAAACATACAGCATATCTATCTTGACAAAGAGGAAATGTGAACAAAACCACACATGACCACCACACTAAAAATAATTTCATTCTAATTAAGCATAATTTCTACGGTAGATGTTTAGTACTCACCAGTCCACTACCAGTCCTAGGATCGTTATCTACCTGTTGTTGTGCTCACTCATATGTATATGTTGATAGTTACGATGCACACATCCTGGCACGTGGCTTTAGAAGGTATCTGAATCATTATGTCATCACATCCGAATTCCTTGGTTTCACAATTGTCAGCTATTCCATATATTAAGCAATGTTTTGTCAATGTTGTTGTTAGTAAAGTGAAATCAGCTTATACTATTGCTTGAAGTATCCTGAATTTAGCCTCGGTGGCACAGAATTTTGTCTTCAATTTGGACCAGTGGCTGCAATACAGTTTCTTTAAATTCAATTAACTTCGGTGGGATTTTCTTATACTTGGTTCTGCTATCAGCATTATAAAGATGTATGATACGCCTTACTGAAATATATCCCATACAGTGCTGCAATGACTATCAGTATTGTAGAGGCGTATGACATGGTTTACTGAAAAATAAGGTGCAACCCCTGGAACATGTGTCGCAGCACGTGTGAAACCAAAGGACAGAGACTAAAAAGCAAACAAAAATATTATAAAAGTGTCTGAAAGGAAACATATGCTCAAAATGTCATAGCTGATAATCAAATACTCCTATTACATCGTTATAATAATCCCAGAGACATGTCTTATAAGGGGCGGTTGACACAATCAAGGCATTATCTGACGGATAGCCAACAAATCACTCTTCATCCTCCGAATCAACAATGTATGCACGTCTACAGCGTTAAAAAAGTAACTATGTTAGGAGGCACACTACAAATCACAGCTATTATTAAAGAGCATTGCATGCCATATACCTTTTTTCCCCACAGTTCCGGCAACCGAATCCCCTCCGCTGTCCTTGTCATCAACATCGTCCTCCTGTTCAGAAAGGGGATCCCTGCAGTACATGTGAAAAGTGATTACATGTCAACATGAGTGACGCACGGGTATACTGGAACAGTAAATTCGCCACTCACATTATCAGTTGAGAGGTGCCTTCCACTGGATCATGTGCTTCACTACCAGTTACCTTTTTCAACCTCTTTCCCGGTACGACATTAACTTCGGAACCCACGTCCGAACCACTTTTGACATCCATTCACAATCCATGTTGTGCTTTACCAGGGACACCTTCACTATCGGTACCGGTACAATCACTACAGTACAACACATCATAAGGTACATCAACAGGGGTAAGAATTGTACAGGAACTGAAAGTATGGTTCTAATACTCACAGGTTGGATGAGCGCTTCTCAGCACGTTTGTCTGGAGTGACAACACCTAACTGCGGAGCCTTTTTAACCGGTGAAGATAGAGCAGGCACAGCGGCAGGATCCAAAATATCATCCACTGACGAAGGAGACGCATAGTTTGCCGAGCCCGGTAATAAAACCTGGGCGCAATTGAAGCTCTCATACTCACCATACTGGTAGTATGTATGGGATCTAAGTTCAAACATATAAGTGCCTCCAATCAGACAACGGAGTGCCTCGGGAAGCACCATATCATCGCTGTTTGTGGACTGGAATACCATCACCATAATTAAGGACAGGAAACAATGTAAGGCGTACCATTGTACAGTGAAATAAAAAGAGAGAGACGAACCTGCTCCTGCTCATCCAGCAGGGATTTTGCTGACTTCTTCACCAACTGCTCGCCCGCTTCGTCAAAGAGGACAACCACAACATTGCCTGTCATGTCCTTAACATCAACCATAAGCCTGTACCTGTTATCTCCATTGATATAGCATTGTTATAAAAACGAAAACCCAGAATATCGTAGCAAAAGGAAAACAGTCATGGATGTGTGTACGTGGCCAAAAGTGAACATTAGCTATGCAATGAAGTACAGGACAATAGGATCCATTTAAAATATAAGGGAAAATCCATAGAACCTACCTCGCCCGTGGAAAGTACACGGCATTGTCACATGCCTCACACCAGAAACTCCCGTCTTTGCGGGTCACACCTTTGCGACAGCGGCCACCGGTACATGTAAAATTAAACCAGCTATTCTTCGTCCGGATGCCGGTGATCTGAACGCTGTTCCTAAACACGACTGCCTGTTACAAACAAATGCCAGAAAGTCAAGAGGTCAGGATAGCATAAAAATGATGAATGAGATTGCTTCAAACATAGGGAAGCATCCAAACCTTCTTCTTGTCCTGCCGAGCTGACTGTAAGAGCTCAGCAATTGTTGTCACAGCATGTGGGCCATCCCTAGCTGGCTGTGTCTCAGCTCGCAGATCAACCCCCCTACATTTATGAACATATTGTCAGGTTACAACGTTAACTCAAAGGAAAACTTCAGCATAAGGTTCTGCCCTAGTGACTACCTAAGCGAAGCATTGAATGACTCCAACAATGGTATATTGTTACTATCGATGATAAGAGTCGAGGAGGAGCTCGAAAGGACAAGTGAGCCTGAAAGAGGTAAAAATTATGTACAGGGAACATGTATAACGGAGAAACAGGTATAAAGGTTAAATAAAATACCAAGATATTGCTTCACACTCATTGAAGACAGTATAACTGTGTAGACACCAGCTTTCTTCGCTTTCTGCGCTATAAAAGACTCGCCGAGCTTACCCCACAAAGTCACTGCCACGTGACCACCGCTGCAAAAGTAATTTAATTCTCAACATACATGGCGTGTAAAGTAGATACATAACTTATGTACATGCTATACCGTTCATTGCGCAGGTTGAACTCCAGCGTCCGTTTGCCCGTGGACGTGGTCGATACATTATCAGCTGTAGTAACATAACCAATGACATATGTACAAACATGGTACTTCCTTAAGGCCTTTCAAAAGGAAACATTGTACAGGTACAAAGCATTCTAATTATGTGTACACAACGCTTAAGCGTGGGTTGTTTTCAACATTACATGCATATCCTAACACCAATATTACAAAGGGGTGTAATAAGAAATGAAAATAGCAATCATAATACCAATTGTAATAAGAACTGATTTAATAATTCCTTTAAGCATTGGCACATCTTACATAATAATTATCATTAACTATAAACATGACGATCATATTATCGACCAAAATAATCACACGGAGACCCCATAAACATCTGATGTATAAGTATGCATGACAAACATACAAAAGAATAACATACCAAATCTGTAAAACCAGTGACAGAACATGGAGAAAGGCACATTATAAGTAGACAATTAAGAAAATAAGTTATAAGGTGGGAACATACCAACAAAATACTTGTTATTAGTAACTTCCAGATCCTCAAACTGAACTATTTGAAAAGGATAACGCTCAAACCCTCCATGATCTACAGAAACTTTTTTAAACACTGTAGATCCCTGCAACTCAATCATATATTGGCTATCCTTTAGGATCCTGTACGCGGGCCGATTCTTCACAACAGTAAAATTCTTCAACAGATACAAACAACCTTCCTTCAGCTTATCAACAAAATAGTGAGCAACGTTGCTCCGAGCAGTGGCATGAATAGAGTCCCCCTATCAAAGACAACATTTTCGTCAAGACGATCTACAGCAGATAAGCAAACAGTCAAAACAGTAAACATAAACAACACAAAGAGTTAGGAATCTACTAACATTCCTATCAGAAAAGATATAATCGGTACTGATATAGCGCCCATGCACATTATCAGAATCCCATGAACGACAAACCATAACAACGATAGACATTGAAGACCCTACTTCAAGCTGGTCAAAACATAAACCATCATTCAAACCTGTTTCCATAACACCACCCACCACAGCCTTGGACATCGTTAGAAGGTTCTTAACCTGGTTAAGCTTCTTAATTTGTAAAAGGTAACCAGTTCCAGTAAGTAGATATATACAGGACAAAAATAATGTAAGGTATATATAGATGACACAATGAATCGATACATATGCCTCCATTAATCATTAACAAAAGAACGTGTATAAAACGGTTAACAATCTAATAAATAAGAAGCGCAATAGTAAATGACAACATCAATAACTCAATAAATGGATAACAGTTACTGAATTAAGAACCATTTTGATTCGGAGCCTAACTGCTCTAAACAATTAAGACACAGGTAACAACAAATTAAGTCCATAACAGTGATCCTTGAGATGATACAATAATAAACTATCAGAATTGATGAAACTAAATTTGTCTCGCATTAACACAGACATACCATATTATTATTAATGAAAACCATAAGTAAACCCTAAAGTATCGGACCCCTTGCGAAGGATAGTGGAAGGACTCCATACCTTAACAGACTGATGGCCGAGTATAATTCACCTCCAATTACAGGGGTTGGTTGAAGAAACGGGCTCCAATTGGAGCTGTCGGTGGCAGGGACAAAGCAGGGCACTACGGATACGACGCATATGGCTTCGCCCCGTTAAGAGTTTTAATACTCTGGGTTAGAAGAGAAAACGGCGCGGCCCTAATACACGGTTAGACGGAATCACTTTACTTACATGTATTAAATGTGGGTAAAAATCGAGTATTTTAAAAACCTAAAGGGTCGAAACGGGGCACATAATAATCATCAGAGGGCCAGAATAGTTCAAATTACAAAACCAAATTATACCAACAGAACAACGGTGGCGAAACATAAAACCCTAACATCCAACTTGTAATTCACAAAGAGTTGCCATTCACGAAGCCCTATTCCCATGTTCTCCATTCACACTAACGGCGTGCTTCCAGCCGACACGAAAGACGTCGAATCAAGACCACTACTCCCACGATTTAAAAGGCGATGGCATCTACGGGGAAAAAAAACGATCCACGCATACGAATACCCAACAGCAGCACGCGTCAAGTTTGAGTTCCAAACCCTAAAGGGTTTCAACACAGGCACAAAGAACCATTTCCTAATCGGATTAATCAAGGTAATTAGGTCATTCTTTAGAACATTTCGGTAACATGTAGTTGGGAAAATTAAATGCATAATTTGTATCTCCCGTTACGACTCAATCGACGACCTTCATACCCAACCTTTTCTGAGTAGGACGCATAAGTTTTGATTCAAAATCCTAAAAGCTTTCAACACAGGCACAAACAATCATTTCTCAAATGGACCAATCTATGTAATCAGGCCATTCTTCTGTACATGTTGATAACCTGTCAATATGTAAATGCATAACGTCGACCTTTTGTTACAGGGCAATTAAGGACCTCCATCCGTAACCCTTTTCCAGTTAAAGGCATAACGAACACGAATTAGGAAAGTAAGACCCACTGGATTACGGGTTATAAGAGACGGGTTATAGGGTCCGTGTGAAAATAGGGTCCGCGTGGAAATTATATCCTTGCATTTGTGCATCTTATAATTAAAGGGTGAGTCAATCCATATTCGAGTCCTTCTTTGAATGAAATTCTATTCATTTCTTTCCATGAGCAGTTGTGTTCTTTGTGTGTTGGTTTTAAGATCCCGTGTTAATCAAGAGATATATTTTGCCCATACAATCTATGCCGTTTCGAATACTATGATTCTCTGGTTGTCACATGTGAGATAAACCGATTATATGCTTTTAAATAAATTGAAGCATCAATTCAAATACATAATTTCACGGCTAATCCAAACGGATGATAAACGGAAATCAATTACCGGGTTACCTGAAATACACCGGGTAATAAAGCAAGTGATGATGTCAAAAGAACCTCTTATGACGTCACAGTAGCCCAACACGCTGCTAACGTAAACAGGGATAGCGGGTCGGGTCATTCATGACCCGCGTATTATTTAATTTAACTCGCAGTCCAAACATGTTAATATTAAGGTGTTTAGTATTTTTCCATCTATTCAAACAATACCATACCATACTATTAATATAACGCTTCAATTCAAATGTCATAATCATAACCGGTGTCTTACTTAACCAATTTATTCATTGTTTCTTTGTCTTCATTGTTATGCCCGAGCACTATGCATTACATTCGAAGCCGGGAAAAAACTGGCGACAATTCTAGTCACCGGAGAAGGGGTTCGAACCAAAGTAGCAGCAACAATGAGAATCCATACATTGCCACCGTTGGCAAAAACGAAGACATACCAATGCACCCGTCGAAACCTGTAGCGTACAACAATCAAGGCCATATTGGGCAACTACAACCAACGAAAGAACCTGGGCAGAAGAAAGAAAAGGAAGAAAATCAATAGGTAAACATGTAATAGAAAATGTAATATTCGGATCATATGTAAAGAAAATCGATTATTACCTTCCGGTGGTACATTTTTTTCCCACCGGAAAAGAAAATCGATTATTACCTTCCGGTGGTACATTTTTTCCCCACCGGAAGGGAGGATAAGCCAAACGGGTTATACATGACTTTTCCGGCAATGTTGTCATGATCGATTAGTAGCTTCCGGTGGTACATTTTCTTCCCACCAGAAGTAGGTATATGGTCCATAGTAAAAATGAAATAGCATAACAGCAAAGTTTAAATGGGAAAAAATACTTACACGACTAAGAAGATGGCGGGTAAGACGGAGATGCGGCGAGGAGAGGTAAGCAAGCAAGAGTAACATGAGTTTATATAGGACTACGAAATTAGGATCATGATTAATATAACATTTATTATTTTGGAGTTCAAAGAACCCGATCGATTCATATGTTATATATCTTCATTATCTATCTAGAATTCTTTATGATCATATTAACATCACATTGAAGGCCATGACTATTATTAAGATTACATTAATCGGTGGAAGTTGAAAGAAGGCCATGACTCCTTCTTTAATTGAACAAAACCCATGGTTTTCCTCTATTCATTGCAAGAAACTCATGGTATAATGGAGGTTTACGGATTAATTAATATGATGATGATGATCATGATGATGATACATCAACATGTATAATGGTTTTAATTAAACACATGCTTAACCATGCAATACATTATGTTTTTTTTGTTGTACATGGCATTTATGATTTCACATTTATGAAGGTGCAAAAAAGTGCCATTGCTTAACTTTTATATATATATAGATTATCATTATTATTATTAATATCATTAGTATTAGTTAATGTTGTAACATAATTCAAACCCATTATATTAAGTATTCAAATAATTGAAGAATATTAAAACACATCTCATATATGCCATAAGAAGTTACTAAACATTTATACACTATATAATTTTTGTCAAATAAATAACATTTCTTTAAACAAAACCCCAAATGCCCACGAACCCCTAGTCTCCTAGCCTCGTTATTCAACTAGGTCCCATCGTTTTCCTTTAGGTTGACCTTCGGGACTACGACTTCCATTCTCGCGTTATTTCGTGGAAACTCTTCAATCTATCAAGTGAGTAATCCTTGCCCCTTTTTCGTGTTTTACATTTTGGGGTGCAACATGTATCATATATCAATCTTTTGATTTTCATAATTTTCATATAATGCGATTGTAGACCATATGTGTGAATGTGTGTAGGATTTCATTCTAGCATAACTTGTCAATGTGTTGGGATTTCATGTTTTTCATAGTGTTTCATGTATTTCATGTCGCATAAACATTAACGTAAGGCCTGGGGAATCAAAGATAGATCTATTGGCTGACAACCCACTCAACTTGACCGGTTCTGGCGTTGGGTGTTTGAGACCTATTTCATATAGTCTAACCTTCGGGTTAGGGAATCCTTGTCATTAAGGGTTGTTTATGCATTATTTTCATGTTGTCATTTATCTAGTATGATGATCTTTCATATCATTCTATCATATGATACAATTCGCATATTTTCATTTTATATATCATATTACATATTAAACATGTGATTACTCACCAACTTTGTAGTTGACCTTATCTTATACATGTTGCAGCAAATAATAACGTTTGATCCAAGTTGCTCCACTTAGGGATTTGGACCTAGTTAAATTATTAATAAGACATTGTTTAAGCATTTATGTTATGTTGAATTCCAAGTTTATGTAACGACCTTTGATCATTAATAATAGTGTTATTTAAATATTGTCATCTTAATTTAGTTGTCATGAGCTTTTGGGCAATCTAATCATGCCCCGACTTTTACGCCGTCGATTGGGGTGTGACAGAAATCATCTTGTTGATTTTTGACCAATACAGTAATGTACAAATGAACAACATCATCTAAAATACTCCTAACGATCTTCTTTTCATACTTTGCCAAATTCTTCATTTCTTCAGACAGCTTCAGATCCTTAGGATGTCTTCACTAGCAAGGCTCAAAACTGAAGAGTTTGTGTTGCCACCAACCAAAGATAGTTCCTAGAAATTCCCTCTTTGGTGGCAATACAAACATCTTAAAGCAGCATCACTTGAGTTGACCCACTAGCTTCAATAAAAATCTCTAATACCTTCTTGCAGCATTCTGGAATTCCTTAGCGAGGCAAGTGATTTGAGTTTCCCATAGATACCAAATGTCTTCTCACTTGAATTTCTTCAAGTCAGAGTAACGCCATAACTCGATCACCCTTTTTGGTCCTCTAGAAATGTAGCAGATACCCCTTCCACCCATGTACCATGTCCTTACACCGGCCAGTGACTCAGTAGTTATTTTACCAGCGTTGATGCACTCCCAACACCACCATTTCAGGAATAGCATGAAGTAGTTGGAATTAACAACCTCGTAAGGTCTTAGCCATGTAGGGACAGTTTCCAGCCTCTGGTAGAAAATCCACTTCAAATAGCTTTTTGACAGCAGCCTTAGCTCAATTGCAGCGAAGATTCAGATTGTTTTAGCGTTTTCCCTCTCAAAGACCAGCTCATTAGTCTGTCTGCTATAGTACCAGTTAAGGATAGGCTATTCTGCTTGGTTGCCTATGATCTATTTGGTCTTCACATTTCCACCCACATGCTGAAAGATACTTTTATGTGGAACGATGGCACGCTTCTTTTCAACTTTCTTGTGTTCTTTTAGTTCAGCTTCTCAAGATTGCTTGTGAATTCGGGTCAGATGAGCAACATAGATTCTTCTCTGAGTTCCACACCCTTATCATCATTGGTATGGTTTACAATGTCTAGCTGCACCAACTCTCTCAACTCCCAAGAGAATAGCTTCACCAAATCAAACATAGTAGCAAAGAATTGTACATGTCCATTCCTTCTTTTGACGATGAAAGCATCAAACCCCAGACATACTTCCATTCTAATATTTTCATTTCGTCATTAGTCTCAGTGTTGGCAGGCATCTTCTTAAGATTCTTCGCGGTGAATTGCAGAAGAGCTTTTCTATTTGGTGCCATCTCCTCCCAATCATCGACTAGATGAGGAGCTTCTTTCTTTCTGAGGGACTCAACCCTTTCCTTGTCCCTCTCTTTAATAGCCAGAAGCTTGGTTTTGTTGTCTTCCTTCATGCATGTCTTAACTTGATGGGTTTCAGGCACTATAAGCAAACTTAAACTATTAAGGGTGCATGCAACCTAAAACAAGATCTATGTTTTCACTTTCGAACATATAACTATGAACATAATATGAACCCTAGTAAATAATCAAAATAATCGAAATAATAAGAAAGATATGGTTACATACCTTTTAGTTGTTATAGTAAACAACTAGAATAATCCCACTTGAACTCTAGGAAGCAAGCGCCACAAATGTCGTGCCTCTGATGGGATCACACCCAATGACTCAAAAAAGAGAAAACTAACTAAGGGTGGGATGAACTATAAGAAAGTTCTTCCACAAGGAGGGAGAGACAAGGAGGCGAATACTCAAGCCAAAATGAGCAAATTGGAATGAATCTCTAAGGCCCTTATTTGTAGTCTTGGATATCCTCCTTTCTTTTGTCATTCCACCAATGTGGGATAGAACCCACATTTTCGAAATTCCCATGCATAAGGGGAATTTCAAAAACCTACATCGATGGTTCGCTTTGACCATCTGCTCCCAAATCTTTAACCCATTTTCAGCATGCTCGGTTTTTTTACTCGTTTTTCTTAACCATTGACCTCTAACTCAACTAAGGGTCCTATCAATCACCTAAAACTGGTTTTATTCAAACTTTCCCATGAGTCATTAACCCCAAAACCAACAAATGCATTATCTACTTGTACATCATGCATGCATAATACTTGTACATAACTTTATTTTGCGGGTTTCCTCTGAGATCTCTTAATTTACTGATCCAGAGATGATCTCTCGGCCAAGATTACCCACACAAACCTTCTTGTGTCATATCAAACACCCCATATCTTTCAAAAAATAGCCATGCATGCATGATCTAACCTTTCCTCTTGGTTCCAGAGATGATCAAAAGCTCTAGCACACTCTTAGATCATCTTCAGTGCTCCTATAACTGGGCAAAATTGCATAACTCACAATCCATATCCAATACACTAACTATATGTAAAGGAAATGGAGTTTAGAGCTTAGCTTCTTGATTATGGCCCTCTACTATGATCCTGACCTTCAAGAACAATTAAGGGGATCTTCCAGAGAGGTTGGTTCAGAAATCTCCAAGTGAAACCGAGTTTATGACCAAAAATAGTCAAAAACTTACTTTTATAGTTCCACCATTGTTGCGGACCTTCTGGTCCTTGACCAGCTGAACGGTTCGCTTGTCCGTTGTTCTAAAAACACGCGAACCCTTACCAAATGCCGCACCCCTGTCCTATTTTCCACACTCATGTGGACCGTCTAATAGCCTTTGTTCACACTGGACAGTCCGTATCGACCCTATTGTTCAAAAACTCAATCTTATTATTTCTTTCAACTTTTGGGGTGTTACA
The DNA here is from genome assembly GCA_039602395.1 of Deinandra increscens subsp. villosa. Classification (NCBI taxonomy): domain Eukaryota; kingdom Viridiplantae; phylum Streptophyta; class Magnoliopsida; order Asterales; family Asteraceae; genus Deinandra; species Deinandra increscens. Next base: position 21,104,672 of record JBCNJP010000023.1, read on the forward strand.
CTTATGACCGTTTTTTGGCAGTTTTTTTAACCTCCGTATTTAGTATAAACACCCCTTAGATAGTTTGGCTGAATACACAACTTCAAACAGAAATCAAAGGCAAACAAAACATTAAAAAATGCTCACTTTCTACTCTCAGTTTCTAAATTTCTACTCTCGTTTTCTACTACACTTATTCACTTATGGCTCAATCGCAATCATCCGTTCCTGGAGGTTCCAACACCATACCCAAAGCTGTTCGTATTATCTAACATAATAGAGCTCCCGAAATTTGGTGTAATTGGGATTGGGATTTGGTTTTGTTGGAAGACGGGTCGAAAAAGGTACGTTGCAAGTTATGTGGTATATTTTTATCAAAAGAATCTAACTCGAGTTTGAAGAAGCATATTATGAAACCTTATTGCAATGTGTTGCAACAAGATCCAAGTCAAAACAAACATAATTGGGTGGTGATGGTGGTGCAATATTTCATTACAGCGTAGCTATGGTTTGGGATCAAATGGAAAAGTTTGTGATTCAAGAAGTCGTGCCCTTCAATCACTTCGACAACCCTTGATTGACAAGGATGATTCGAGATACACTTCAACCTTCCTACACCCATGTAAGTCGTACTACACTTAGAAATTATTGTTTAAAATTATGGAAAAGGCAAAAAAAATAGATGGTTTTATATTTTGATAATTTAAATACGAGTGTAAACTTTACTAGTGATGTTGGTCGGCTCCACATAATATGCCACACCCTCAAATTTCCACTTAAGGGTTTTTATAGCAAGGCGCATGACAAACCAGGATACAAGTTATTAGTTATACGAACGACCACTAAATGAGTTTTAGAAAATACACAATGTTACTCATTCACATGAGTCAAAATATTTTAAGTAATGCGGAAGCGTAAACAACAATGCAAAGTAAACGTTATGCGCAAAACAAGCGCCCAAAACCAATGTAAGTAAAAGTATCCAAAAACGTTAGCAAAAGGTTTATGTGACCCAAATGTCATGAATGCTCTTAGCCATACACCGTACAGTAGTGACATGAGAAAAAACATGCTAAAATGTGTCAACACAAAGGTTGATGAGTTCAAAGGTTTAAACAAAATGTAAGTTTGAATGTTACAGCAAAGTAAATACAATTATATCGATAGTTAGCTAGACTATATTCAATGTCACTATGCGTATTGCAACAGAAGTTTGACTGTTGTATGCCTTATCACCATGTCCAACACAAACAATGGTTAATGTTTAGGTCAATTATACACTTGTTTGACCTCCAGACAGGTTTGGCACATCCAATGCAGGTAGGGTTTGTTAAACCAAGTAGTACTACTTAAGATTACCTCGCTACACCTTTATTAATAGTCCAAAATATATAAGGTATGTCAGCGTGTTATGTGAGCACATCGTGGATAGAAAATATGAAAATACTATATCTAAATGTTTCACGTGCATGTTTTCTCCTTCTAATGAGATACTTAAAAAGCGTGGCAGTGAACTCACCTTAAAATGCAAGTGATGAAAAACTAGGCAGAAGAGTTTATGAAATCCTAGATAACACCTAACATGCATAATCGTGTAAGTGTACGTGTTTACGTTGGTCTAAGGGTCTCCTCATATCCAAAAGACTCCAAGTGTTTGTGTGATTGACTAGGTTATGTGATTACCAAAATAGACTCAAGTTTGACCAAAATAACCAAGTTAACCTAACGACCTGTTGGTGATTTGTTTATTAAGTTATTATGCAATAGTAGTTCTTAGTTCACGCTTTCAACAAGACAGTTTCCATCTTTTAGTAAGTTAACATTACCAACTCATGTTTACCAAGCTACAGATCCTAGCAAGCTATTCACATACCAATTTACCCCATTGTAAGAGTTAATATTGTCCGGGATAGCAAATTATAAGTATGTATAGCAAGTTTCATGCAAAAGTTTCCATAATTGGCACACATGATCACACACAACATCTTTTAATGACACAAAGGTTCTAGCATGCTACTATGATCAATAAGTAGTATGTATACATCATTTAATGCTATATAATGTCCCAGTAGATCACCTAAACTCATATAGCATGATATATAACCAACATGTGAGACATAATGCATAAACTAAATTCTGAAATCATACTCAAAATCTGTTAGAAATTTGGGTCAACTTCTGGTCATGATTTACCAATTCAAATGAGCTCATCAACTCTTGAAATTTTTGTGGCAAATAAATATGTGTCCTAGCTTTCCAAAAAGGTATGGTTCATAACTTCATGCCATGCTTAAGGTGTTCAAAAAATTTAATGACCAAGGGTTCATCGGGTGGTTTACGGACTAGTCGTTAGAAAAAAGCTACGTTTAAGTGACCAATCCTCAAAGATAATCTACCTATTTATACAAATCGTAAAGATAACTCAGTACTTTTTTCTTGCAAAAATGTTTGCTTCGTTTGTGTTGTTTTTTATAAAGTTATGATCCTTGGGAGTGAGTCCAAGAATCTGTCAAAAATGGCATATTTGACCTTTAATCTTGTTAATTGCCTTTATGGCATCAATTATCAACAAAGCTCGATGAAACCACTTGGGTTGGAAAGCCAACTCACTAAATTTAAATTTAGAATCAGGAATCAATCAATTGTGATAAGTTATGATCAATTAATGGATTGGTGAAGTCGACACGTATTTCTAGACAGAATCTCTTTGGACAGTTTCCATAATTAACATGATTTTAGACATCAATTCGACATGTACAATCACAGTCATAGCATATAATCATCATCTAATGCAACAATAACTAGAAATCACATGAAGTAGACACTTGGAATTCGATTATGGACCATTAGTTTTTGCGAAAATTGAACAAGATGAATATCTCTTTGATTCACGAAATAGGGGATGATTTGATGTTGTTTGATGGTTCCAATCTGCGTAAAACGATCCAAGGTAGTTGAATCAATAAACAATTGAACGAGAAATAAGAAATTGATGAAGATGAGAGGGTGGAGGGTTTACGGCCGTGAGTAGAGGGATCAGGGGGCTAGGGTTTCAAAATTTTCATGTGGGATGCACAAATGAGTAACCAACAAGTACAGGGGTTTTTAAATAGGCTAGGGGCTTTTCTAACAAACAGGCTAGACATGATGGACCAAGATTTCATGACAATTACTGCATTCATACGGCCCATATATGATAGCAACCAAGCTTATAAAAAAACTACACAATCCTCTAATTAAAGTAAACACGTAATTGCATGCGTTTTCACAAAATCGATAAACAGTTAATCATATAATCATACGGATTGTATAAACACGTAATTTCAAATAAAATCACATAACGTGTAATTTTACATGAATCTAATTTGGTTGTTTGGAATGTTACATAAATAGTTCACCTACGTTTCGAGGACAAACTTGTGTGTGAGTGTTCATGTAGTGTATGGCACGTCTAATAAACCTAATCAGATGTAATGTGTGTATGAATGTCAGAGTTTGTGTTAGTCAAAACTATCTGAAATTACTCGGTGTCACATCATCCCCTTGTTGAAGACCTAAATTTTGCAGGGTACAACAAACGAAATAAACGATAATTTGTATATGCACGAATGATGTGTGCAAACACATCTCTAATTTCCGAGTCTTTTCTTCTATATTTGAGTCCAATTAAGTCGGTTTCTATTAGTTTTAGTTGTTTTTAGTTAAGTTTGAGTCTTCGAGTCTTTTTTATGTTTTTATATGTTTTTGTAGGTAAACAATGAATTCCCGAGGCCACATTTGAAGAGAAGAAAAAAACAAGAAAAAAAGGAAGACATTGCTGAAAAAGGGGGTCTAGGCGTATCGCCTAGACCGAGGGAAGATGTAGGCGATAAGCGTGATGTAGCTAGTCAAAGAAATTCAAAGGTGGCTTCGACCCAACTAATTTGTCGCCTAGTGACCCCAGGCGTATCGCCTAGGGGACTATCTGTTATACGCGTACGTGTAAAGCGCCAGAAACCAGAAACTTAGCTTAATCGATATAAAATTGACTTTAGGGTTTTAATTCGCCATTCTTCGACTTGCGTTCGATCCGAGAGCTTCTGGGGACTATTTGTGAAGTCGTGGAAGGAAGGAATCAAGGGAGGATCAACGGGAATCATAAACCACAGTCCATTCTTACTTTCGATTTCTGTATTTGATTAGTTCAAAAACCATGTTCCAAGTTAAAGATTTAGACTTTCTACTTGCTTTTACTTTGATTATGGTGGTTAGCTAAACTAATAACACCACCTAGACCGTATGACAATTGTTTGACATTAATGACTTTAATTTGGTTTTAGTAGTTTGATTGATGGTTGATGATCATTTCCATTCCATTAATTTTCTGGGGTGATGCATATGTGTACTAGATTCAAATTCCTAATTATTGAATAAACCTTGCTTTGCTTGCGGATCCGGTTTAGGTAAAGTAGTTAACTTGTAGGTTATGCTTGCAATTTGATGTGATTGCTCAATTTTAGTCATAGGGTTAGTTAATAATTATTTATTTGAATCTTGTGTGATGCTTTCTAAATAACCTTAAAAGGGTGATAGTCATTGGGTAGTCGGGTTAGTAAATTGCTTAGGATAAAATTTTCCCAAAAGGAAATTCCCTAGGTAAGTTCTCTGATTTGCTATCCCAAGTCAATTACATTTGATTAGTAGTAACTCCTGCTAGCTTAAGGTGCCCGAGATTAGGTTCAGAGGTGGTTAAGTCTAGTTGAAGTAGGAAGTACCTAAAAAGTGAACTCTTGTCCGAGCGTAGGATCATCTGATAGGAAGAACTTAAAAGGTGAACTAACCGCCATCAGGATTGCTAAAACCGAGTTAAGGTGTGAATGTTAAATAGGAGTCTAGGTCTAAGTGGTGCATTTCCTCATCTGATTGTCTTCTTAGTTTCTCAGTTTCGGTTGCTAATTAGTTGATAGTTAAGTTAGTTAACTCAATCCCTAAAACCAATTTTAAATTCTCAAATTTCCATTCTTAGGTCCAAGCTTGTGTCTAGCTATAATAGTGTCCCTAGGGTTCGATAATACCGGTCTTCCTTAGCTTTACTATAATCCAACAGGTACACTTTCCTTTAAAGTTCGGTTAGTTTAGGATTTTCGGTAAAATTTAGGTGTGTCTACGTCTAGGTTAGGTCTAGGTTTTAATAGATACTTTTAGGTACATTCCGAACACATCAAGTTTTTGGTACCGTTGTCGGGGACACTTGGCAATAGTAAGATTAACTTAGGTCGTTATTATGAAATTTTTAGTCTTTTCAAGTTTTCCGTGTCTAGAGTCTTAGGATTTCCTTTCTCGAGTCTGTATTTTTAGGCTTTTATTTTTCTAATCTTTATTTTTATTTCTTTTTCGTTTTATAACACACACCCGTTCACGAAGTCCACCCGAGCATTCTCCACTTCTAGATCCCGACAAGGACATTCGTGAACGTTTCCGCATACTTCGCGCAGAACTTGACGCATTCATTCTCTCCACAACTCATTTCAAACCGTCCACCTCTGCACATATCACACGGGACACAAAACCCATCCTATTTCCTGATTTGACCACCATGGCGGTCCGTTGCACCGTCGACAAGCAAGCCAGCGCCGGCGAAAACGACACTCGGTTTGCTATCGCGCAAACCAGCATTGCCAACACCTCGAATTGGCAAGTTCCATCAAACACATCATCAATGTGCTCACTAATTCAATTCAATTCCATGGACGTGATGATGAAGATGCACCAGCGCATATCTCTCGCATTATTCGTATTTGCAATACATTCGGACTCACGGGGGTCAAGAATGCTATCATTTCTCTGAGTCTGTTTCCGTTATCCCTTACTTCTCGAGCAGTCGTTTGGCTCGAGACGCTTTCGCCAAATTCGATCGCCACCTGGGACGATTTGAAACAAAAATTCTTGAAGAAATATAATCCTCCAGCTAAGGCTGCACGTACTCGGGAGGAAATCCACTCTTTCAGGATGGACCCCGATGAGCCTTATTCCGCTGCGTACGAGAGATTCAGTACCCTCCTGAGCAGATGTCCGCAACACGGGTTGACGGGCTGGGCGATAATAGATAAGTCTATAATGGACTTCCTTATTCTGTTCAGAAGGATTTTAACATATCAGCTGGAGGTCATACGATGGAGAAGCTCACCGTTGACAAATGTAAATCACTTTTTGAGAGCTTCGTGATAGCTAAACAACAGACACCCGGAGATCGGAGAGCCACATTAGCCCCGACTAGATCACTCATACCTTCTACATCTACTTGGGGTGTCAATCACATTGGCTAGGAGACTATGACGCCAAAGGAGCTAGAAAGTATCTATAAAGCCTTAGAAGAAGTTGAACTCCATATTAAAGCCAAATGTGAGCTGTGTAGAGGCGCTCACGACACCCGAGATTGCCCACTTGCTCCCGCTGAGCAGGTCAATTATATTGGAAACTGAAACCAGTTCGGTAATTCTTTTCAGTTTGGCTGGAGGAGTGGCCAGAATACAGGATGGCGAGAGGGAGGAAACCCACCTGGTTTTCCACCAAGGAATAACTATGGTGGAGGAGATGATGAGTGTAGTTTTAAGGAGATGAGGGAACTCATAGCTAACCAGACCCGGATCCTACAGTAGATCGTGGCGAGAGATGAAGCGACCGAGAAGAAGCTATCAGAGCATGACACGTTACTAAGGAATCAACAAGTAACTTTTCTCGATCAGCAGCGTTCAGTTGGTGATATAGCGAAACAGCTAAAAGAGTTGAATTCCCGCGGGGGGTCAATTTTCTGGTAGTACCTATAAAAACCCTAATGCCAACGTTAACGCCATCACTACTAGGAGTGGTAGAGTTGTCGAGAGTCCATCACCGGCGGTAGTTAAGGAAGAACCGGTTGATGAGGAGTTAGAGCTAGAGACACCTGACGGGAGGGTGCATCCGAGTGTGAAGCCAGCAAGTACCACATCAAACATAAAGTTGAAGGAGTTAAAGATTCACCATCTAGAGAGAAGCGGATGAAGTGGGAGGCGGCTAAGGAAAGTAAGATAGTGAGATTCGCGAGTCAGCCGATCACAGCAGAGGACCCGAAGCGTGTGTCGTATCCTGAGCAATTAATTCAACAGAAAAATGCATACGAGGATGGTCAACTTCTTGATATTCTTAGGCAACTTAGGATTACTTTACCCTTTACTGAAGTTCTAAATAAAATGCCTAAGTATGCAAAATTTTTGAAAGATATAGTTCATTGAGATCTTCTTTTTATAAAGGAAATCAACTTCGATTCTTGAATAATCCACATCACTTCTGCTTCTATTGTAACAAAAGATTCCCCTTTTATGTGGAAAAGGCCCGTATCAATAATTATGATTTTACGTATGGACAATTCCTCAATATCTTGTTCATTCGCAACAAAATATCTTCTTTGTGCGTCGGTAAAAAAAACATGCTTTTTGGGGGAGAGATACTATTTCAGCAATCGAGTCACAGGTATCTAACATATTCATACCTAAGGCTTTTCCACAAAGTGGTGATGAAACGTATAACTTGTACAAATCTTTCCATTTTCCAAGTCGATCCAATCCATTCGTTCGTAGAGCTATTTACTCGATCGCAGACATAGTAAAAAGAAACTTGAATTGTTGTCTGACATAACCCTTGATGCTAATTGTTCAGCTATAGTCCAGAATAGATTGCCCGAGAAGTTAACTGACCTAGGGACCTTTACTATTCCTTGCATTTTTGGTAGTTCATCTGTGACTCTTGCTTTAGCTGATTTAGGTGCTAGTATAAATGTAATGCCTAATTCTGTTTTTTTTTTTCAGCACCTAGGGTTAGGAGAATTAGCCCCTACTAAGATGACAATCTCTTTGGCTGATAGATCGGTAGTTGGACCCAAAGGAATAGTGGAGAATGTGGTAGTTAAGATAGACAAATTTTTATTTTCTATAGACTTTGTGGTAGTTAATAGTGACTATGATGTGAGGTGCTCGTTGATTCTAGGTAGATCTTTCCTTAGGACTGCCCGTGCGTTAGTTGATGTGTTCGAGGGCACCATCACTTTGAGAGTTGAGGACGAAATGGTTCAATTTAGAGTTGGTAGGTCGAGTGACAATAATAACGAATCCATGTATTTTCTAGGATCATTCATGTCTTATGTGGATAGTTGTGTGAGTTATGTCACCGGTGAGGACCTAGTGGTAATTGGGAATAGGTTGGAAGGTGAACCGGTAGTTGAAAATAAGTGTGGGGAAGATCCCAGGGGGGTTAGATGAATTAGTTGATAAAAATGATATTTTGAACCCACTAGTAGAACCCGAGGGTGAATTGGTGGTTGAGAGTGGTGGTAGAAAAGCCACACTTGGTGATATAGGTGATTGTGAAGAAGGAGTAGTGCTTAGGCCAAGTGTGGGGAGGTTGGTGGTGGTTACGAGTGAAAACAACCCGGAATTAAGCTTTGTTAGTAAAATTAAATTCCTACCGGGTCGTTATAAGCATTGGAAGGTTAAAATGCTGGTGGATTTAGTAAAGTTTGGTGCTTTATGGGTTAGGAAGTTAGTTGGTAAATGTGCTGATAGAAACTGGGTGAAAACTGGTAGTTTTGGGGTTAAAGATGTCAAGTCTAAGCCTCCGGATGGTCTGATGTTTTGAGCTAAAATATTAAGTGCCTGGGCTGTATATTTTGTAGATGTGCCTTTTATATTCTGCAAATTTTGGTTTTTGTGCGTTTTTCGTTTTTCAGTTCTGTGTTTGTCGGTGTTTGCAGGAATTTCGGGAGGCTCAAGATCATGGGGAAGTGAGAGGACGATGTCCCGGTATGAATTACAGGTCCTAAGTGCAGGTCTTGGCTGGAGATTTAACCAAGGTTGCAATTAACAAGAAAAGAAGATAGAAAAATTTCGATGGCAAAAATTATGTCAATTCCCTGGAAAATCGTTCTACGTGTATCGCGTAAAATGTGAGGAGAGGCAAGCGACACGCGTGGATGAGAGATGCGGGTGTCGGTTGTTTAGTTGTCCTAGGTGTTGGGATTTGACAGTGGTATTCGGGTCGCCCGGTGACATATTCAAAAATTTACGTGACCGACAGATTAATAGTTTATAAAATAGTTAACCGAATTAATATATAATTAATTCTAAAACGTAGCGGAATTATATATATATATATATATATATATATATATATATATATATATATAGGGAGAGGATCATTTGAGAACAAAATGGTTTTGAGAACTTTTGAGAACCATTCTGAACCACTAGTTATATATAAGGAAATCCCCCCATGAATTTGAGTGGTCCCCTCCTGAAAATTAGTGGCCCCAGAATGGTTCTCAAAAGTTATCAAAACCAATTGGTTCTCATTTGAACCTAACCATATATATATATATATATATATATATATACATATATATATATATATACATATATATATATATATATGTATATATATATATATAGGTAAAAGATCCGTGTAGACCCCTTATTTTTTGTAGACCCCGTAGACCCCTTATAAAACTCAATAAAACTCATTAAAACTCAATAAAAATAAAACTCAGTTTTGTTAATTTAGTTTTTTATATTTGCGATAAGCTTTTAAGAACAAAAAAAGAAAATTAAAAAAAAAAAACGAAAAACATTAAAAATTGAACATTTTAAGAAAATGAGTTTTAAAAATCAATGAGTTTAAAACTCAATAAACTCAATAAAACTCAGTGTTGCGTTTAAAACTCATTATTTTAAAACTCATTTTCTTAAAATGTTCGATTTTTAATGTTTTTTGTTTTTTTTAATTTATTTATTTATTTTTTTGGTTCTTAGAAGCTTATCATAATAAAAAAAACCAAATTTGCAACACTGAGTTTTATTTTTATTGAGTTTTATAGGGGTCTACGGGGTCTACAAAATTTAAGGGGTCTACACGGAACCCTTCCCTATATATATATATATATATATATATATATATATATATATATATATATATATATATATATATATATATATATATATATTAAAACTATTTAATCAATTAACACAAATATCAGTACGCAATAGGATCCGATTACCAAACACGCAAACACAGATAAAATAATTAATCTAAACTAATAGTGAGTTTAAATATACCTTGGCGGTATTGAACAAACGTTCAAGACACCTAGTTTCAATGAACGAGGCGCTAGGTTGAAACGAAACGAACCACTTTCGAGCTCCAACGGTTATCACGTATCACAATGATTCTCGTGGTCCAGTGTCGCGTACCGCTACGGGACTGCGTTTATGAGTCGTGGTCATTACGCATCGCGAGAGTCCGTCTTGACTGACATCGCGTCTCGCGAGACTACGAGATCAATCAGATTCACATCTGATTGCAACCAGAGACGGCGCACGACGGAAAGGCGTCGGGCTCGCGTCGACGGGCGACGGTCATGCGGCGGTAGACGAGCGGCGATAGTGGCGGTGGTTGACGGGAATGACAGCGGTGGCACGGCGAGTTCCACGGTGGTGATCGGCGACTTTGCGGCGGCGATTGATGGCGAATCGAGCAACGGATCAGGGCGTACGAGGCGACGATCTCTAGTCCATAAAAAGGTCTACGGGCGTTGACTGACGGAACACCCTGACTAGCAACGACCACCAAGTTATGGTGATATAAAGGTAGCCACCGGAGGACACGATGGCGAAGATCGACGAAAACAGCGGAAAAACGTACAACGGCGGCTGCCGTTTTTTTTTCTTCTGGGTTTTCACCAGAGAAGAAAAGGATAATTTTTCTATTTCGCTTCCTTCAAGAGATATTAGGATGATTAGGGTTTAATCACTAATCATCTAATACTTATTAGATGGTCACAAATTCTTGTTGGGCCCCTCTCGAATATAAAACCCATCTCGTATGCGAGCCCACGAGTCAACGTGAATAAAATTTTCACTAACAAATAACTTGACCGTGAATTTAATAAAACTATTTTTATTTAAATATCATTTACCATTATTATTAAGTCGGTTATAATAATATTATTGATTATTAATTATTTATAACTAGTATAAATAATTAATATATAATAAAACGTTTCCGTTTCTTTTACCGGTTAACTATTTAGGGTATAGAGTTCGTTTCACCCGATGTAACTCTTACGGGTCGTAACCGGGTCGGGTTCAAGATTAGTCAGGTCGGGACATACAATATCCAACACTGGGCATATCGCCTGGGACTAACAGTTGATTTAGGCGATACGCCTAGAGGAGGTATACAGGAAAATTTTTTATTTTATTTTCTTATTATTTCTTGTTTACCGACTTTGCTCGAACCGATCTTGTTCCATGTTCTGAGTCACTGGAGTTCCAGTTGAGCAAGTTTCGACTTATTTAATTTTATTTTTGATCTTATTTATTTTTCTTTTTCGTGCTTAACTTTCTTTTGGTCGAGTGTTTCGTTTCGTGTTGTTTTGCAAGTTCAGTGACATTCATGCATTGATGATGTTGATTAAATGGGGAATCTGCGGATACAAGCTTGCCTGCCAATCTGCCATTCACCCAAATCAATAATTAGGGGAGTCTGTTCCGGTTTATGTTCCCTTATTTTAGTTTTGTTTGTATTTTTATTTTTTTTATCGTTCGTGTGTGTTTATTTCTATTTTAGTTTTCATTCCATCCACATTGAGGGCAATGTGTGATTCAAGTGTGGGGATGGGAAGACGTGCGTCTTATTTTTATTTTTTGGTTTGCTTTGAGTCGTAAAAAGTCCAAAAAAAAAACAAAAAAAAATTTAAAAATTGTTCAAAAATGTCCGATAATTTGGTTGTAATTAAATGAAAATGATAGTACAATAAGGATCAACATTCTAATAAATGTGCATAAATGATAAATAATTGTTAGTAGTAGTATCTATAGCTAGTTTCGATGTATTGGTAAGCCCAGCTAACTAATTAAGCTTAAAAATCTTTATGCATCATGAGGAAATTTAATAAATCGTAATAGTGAATAAAATCAGGATATTTTAGTGGGTTCCCATCTTATTATGAGTGATGTACACTGAAACTGTCAAAAATAGAAGATATGTACCTTAGTATTTAAAAGTATATATGTCTCTTAAATAATAAGCACACCTCTGTCTTTTTATGAAAGTAAATCCGACTTTGGTGGCGCTTGAAAATTCCATGTTCCATATCCATATTTGCTTGAGCTTTATATAATGTAATTAATTGTCGAAGCCTATGTGTTTCCCTTCGGGATCGCGACTTGAAGGATACGCCTCTAGGTTAGGTAGGAGGTGGATTTACATGCTACCCATCGGGATAGTACTCAGTGGATGAATCCATGAATCGATGCTCTAAAAAGAAGAGAAATAAATAAATATATAGCTCAAACTAGCTGACCATTCATTCATTATTCCATCATTTTATAGACGTATATAAATATAAATACTATGGTAGTAAAATCTAAATGGTTTAACCTGTGCCTTGAATCTTGAGACGGGATTAGAGTAAAGTTATAATTTTTAAGAGTGGGACACATTAAGTTGAATGATAACTAAATAAAAATAATATTTGATGCATTTGGGCCTGAACGGTTGGTATTGGGTTTAATCAGATAAAAATACCGGTAATCGAGCTAGCTAATGATTAATTAAAATTGAATCTAAATAATTTATAAGTTAAAGGTTGAAAACTGGTTATGATTCCGTTGCAGTATTTTTCGAGGACGAATAAAGAGTCAGTGTGGGGATGTTTAATGTGTGCAAACACATCTCTAATTTTCGAGTCTTTTCTTTATATATTTGAGTCCAATTAAGTTGGTTTCTATTAGTTTTAGTTATTTTTAGTTACATTTGAGTCTTTGAGTCTTTATTTATGTTTTTATATGTTTTTATAGGTAAACAATGAATTCCCGAGGTCACATTTGAAGAGAAGAAGAAAACAAGGAAAAAGGAAGAAAATGCTGAAAAAGAGGGTCTAGGCGTATCGCCTAGACTGAGGGAAGACGTAGGCGATACGCGTGATGTAGCCAGTAGGGGTGTGCTCGGTTCGGTTGGGTTCGGTTTTTAGCTCAAACCGCAACCGAAACCGATGTATTCGGTTTTTAGGTTTAAGAAACCGATCGGTTTCGGTTTCAACCGGTTCGGTTTTTCGGTTTTTAAACTTAGTTCGGTTCGGTTTTCGGTTTACCAACCGAACCTTCAAGTTCTGAAAACAGAAGGTACACCATGGTTAGATTGATCAACCAGGTCGACCTATATCCAAGCCATTGGGCTTGTTCCAAACACTAAAGGGATGGTTGATTCCTTTTATAGAGGTTGTGAGACTTAAGAAAGTGTATGAGTTTCAATGTGGGATGGGATAAGCATTTTATAAAGAGAAGAAAGCTTAAGAATTGTATAGGTTTCAATGTGGGATAACTTAACCTTAGTATTAGAAGAAAGAAATCAGGGAAGGAAGAACAGCTACTGAATAAAAATATATTGATGATTGCAGAAGGCCTCGAACTCGAGACCTTTAGTGTGACGAAATCGTTGTTTACCAGCTGGGCTAAGACAGAACTTTGTTAACTCACCAGTTATAATAAACATAACATAAATTAAACTTTTAAGCTTACTACATATTTTATAAATTTTATAAAGTTAAATATATAACCGGTTCGGTTCGGTTTTCTTCGGTTAGTGAAAAACGAAAAACCGAAACCAAACCGAAAACTTTCGGTTTCGGTTTTTTCGGTTCGGTTTTTTTTGTTTTTTGTTCGGTTTCGGTTTTTTCGGTTCGGTTTTTTCGGTTTTTTCGGTTCCGGTTCGGTTAATTCGGTTTTTTGCACACCCCTAGTAGCCAGTCAAAGGTGGCTTCGACTCGACTAATTTGTCTCCTAGTGACCCCGGGCGTATCGCCTGGGGGACTATCTGTTGTACGCGATACGCGTAAAGCCCCAGAAACCGAAAACTTAGCCTAATCGATATAAATTTGACTTTAGGGTTTTAATTCGCCATTCTTAGACTTGCGTTTGATCTGAGAGCTTCTGGGGACGATTTGTGACGGCGTGGAAGGAAGGAATCTGTAACATCCCAAATTTCTAATAATTTAAAATTTCTCGTTAACGTCTATTCAAGTAAAATTTTACGTAGAGAAAATAATCCCGTACTTTAGTAAAATTATATCATGTGGAAAAAACGATAAAAACTGTGTTTTGGTTAAAAAGTTAAACAAGGATGAATATTTAGGGGCCAGAATTGAAAAGATGTAATTAAAATTAATCAAAATAGAGGAGGAGGAGGGGGAGATCGTAGATCAAGATCTACATCTCGACCCCAACCCCTCTCCACCCTTCAAAGTCCAAATTCTGCAAATTGAGGCTTAGGCTGCGATTTTTGGTGCATCAAAACTGAAATTTGAAGTGTTTTTAAGCCCCAAACTCATCCTTGAAGCAAGTAATCAAAACCCCAACTCCTTGCATGCTAGGTCTCGAAAATTAGGGACTACAAATCTGTAATTTGTTGTTGTTATGTGAATTCTATGGTGTTAGAGAACTTATATGTTGCATAAATTTCTATTTTGATTAACAATTGGTGAAGTAGTCACCAATTTCTTATACTTGAACTTTCAAATTAAATGACCACTTATGAAAGTTGTGAAATTGCTTCCATTGCTTAATTTCTTGTATGAATCTGGTGATATATGATGAATTAATGATGGGTTGGTGTGGATTTCACCAACACTATGTTAAATGGTTAATTGTAGGTTCCAAGGGATGGGGTTATATGTGTGCATATATGTGTACACACAAGGTGTTTGATAAAATGCCTCAAAGAACCAAAAGTGTTGTGAAACAATCAAATTGATAGACGTTCTGCCTAAATGATCACGGAGAAAAATATGTTCACAAGTTGACCCATCCTAGATGAAATTATGATCCATGGCTAGATTGGTTAGTGAATGCCTTAATTGTTATTGTGATGTTGATGGAACTATGTAGCTAGATGTAAACTTGATGAAATGCTTGATTTCCATTAACATGTAATGGTGTAAGTGTAGCATAGAAATCATGTTATTGAAAATGTGGTAAAATGACTATGATGATAAAGGTCCTAACACTGTTGGTGACCCATTAGGCAATCAAGGTGATCAAGGAAGCAATCTCAGTGCAAGTTTAGGCGGATGCTCTAATTCACGAGGTAACATTGTTATGTTACAAGTAGTAGATATGCAAATACGTAATTACATACAAATGCAATAGTTATTAGTTATAGTAAGTGGGTGACGAATGGTTCTAGGAACCATGAAGCCCGAATTGTCATAAGGTTCTCCAATGATAATATTTGGCCATAGGTAAGATTCAGTGGAATCACATAGAGAATAACAAGTTACAATTGGCGGAAATGGGATTTTAGATCCCATGCCATATAAAAGATGAATCATAAATGGTTATAGAACCATGTATCCCAAGGCTTATATGTGGTCAAACTAGGCATTGGAGTAAACCAAAGGCAAGGACCCGTCTTAACGGGACAAATGAAGAAAATGGGTCAATTGGATTTTAACTTCAAAACATGAAGTCCAATGACAAGTAGTTAAACGGGTGCGTAGTTAGTAACATGTATCTAAAAACTCATGTGAAATGATATGTAAGAAGCTATACACACAATAGAAGAGGAAGACTAATCTAGACGTGTGCATACATTTATAACCATGTCAATAGCTTGCATATGTGAATATAGTTGTAGTTAAATGTGGTGGATCATTTCTGGATCATAACCATTGGGGTTGCCACAAGGAAAGCCCTTAATGGGTCAAATGGGTCTGTTAAATCCCGTCAAGGCAATTCATGGTTTAAATTCGAAGGAGGTATGTTTATGAGCCTAACATATGTTTTAGAAGTGATTTATGAGTGTTGAAACACTTGAAATATGGTAGGAAAACTTGTTGGAAAATCTGGTGCAAAACTGGGTAAGAAGGCCAAAATTTGGCAAAGTATAGATTTAGCCGAATTTAGCCAAATCCCTGGAAATATGGCTCCAAGCGTATCGCTTGGAGCATATCCTCTGGTAGGCGATACGCCTGATAGACTAAGCAGGTCATTCTAGGCGATACGCCTAGGAACCCTTTTCTGGTTTTAATTGTTATTTCCCATTGTTGATGATGTTTATACATGTTTATGCAATAGAAACTCACTATTGGAAGTGAGTGAATTGCAGGTAAGGGGAAAGCCTAGCAAGTGAATTGCAGGTAAGGGGAAAGCCTAGCAGGATGTTCATCAAGACTCAGAAGAACCGATCACGTCAAGGATGAATGACCCATCTTGTATTTTGGTGGAAACAACTTAAGTACAAGTTGATGAACAGATTAGAATGTCAAACTCAATTCTATTATATTTTTTAAATGTGAACCACTAAAGTGGCATTTTATGATCATAAAATCATATGTTTTGTACGAAATTTTCTGGGACCAACTTTCAACGTTATAAACGGTTAAGTTTGGCATCAAATTATATACGGGTGTTACAGAATCATGGGATGATCAACCGGAATCATAAACCACAATCAATTTCACAATCCGGGTCCATTCTTACTTTCGATTTCTGTATTTGATTGGTTCAAGAACCATGTTCCAAGTTAAAAATTCAGACTTTCTGCTTGCTTTTACTTTGATTATGGTGGTTGGCTAAACTTATAACACCACCTAGACCGTATGACAATTGTTTGACATTTATGACTTTTATTCGGTTTTAGTAGTTTGATTGATTTTTGATGATCTTTTCCATTCCATTAATTTTCTGGGGTGATGCATATGTGTACTAGATTCAAATTCCTAATTATTGAATAAACCTTGCTTTGCTTGCGGATCCGGTTTAGGTAAAGTAGTTAACTTGTAGGTTATGCTTGCAATTTGATGTGATTACTCAATTGTAGTCATAGGGTTAGTTAATAATTATTTATTTGAATCTTGTGTGATGCTTTCTAAATAACCTTAAAAGGGTGATAGTCATTGGGTAGTCGGGTTAGTAAATTGCTTAGGATAAAATTTTCCCAAAAGGAAACTCCGTAGGTAAGTTCTCTAATTTGCTATCCCGAGTCAATTACAGTTGATTAGTAGTAGCTCCTGCTAGCTTAAGGTGCCCGAGATTATGTTCAGATGTGGTTAAGTCTAGTTGAAGTAGGAAGTACCTAAAAGGTGAACTCTTGTCCGAGCGTAGGATCATCTGTTAGGAAGAACTTAAAAGGTGAACTAACCGCCATCAGGATTGCTAAAACCGAGTTAAGGTGTGAATGTTAAAAAGGAGTCTAGGTCTA
Organism: Deinandra increscens subsp. villosa; assembly: GCA_039602395.1. Lineage (NCBI taxonomy): Eukaryota > Viridiplantae > Streptophyta > Magnoliopsida > Asterales > Asteraceae > Deinandra > Deinandra increscens. The sequence goes on from JBCNJP010000023.1 coordinate 21,121,916, forward strand.
GGTGGTGCCTTTCCTCATCTGATTGTCTTCTTAGGTTTCTCAGTTTCGGTTGCTAATTAGTTGATAGTTAAGTTAGTTAAATCAATCCCTAAAAACCAATTTCAAATTCTCAAATTTCCATTCTTAGGTCCTAGGTTGTGTCTAGCTAGAATAGTGACCCGAGGGTTCGATAAACCCGGTCTTCCTTAGCTTTACTATAATCCGACAAGTACACTTGCCTTTAGGGTTCGGTTAGTTTAGAATTTTCGGTAAAATTTAGGTGTGTCTAGGTTTTAATAGATATTTTTAGGTACATTCCAAACACATCAACGAAGATGACCCATATTTTGAAACTAAAACAATTACTAATTTCAAGTATAATTTACAATTCATGTATGGTTTTTATTTTAATAAATATGGGAACCTCGTAAATGTACCCAAGTATAGCACATTGAGTTCTAGGACGGATACGATTCGTGGGGGGGGGGGTGAGACATCTAAGGACCACCTTATCTCTTTATTAAATACCGTTCGAAATGGGACGGCTAAAAGATAAAGGAGTAACGCCCCTTCAAGCGAGCTTCGAGATCTTTTTTTACTCTTAGTGGCAAGGTCCTATCGTTACGAAGAACAAGACCCACTGAGGAGTCATTAAGGATGTGCATTTGCTTAAAGGATTACTTAGACGTTGTCGATCGTACACAACACTACTTGATACTAGAACGCAAGAAGATGACGTGGAAGGACTATCTACTGGCACATCTAACGAAGATATAAAAAACGACAGGTAGGTCCATGCTAACTAATAAGACTGGCGTTCCCTAAATTAGAAGACGAAGACAAAATAATTGAATACTTTTGTATTAGTCTTTAAACGTTTTGTATTTTTAGTATTACTTCTTAAACTTTTTGTGTTTTTAGCAATTGTATTTTAACCAATGAACCATTATAAATAAAGAACATGTATTTTTTATTTATCTTGTTTTATATTACAATTAGGAATTCAAAAAATTAAATAGGAACCAATTTTGAAACTGAACCAGTTCCATCCTACCCTAACCCGTTCTTACCGGTTCTTCATTCTGTACTCTCAAACCGGTTCGGAATAGATTCTAGTTCTTCCATGGATTCAGTTTGAGTTGAACCAGTGGACCCCTAGGAACCGGCTTGAAACCGGTTCTGGTTGCACTTAGGAACCAAAATTTACACCTCTAAAGAGTAGGAGAGAACATATATGAAACAAGCAGGAACACCACCCCCTTGTTGTATAGGTAACGGGAAAAGAATTTAACGAGACCACTTCCCCACTCCCGATTCCGTACCTTACACCCTATGGATAAAAGAATGTGTGTCAACCATCACTTAAGTGCTCTAATTTTATCTCTATCATCAGGAATTGGCAATGCATGAACAATGATGTTAGAACTCTTAAGATAAGAACAAAGTTTTTCTTTTTGACCGACTTTATTTGACACTTGTCCACTGTAAGACTTAAACCCTCAATCTCTAAAGGAGGAACACCTTAAACAATGCCATAATGGCATTACGCTAGAATCCCTTTGGTGAGATAATAAGCTAACCACCAAAATAAAACAATATCCATTTTCTAAGACCAAACTTGACCCAAAACCTTCCACTTCTGAATTCTAGTTTCTTCTTAAAGTCTATAAATACACCACGAAACGTAACATTTCTAAATTCTAAGGCCAAACTTGACCCAAACATCCTTTTTCTAATATCATCAATCCCATGACCAAAGAACATCTGCATGGTAAACAACAAATCAAATTCAATGTTTACAGAGAACGGGTTGAGTAGTAGGTCAAGTTAATTTTGAAAAGTAATTTATGTCCAAAATGTTTACAAAAATTATACTATATCAACAATACTACATTTTTTAATAATATGATTTACGAGGTTATTATCAACATCAACTTTCAACAAAGATCACGGTTTCCTTTTTATCCAAAAATATATTTTAGTTCAACAAAATTCTATAGCTTACACCCTTACTATGGATAAAAAATGTGTCAACCATCACTTAAATGTTCTAACTTGTCTCTAACTATCACCAGGATTGGCAATGCATGAACAATGATTTTAGAACTCTTGAGATAAGAACAAGTTTTTCTTTTTGACCGGCTTTATTCGACACTTGTCTACAGTAAGACTTAAACCCTTAACCTCTAAAGGAGGAATACCTTAAACAATGACATAATAGCATTAGGATATAATCCCTTTGGTCAGATAATAACAAGTTAACAACCACCAAACAATACAATATCCATTTTATAAACCTGCCCCAAAACCTTCCACTTCTGAATTCTGAATTCTAATTTGTCCTCAAATTCTATATATACACCACAAAACGAAACCTTTCTGAATTCTAAGGCCAAACTTGACCCAAAACATCCTTCTTCTGATATCGTCGATCCCACGACCAAGGAACATCTACATGGTAAACAAAAAATCAAATTCAGTGTTTATAGAGGCCGGGTTGAGTAGTAGGTCAAGTTGTTTTTCAAAAGTAATTTATGTCCAAAATGCTTACAAAAATTATACTATATCAACAATACTACAATTTTTAATAATATGATTTACGAGGTTTTTATCAACATCAACTTTGAGCAAAGATCACGGTTTCCTTTTCATCCAAAAATATATTTTAGTTCAACAAAATTCTAAATTATTTATAAGAACACGTAACCTTCTGAAGAATAACGCGGTGGAGGGAGTTCATACGGTACAGGCAAAGTAATCACATCTGGCAGATCCGTTTTCTTGTTATGTGGTGAAGCCAGTGTTACAAGTTTGGTTATTTTTGCTTCATCAGTTTTCAAAGTCGGCCCAAAATAATTATTCTGCAACAAAACGTTCAACGATCATGGAAAAAAACGAATCCCATCTTGAAATGGAGAAACATAAAAGACGGAAACAAACATTTTACCTCTGCTGTACTCCCATTTTCAGTACAAGAAAATGCATGAGCATGGATGGTTGAAGATGGCAAGAACAGCACCCCGAGCTGCAAGGGTAAAACAGTAAAATCAAGATATAAGAATGAGGCCCCTGTGTCGCATAGAAAAGGTTAATTATCAAAAAAGAAAAGAAAATAAAAGTTTATGCAACAAATGTACTAAACTTGACAAGGGTTGTCATTGTGTGTATCGAATTAAAATTCATACCGTTTTATGTACCAAACCTGGAAACTCTGGATTACAACAGGAAAATTGTTTATGTGGCAGAAATAAATGTATCCCAACAATTCGATAGATAGCCAGTTCATAAATAAGTATGTTAGACAACGTCAGAGACACTAAGACTCACTACATCATGTTTTTGGTTGCTCTCCTATTTCATTGCCCGATGCGCATCAACAGTCTCATACTAATTCTGAACACGACCCAAGTTCAATGCCCAAACCAAATACTAATATTGTTAATGAGATCTTGGCCTAGTGGTCAAGGGGGAGGTGGTAAGATAGTTTTACCTGGAGGTCGTGGGTTCTATCCTAGGCATATGCGGTTCTTTGGTGATTTAAGGGGTTAGGTTAGGAGTAGATTAGAGTTAGCCGTCAGATACAAAAACAGAGTCGCTTAGTCAGCCTTTTGATACACCCATAGTTTTCAAAAGCGTGCTCTTTTAGCGCCTAGGCACAAATCCTATGCGGTGAGCAAGAAATGCGCTTAGGGTACCTAGGTAATTAAGGCGCCAGGTTTGGTTAGTTTCCGGTGAGTTTGCTGCCGGATCACAGTGAGCACACACTACCTCTTTATATCTTCCTTTTTGGTTGATACTTGATGCCAGATTGTCCTGTTTTTGTCTACTCCGGCAATGTTTTTGTCTGCTCCGGCGATGTTTTTGCTTGCTCGGCGATGTTTAGGAGAAGAAATGAAAGAAAAAAGGAAAGAGAGATGGATATACAGAGGGAGAGAGGGAGATACAGGGATGAGATAGTTCAAATAAAAGTCGATACCTAAGCCTTAAAGGCCCAAGAATACTGTTTACTGTTTTCTGTAGGACTGTTTTATTTTTCTTTTGTCTTTTTATGCTTACTTGCAGGAAACAAAAGGGTTAGTTCAAATTTCAAAATAGATATAAAATAAAAAGGGTTGGTTCTTTAAATATCAAGTAAATGTTATGTTTTGATAATAGTTGTAAGTGATTTTTTTATTCTTTATCAAAAATTAATTGTGGTATTTGGGATATAATTTTATCATTTTGGTATTTTATATTTTATTTTTATTTTTATTTTTTATTTAAAAGCGTTTTTTTCTCGGGCCCATGCTTTTTTGCGCCCATCGCCTAGGCCCTAGACGCACCCTATCCGTCTTAAGTGCGTCTCGCGCCTTTGATAATTATGGATACACCTATGCTCCCCACTAAATATTCCATTTGCCTACCTACTCCAATCTATCACGTGATTTGAGTGCTTACTTGACAACTAATAATACACATACTGTTCTGTACAATACATGACCTGGAAGGCTTAAAGCAATGCATGAGAAGAAAAAATCATAGTTCCCAGGGTTGGTCATTGATTCATTCTAGTAGGAGATGTGGATGGCATTATTGTCATAGTCTCAATTTGATGGTATGAATCTCGGATGTCTTTGTTACTTCCTTGGGAAAGAAGTTTCTTTGCAAGGGATTATACGTTGTCAACAGAAGTATGTTCTTGATATGCTCACTTAATTTAATATCTTCTGCAAGACTGTAAAGCAATGGGTTCTTTTTCAAAGGACAGAAGTCCTATTAAGGATCCTAAGCAATATAAGAAAGAAACCTGCCGTGAAGATGAAATTCTTGACAGTTACGCAACCTACCTATAACAATTCAGGGTAAGATCTTAAGTTCACGTTCCAAACCCTACACAGTTCATGTTTTGAAGCATATCAAGGCCACACCAAGGCTAAGAATACTTTATTCAGATCATGGACATCATCAAGCGGATAATTTCATCAAGGGAGGAGGTGGCAGAAGGTAATCTAATTTCATGGAAAAACAAGAAACAACACACCTCTTCTCCCTTGAGTGTTGAATCAGAGTATAGACATAGCAGATGTGGCATGTGAAGGACGATAAGACGTGGGTTAGAAGTCCAAAGAAAACTGGGTGTGGTTACAAACAACTTGATAAGACTGCAATAGTGAGTCAGTTATTCATATAGCCAAACTTAAGTGTTTCATGAGAGGACCTAGACTCTCACCTACTGAGAGACCATAGCAGCCAAAGTTGCACGGGTCGCTAAAGGCTCGTCAGTTGCCTAGGTGTAAGGAGCAAAAAAAAGGGCACGCCACACGCCTAAGACAAGAAAGCCGCACTAATAAAAAAATACATATAATAGAGCAATAGACATTCAAAATTAATATTATAAAATAATACCATTTTCACATAGAAAGATCAAGGCAAAGATGCAAAAACTTCATACATTAGTAGTCCAATAATACAAAGTTTAATAAAATTGGAATCTTAGAAATTACCAATTCATTATTTTTTTTTATTAAAAATGAGGCTGATTCTATGTCTAATTGCAATATATCGTCTGTGTTGCAATTACGCCCCGCTTACGGTGTGCGCATATAATGTATATATATGTGTGGGCCCTTGGGGGCAAAAGTGAAACTGCACTAATTTTGACGTTATTTTACTAATTTCGTGAAAATAACATTTAAAGTGACGGACGGTTAATCATGCATCATATGGTGGATTTGATGAGTGTCATGTGCCTTATGTCAAAGGCTTGATGCAAAACTGCGGAGTCGGGGGTCTCCTAGAAGCAGCTTCTCTATTCCTACGGGGTAGAGGTAAGGTTGTCTACATCTTACCCTCCTCAGACCCTACCTTAGCTTTGCTATTGGTGGGATTTACTGAGTATGATGATGATGATCAGTCTCTCTTGTAATCTTGAGGAGTGTAGACAACTCTACCTTGGCAAATCTAAATATTCAGCTTTGTAGCTAAAAAACTTCACTTCCTTATATCCTTTCTATCCCATCCATACATTTACAGAATAAACAAATAAACCGGTTTCTATTTCCGTGTTAAAACTGAAAGCAACACTCCCTTGAGTTTGTGTGTTCCTTACACAGTTACACTCCTTCCTTTCCTCCACCACAAGTTAGTGTTAAATAACTAAAGGTCCCAATCATAGTTATCAAAGGCGCGAGGCGCACTTAAGCTCCGCCTACGGCCTAGGCGATAAAATAAAAATTCTAAAGTATAAACTACCAAAATGACAAAAAATCACTTAGAACTGTTTCAATTCTTCTTGTATATAAATGGTATGTAGTAATTAAGACTATCCATCTCTCCTTCATTTCTACTTTTTTCTTTCATTCTCTTAAACAAATTAAGACTATCCATCTCTCCTTCATTTCTACTTTTTTTTCTTTCATTTCTCTTAAAAATCGCCGGAATTTCACCGGAAACTAACCAATACAGCTGCAATCTCGCCGAAATATCGCTAGAATCTAGCCGGAAACTAACCAAACCGGGCGCCTCAATTACCTATGAACCCTAAGCGCATTTCTTGCGCATCGCTCAGAATTTGCGCCTAGGCGCCAAAAGTGAACGCTTTTGATAGCTATGGTCCAATGGTTAAATAAACTTCAAAAATTCCAGCTGTGCACGCATCTGTGTCACACTTTTAATTTTTTGCGCCTTCCATATGTCTGAGGCACCCATGCCTCATCTTGCCTGAACAGTGAGCACCTAGGTGCGCTTTTGACTACATAGTGAGACGGTGTCGTGGGAACACGGACAGACACTCCATCAATGCACATGCACATCAGGACCGAGTGTTGGCTTCTATATATTCTCACAAAGCCCTTATGAAAACACAGTTGGAGTGTTAGTAACAAGTTGGGGATGATTAACATCTTTGCTACAACTTGAGGAGTGTTAGAGATAGTCTAGTATAGAAATTTTTTAATGTATTAGGGTTGCACATGCAGCTTCCTTCTACAGCTTTGTATTTTGTATAATAGAGGAGTAACCTCTAAGAAATCATTCCTAGAAATATCTTTCATTACAAATTTGAAGCTACAAAATTACTCATCTGACAACCAACAGTCAAACAGCAAGTTATTTTTGGACAAATAGTATCAAATACCTCGTATGAACGAATCATCAGCTGGGTGTTGTTTTTCTGAAGTGCTCCCCAGGCAGCTTTACTGAGGTTTGATGAAGTCAGCAAGAACCATCTGTAAATTTTTAAATGAATTATGAATATATTAATGATAATAAAAACAGAAACATATTAGTGACCCAGCCTCATTTGCATAAGAAAGGGGAAGATAATAAGCAACAAATGTGGCAAATTAGGCGGCCAAACTCACTTTTTGTTCAATTTTATATAAATAATTTGTGCGCTTGTATGATAACAATGAGTACATTATAAGAACACTAATCTAACTTGTTGAATAAAAAGATGCAGATTGTAGGCATAAACAACAAACTTGAGGCGACTTCCGCCCCATAATACCGGGTTTGTTACAACTTTTTTTTACCAATTTGAAACTTTAAAATTAAACAAAACCCAAATTAAACCAGGTTAGTAGGCACTTACGCAAGGTTTTGACCATTATAACGAGTAAATGTCTTTATGTGAGGCATTGCACGACTGGATCATAGAAAATATATATATGTCAATATCTTGCACAAGTAAATTTCAACTCATGAATGAATCGATTTGGATTATTATTATTTATTTTTGACGGTTCAATCAGGTTAAATCAGAAGATTTAGATAAAAGCAAAACAGGCCAAACAGGGTAATCACCAAAGTGTAATTTTGACCCATTACCCAACCCACCCATTTTGCCACCTCTACTAAATCTGCATATGCCTTTACTTTAATAAATGAAATATAACACCTTTGTAGGTCTATGAATTGACAAACACAATTGTGTAAGCTGCAAATTTAATTATGGTTTCATACTTTATTTAACTAAGAGACGTCTTTCATACCAGCGACCAGTGTGGTTTGCTTTCCATTTTGCCCAATATTTCTTCAAGAATGCTTTCTCTACATTCTTTTGAGGGCTTGGAACACAGCTCCCAGCAGCATAACCCTATTAAATACGAGAAACAATACCGCGTGAAATAAAAATAATCCCAGTAACAACAACATTAAAAAAAATATTATAACTTGGTCGTAAATTATGATTTCAGAATATAGCAATATTGTGTGTTCATTTATTCCTTTGGCATAGTTAAGTTCTGTAAACTATGTACTATACATAATAGGTGATGCTAGTAATACACCACCATGAATGGAGGTAGAGATGGCCGGTTAAATAACAGTCAAAAAGGGTTATTTAGGTAGAGATGGTCGGTTAAATAACTAGTCAAAAAGGGTTATTTTTATTAACAGGGCCAAACAGGTCCAGAATGTGCTGACCAATTAAATATTTGATCTCCTTAATTTTATGATAACCAATATGTGAATGCAATTTTAACCTCGAAGATTAACAAGAAGACCGAGATACACCCAGTTTTATCTATTTTCGATCACAATTGTCCCTTGTAACCTTGAACATAATCCATGATATGGGTGAATATTACCTCTAGAGAACATCTAATATCCTCAACAGTAGGCCACACAATTAAAGGTTCCCCCAGGCCCAGAGGCTTCTTATCCTCTGATACTCCCGATGACATTGAGAATGCAAACTCAGTCATCCACTTTTCGTCTAAAGAACCCAGAGACGAAAACTGTTGCAATTCAAAAACATTAGTGCAAAAGTTATATTCATATAATAATCATCTAACTTCTAATTAAAATGATTAGGAGATTTTATGCTTAAGAAAAATACAAATTAGGCGACTTTTAAACCATAGTCACCTGTTCCCTTCTTAGCTATGAATATATATATATAGTCGAAGGTTCATTGTGTATATATATATAATATAATAGGGTGAGGTTCATTGTAGACACCCCTATAAGTGTAGACAAGTAGACACCCTATTTCACATGTGAAATTACTCTATTTCGCATGTGAAATTTAATAAACTTTTTTTTTATTTTATGTAAATAAATAAATAAAATCTAAGATAAACAATGAAAAATGTGAAAAATTTAATTCATAAATGATTACGTAATGAAATCTATGATGCACATGGCTTGATTTTGGAAAAAAGAGTAAAACGAAAGGATCCAGAATGAGTGTGCGTAATCTGCATCATTCATGAATTAAATTTTTCACAATCCTCATTGTTTATCTTAGATTTTATTTATTTATTTACATAAAATCTAAAAAAAAGTTTTTTTTCTTGAATTTTACATGCGAAATAGAGTAACTTCACATGTGAAATAGGGTGTCTACCTGTCTACACTTATAAAGGTGTCTACAATGAACTTTTCACTAATATAATATATATATACATATACATACACCACACACACACACATATATATATACAACAACCATACCTAGTAAACCCACAAATAGCAGATGATGGTACTATTAGTACTCAGTAATCCCCCCCCCCCCCCCCCAATGAATTTGAGTGGTCCCCCTCTGAAAATTAGTGACTCAGATTGGTTCTCAAAACAATTGGTTCTCAAATGATATGCCATAGTAGAAACAGAAGACATACTCCATACCTGATATATAAGGGGTGAATTTCGAAATTCTTTATCAAAAACACAATCCTGTAGAACTGACCGGATCTTCATGTGTCCCCATTTCTTAATATTTGAACCAGAATGATATCCAGGTACAGAAGCTATTAACCTTACCTGAAATTTGTGGTTTCCGAACTTTAGGTAATACTAAAAACATCTGATCTTTTACAAAAATATGAAAAGAAAGTTACCGTCGCTTTGCTGTAATCAAATCTCTTAAAGAAAGTTGAACTGAAGTTGAGGTTGCCTAGTTGCGGGAGTTGAATAGAAAATTCAGGCCACTGCAATTATTATAAAGGTAAGTGCTAAAAAGTCCTAAACAGAAGTATTACTGAAATGTAATTATGATGAGATTTTTTAGGGATAACTACATACACCAACAATATAAAAAAATCCCAACATTATCAGCTTTTCATGAACTTTAGAAACTTCTAAATAACACATCTTTAATACCTGTTATCAGTAATCAGATAACAAGAATTGACACATGAGATCTATGAACTGATTATGTATTTTGTATTTCTTGATCATTTACACTTGAGCATATGCTCTATTTAAGTACAAGATACAACTACTGTTTCACCTATACATATTAACTGATATTACATTAACTAATATTCCAACCACTTGTTTACAAGTGGATGTGCAGCTGTAATCTTCTAGAATATAGTAAATATTGATATTCTTTAACACTCCCCCTCAAGCTGGAGCATATATATTGATCATGCCCAACTTGTTACATATATAACTGATTCTAAATCTAGGCAAAGCTTTAGTGAAAACATCGGCTAACTGATCACCACTACGAACATGAGGTGTTGCAATTGTTCCATCTCTTCAAGTTGTTCTCGAGTAAAGTGACAATCGACTTCAATGTGCACCGTTGTCCAAATACCAAAGACTCTCATTGGTACATGTGTAATTCTTAGGATGTACTTCCTTCTCGTTAAGGAAGACTTCCTCGCGTTCTAATACTTCGTCTACGGCCATTAGAAGCGTTGGTTCCAAATCTTCTTCAATAAGATTGGATTGCTCTATTGTTTGCTCCTTCTGACGACAGTCCTTCGCGCGTAGTGCCCAAATTTGTTACAGTTGTAACATTTCTCCTTGCTCATGTCCTTTTTGGGCCTATAACCTTTCCCTTGGTTATTTTCTCATGGTTTCTGAGAAGTACTTGCTTCCTTATCACCCGCCTTAAACTTCCTGTTCTTCCACTGGTTGCGTGATGACTTGGACTTTCTTGCTCCGTTGTTCCCAGACTACCTTCCAAGATTAGAATCATTTTCTTGACGTGCGAATAGAAGTTTATCCTGGTTTTCTCCAGTTCCACCATTCCTTGACTTTATCCTCTCTTCAAAAGCCTTCAAACGTCTAATTGTTTCATCTAGAGTCATCTCGTCTAGATCAAAACATTGCTCGATAGACGCAACTATTTGAGTGAATCTTTCTGGCACGGATCCTAATAGTTTTCGGGTCAGTGTAGACTCCTTAATAATTGATCCCAAACTGCTTGCCTTAGAAACAATTTGATTGAATCTAGTAGTGTAAGAATCTATCGTTTCATCTTCCTTCATTTGAAACAACTCAAACTCTGTCTTGAGCTTTTGCAAACGTGCCTTTTGTACACGTGCTACTCCAACATGACGCGTATTAAGTGTGTCCCAAATTTCCTTAGCACTTTTGCACTTTGCAGCTTGCAACACCATCTCTCTCTTCTGGTAGTGCTTGGAATAGATACGCGCACGCGGTCTTGTCCTTCTTGACATCCGCTCCTGTGTTTTCGTTCGGTTCTATCCTATCCCATAATCCATTTGCCTTTAGTATGGTTTTCATTCGAATTGACCATATGATATAATTTAATGGTTTTAATATAGGGCATTGTTTTGCTGTTAAATATATATATATATATATGTATATATATATATATATATATATATATATATAGGGAGAGGATCATTTGAGAACTAATTTGTTGAGAGAACTTTTAAGAACCATTTTAAGCCACTAGTTATATTTACATATACCCCTTCCCATGAATCATAGTGGTCCCCAACTGAAATTAGTGGTGGAGATTTAGTTCTCAAAAGTTCTCAAAACAAAAAGTTCTCATTTGAACCTAACCCTATATATATATATATATATAGGGCATTGGAAATTGGGTAAGGACACCGTTTCCTTATGTACAACAATTTGTTTGTTGCTATCCTCGTCCGTCATATTTTTCAAAATCTTCGTGTTGTATTGGATCGAAAAACAACAATATACTTAGGATTTCTCTAAATTCTAAGTTTATGTATTCTAATGTTGTACTATACTATTCTAATCAAAAATTAAATTCCAAGAATATGTAATCGCTAAAACCTGGAATTAGGATTCTTGATTTGATAAATCTCCGACTTTAATGATCTTCAAAAAAATCGTGAACAACCCTTCTTGACTCTCTTGTCCGCGATTCTTGATCCACCAAAAAACCTCTTGTGTTCAACTTGATTCAAAAATCCAAACTTTGAATTCTTGAATAATCGTTCTTTGTTCACGCACCAATTGATCAACACCCGTCTCGTGAAACGATCTTGAAGTAAATTCCGATTTCTGTCTTGTCAGTTGTCACCAATTGAAATCCTCGATTTTAATAATCCCAAAAACGGAACAGTCCCTTCGTCCTGTCCTCCCTCTCGTCTGATCACAACCAGCGACACCCAAAAGAAAACAGCCCCCTCCGCCCGTCTTCCTTTAGTCCGATCGAAACAGCAACCCAAAAAAAGTCCCATTTGTCCCTTCTTTGTTTCTGTTCGATCACAGTAGCGCCAAAACAGGAACCGGCGCCCGCGACTCCGCAATCAACAATCGACACTCCTCTTTTCTTTGATTATGATAACCAAAACGAACCCAAATCGTTTTCTAGTGAGATCGGTCGAATCAAAACAGAAAAATAATTTGCGATATTTGATGGATATCGCAAGCAATGAACCGACAATGTGATGAAATCAAACCGTGAAACAACGTGGCTCTGATGCTAGATTGTTGGACAAATTGATGATGATGATGATGATGATGTTTACACGAAATGAATTTCTCACAAACTCTCTTTCTCTTGCTCTCTTTGATGAACACAATTCTAAAAAACAAAAACACATTACATTGAAATTCTGAGTTTACATACATATTTATAGACTTGTTATGGCGGTTAAAAGCGGTTGTAGACTTTCAACTTCGACAATACAGACCCTATACTATTTTACACTTGACACACTAACTAAACCTATACTTTAGTTAATTACAGTTTGACCCATTAACTTACAACCTGAGAAATGAAACATTATTATATCACAATATTTACATACTACTTTAACTGACCCCTATTCCTTTTAAGCCTTTTTTACTTTTTTGACCTGTTAGCTAAAACTAATTTAACCTCGGTGAATACAAATTTAGCCGCGATGCAGTAGTATAGTACCTTTAGTGCACTAAGATAATCAATGAGGTCACTTTCAAATCCACTTCCTTTATCTGGACTATCTTGCTTTTTCCATGGGAAATCTTGCATCCACAAACCCTGGCTTTTGTTATTCCAATCAACATAGATTAAGTTTGCCGTATGGACAATAATTCTAACTCCTTGAGGATACACCAGAAACATCGCTTTGGAATGGTGGGTCCCCCATGCAATGGGTAATGAAGGTTTGTGCAAAATCCAATTTGGAGGTTTGTTTTTCTATGGAAAAATAAATAAAACATAGATAAAACAAATGTATACCAACCAGAATGATCAAATGCATATATGATAACTTTGGTTGATGCAAACCTTCATATGCTCCTGCCTACCGTCACTTTCACCATGAACCACCAAAACATGAGGAATTTTCTTTATAGTTGGACATGCTACACCACAAACAAAATGATCATCGTACCTCGTAAGTCACCTAAATTGCTAGAGAAGCTAAATAAAAATAGTTGAGGTGTCATTAGTGATTTGGCAGGTTGGGTAACTAACGTGTGTCAATTTTAGTACTGGGTTGACCCAGAAGCACTTTTTTGTCCATTTTAAACAAAGATTATATATCAGTAATACCTTTTTTTTTTAACAGCAAAAGAACAATTATATTAAAACCACCTCTAACAAGGAGCTAGAGGGAAAAACACCATACAGAGCAAAAGGAAAATAATTACAACCAGTACAACGGATCACGAATCCATAACGGCCAATCTATATCACAAAATTTTGCACGGTTAAAGATTTAGGAGGTTGTATGCATTAAAGATAGACTTTAGGTCTCTTTCAAGCCATTTGCCTCAGTTCCCATTTAAGCTAATGCTTCCATTTATCCCCGTTTGAGACAAAACACAAACGAACTCAACCCACTCATAAGTATATGTCGTTAAACGATATTCTCTCCTAAAAGTGACAACATATACCATTATCATTGAACGCACTTGCATGGGCGTTTCTCACCTGACATCAACCAGTCAAGGTCAACCATGTAGTTCGAAAGAACAGCAACGAGCACATTCCCCTAACCACCATATAAAAACTTAATCAAGAAGTGTTGATCACATAGCAAGTGACATAACTGAAATAACTTCGTTTCTGGTAAATATGCAGAAGAATTGCTAATGACCTGAATCACATCCCCAATTGACACAGAATTGGTATTAGCCCATGGTTGCAGACCTTTCACTCTCATAAGTCGAAACGTTAGCGGAATTTTATCTTTTGTGGCCTTGAAATTGCGGATTGCCTCAACAGATATTTCCTTATCTTGAAAATCATCATTCATCTCACTCTGTGTGTAAAACAGGATTAATGAAATTCACATGAATCAACTAAATAAAAACAAATAACTCATTTTGGTGAACTTTTCATTAAATAAAAAATGTTACCTGCAATTTTCTAGCAAGGGCCTCATCTTCATGAACTTGCCGCAATCGCTTTTGCGTAGGTGAATCATCTTGAACTCCTTCAGTTAATGGTCTTTTTTGTTTACTTGGGGAATATCTCGTTTTTACACTATTAAAAGCCTTATACTTGAATAAGTAATGCCCAGGGATTAACTCAATAATATCGCCATCATTAAGTGTTAGCTTTTCACGAGATAAAAGCTTCTTCCTCTGATCCTGAGATCTAATAACAACTGGATTTGTTCCTTCCTGTAAGTCCATTTAAATCAAACAAAAGTTCAGTTTTTAACATTTTTTAAGTATTACAGGCTACATACACGTAGAAGATCAAGAGCATGAAATGGACCAAGATAAGACGCATTTTAATCATCGATTATAATTATAAAAATTTATTGAAAAAGAACCCCCAGAAAACTTCATAAACCCACAAATTTTGGACAAGTATAGCAACGTTTTGCAGGTTATGATGTTTTGTTGCTGCCATATCAGAATCAGAATCAGAATTCTGAACCTAAAGCCTGCCTGATATCAAATACCTTACTATACGAAATGCCAAATCCAAAACCATTTGTAGCCTCACAGCTCCTAATGCTGTAAAAGGAATGTTGAATTTTCAATCAAAATAGTTGGTGTTTTCTGTTTGATAGGGACAAGATACATGTGTGTGTGTGAATCATCAAACTGATGATGTAATTGCTTACTTCATCGATCCTATTTATATAGTGTTGTAAGTTTGCTAACACTGAGTAAAGTGAGATAGAGAATTTATACCACCGCCAGTTGAGTAGAGCCATCAGCAGCAGAGACGGTGAGAGATAGATGTTTGCGGCTAAGTCTCTTGTCGGAGATAGGTATAACATCGCGACCTAAGAAGTTAATTCCTTTGAAGATTTCAACTCTAGGGATTGAATTCGAAGAGTCTTCCTCTAGATTATCATTCAGTGGCACCAAAACCCCAACCTTCACCACATACAAATTGACACGTAAAAAGCGATGCGTGTATGATAACGGGTGCTGAAATTACGTACGTACGTACCTGAGAAGAATTTTCTTCCATTGACGACGCTGTAATTAATTAGAGAAGCATGACCTGAACTATGAACCCTGTAACTGGCGTATATGATTTGCTTCGATACAGAGGGTGTTTGGGATTCAAGATTGAAAATTTATCTGTCTTTTTCAAACAGCGGTGATATAGACCTATTTGAGAGGTTCATTTTCCCCATAGATTTAGATTGCTTAATTATTGACTTATTAGCTTTTTTTTTAAAGTCAATAAGCAGTTTTGAGTGTTTGGCAAATGAATAAGCACTTTTATTTTTAGCTTTTTAGAAAGCTAATAATTTAGTTTTCAATAAGTAAAGTTTTTCTGGCTTTTTAAAAGTGTTTATAGCTTTTTGAGTGGTGAATTACCATACTACCCTTATTTTAACTTATATTCACCTAACCTTATACTCACTCAACCCCTTTTTAGTCATTTTACATATAAAAACACTTATCCACTTAAATAAGCAAATCCAAACACTTTTTTAAAAACTTTTTTTTTAAAACTTATAAGCCAATAAGTACTTTTAACAAAAATCACTTATCCACTTAAATAAGCAATCACAAACAAGCCCTTAGCATTTTGTATCAGGCAAACACTCCCTCAAAGAACACCAATAAAAAAAATTAAACTAAAATTAACAAACTTAATTCATTTTTTTCACTGTTCTTCGTATGAAAACAACACTATTTAAAGGAAATCAAAACATCAACTAATTGTCTACGTGGAAATGACAAGGAACATCATGGAGAACATGACAAGTAACTTGTTAATGCATTAGTAATAAACGTGGGGTGAAATCATGGGGCGGTATGTATCAAGCGTACAAAAATGCTTTTCGTTAGAAAGCTTTGATTTTAGTTAAGGGTTTGTGTTGGCTCTCGTAAGGGCTTCTTTAAGAATATAGGTACAATTTGATTTAAAATAAAAATATGATGCGGAAAGTAAATCAAATTAGAAGATCACAATTCATAAAAAGGTTTGTCTGTGTATCTTAAATGTAAATATTCGTTTACACGAGTTTATGTTATAGCAACAGATCAACAAAAATAACTTTTCTACAAGAGTAAGTTATATGCACTTTGAGAAGCTTGAGAATTGTTAGTGAATGTCTTGCCTTTGTTGGTGAAGAACGTTTGCTATTTATAGCAAGTTGTAGAGGAATAATGTGGTTGAGACGATTAAGTTTGGAGTGTGTCGGAATATATAGAGATAAATTGAGGATATTCAGTTTATCTTTTTCCAACTGTGTTCGCATTGAATATCAAGGGTGTCATTATCTTTACTTGTTTTTCACTCATAGTTTTTTTTTTTTTTACTTCTTGTAATCTTTATCTTCTAATAGTTTTAAACTCTTTCAAGACTCTTTATTGAAGACTAGGGATGATTCTCATTAGAAGTTGTTCACAAAAATGGGGATTTTTGTGAAAGATAAATTTCAAAGATCTACTTCGGAATTTCTGAAGTATATCTGTGAAAATACAGAATTGTAGATTTCTACAGATTCTGATCTCCTTCTTTTGGGGATATTTCTTATATTTTCTTCTAATACTTGACTATTTCTATTACAGATGGAAGTGTTATAACAATCTCCCCTAAGTATTTGAAGAAAATAAATGAAAGAGACAAGAATCATTTTATTGATCAAAAGAAAGATACATCAAGCATAATACAGAGATATTTTAGGATAGCTCCTTAGCCTCCTTAGTTAGGGAGTCAATTGTGACTTTGAATTTGTTAGGCAGCTGCTCAGTACACGCCCTAAAGAATTGTTTATGGAATCCCCTATGCCTTTTGAGTTGTTCCAGAGTTTTGATCATTGATGAATTTCTTTCTTGTATCTCTAAATTAGGTCGTTGTTTGATTCTATCAAGAAGTTAATAACTCGCAGAGATAGATTAGAGTAAGAGTGACATTGATCTATCCTGAAGAAACTCTTTTTCTTTTCATAATTTCTGAAGCATATTCCAATTTCTCCAGATAAAGTGATTACCTTAGATCCCTTTCATTCCAGCCCGTCAGGTAGATCTTCTTTTGCTAAGGGAATTGATAGTTTTTCCAATCTCATGTGCCTTCGTAGTTTAAAGTCAATTTGGCATATCTTTTATAGATTTTGACTCCAACTTCTCTCATTCTATGAAGGCACGTCGATTCCTCAAACTCTTAGAGTTGGATAAGATGTAGGTTTTGAGAAGTGACATTATGTGTATTGGGCTTAGTTGATCCAGTTCTCCGTCATGAAAAGAATAAGGTTGACAGTTGTTATCAGTGGTAACAAAGTTGTAGGAGTTGTATCGAGAGGGACCAAACTGACCTTCACATTTTCTTTCTTTGATTTCTAAGAGTTGTAGGATCTTTGCTTCAGAGTAGAGCCAGTTTTGCTCATAGGGCTCTTGATAAATTAATTCTTTGAAGACTCTTCGGGACATTGGGCTCATTTGAGGTTCTCCTTTTGTTTCTTGAAGAAACATGTCGAGAATTCCCTCTTTTTATGCCATACTTCATATGTTGCTTGTTTTTCACCCCTATAGTTGTCTTCGTATAGGACATGGAGATAGTAAATAGTTCAGGCATGTTCTCTGCTCTCCCTTGATCAGTTGTCTTTTATTTCCCCTTTTTTGATTGACTTTGATGCTTTGAAGGCCCTTCACTTTGGACTTTGCCCCTGATGTTGGTTGTGGGCATGGCAGATGGAGGAGGTTTGTTTGAAGGTTGTCTTGGAGGAAGAGGAGGCATTGAAGGTTGTCCAGAAGACAACACATGTCCTTTTGTTAACATGATAAACTTTCCTTCAGGAGATTTGTCAGTGCTTGAGAGCCCATCCAAGCTGAGTGGGTACAGGTCTTCCACATTCCTCACTGAACCTGTGTTTGGGTCTAGCTCCTGTGTTTGTTGGGAATCATGTGAAATGATATCCAAATGGCCCTGTTCCTTGTTTCCAAAATTTTCACAAAGGTATTCCTTGAGGATGCACCAATATAATTAAACAATAGATGATTGAAATTGAATACTTTTGGTTGTCATAGCGTTTATTTGAGAGCGTAAATAAGATAATTTTTTTTTTTGTCTTGAGTGTTTTTGAGTTAGTGAATGTGATCATCAACCCAACACAGAGAAAAACACAAGAAATTGCCCTGACTTTCTTTCTCTTTCGCTCCATTTCCTTCCTTAAGTGAAACTCAAAAACACAAACTTTTTTATTTTCCTTCTCCTTCTTTCTTTAAGTGGAACTCAGAAACACAAAAACTTTTACATGTTCTTTCTTTTCCCTGCTTAAGTGAAATTGGAAACGCAGTGTAAATAACTTAATTTGGAAAGAAAAAAAACTGCTAATTTTGCTCACACATAAAACGGTGTCAATTGTTTTATTCACTACTATTCATTCTTTTGGGTTTTAAAGATAAAAAAGCCTGCAATCTAACCTAATTCTACTTCATAATACAGAAACTGACACCATTTTTAGCACACACAACATACCATTGATCTAAATACAACTTGGTAATTTTCTTTTTATCTATTTAACTCATTAGTAATAAAACATAAACTGAAGAGATAGCTTACAACAATAAACACCACCAAATCTGGGATTGAGGTACTGTGATTTTGGTATGAACTTGTGAAAACCGATGAAGTAACTATAAAGGCACATTAGACTAGCTCTTGCTACTTGGGTTTTATGGTGTCTCTTGGATTAAAAAAAATCCGAGGTAAAATAATGGGACTAACTTTAATCTTCTATAAGTTGATTCCAACTTGTGAGTCAAACCTTTGACTTCTAGTTTCTTTACCTTCTCCTCTTCGACTCTTTTCGCATCTCCGAAAGGTAGCTCTCTAAGTTGGTCTTCACCCATAAGCGTCGGTCGATGAGATCTTTCTTGGTTGATTCATCTAAGAGTTGCAAACTCCATGTTAATTTGGATAAATGTAGAGAAAAATACAATGCTAATTTTAATAATAAGGAGAAAAATACAAGGTAAATAAAGAAAATTAAAAAACAATGTATCCATGTATATTTTAAAACTTCAAATATGTATATATAATTAGAAGGTAAATAAAGGTGTCATTTCTACGCATTTACATATGAATGGGTCGGTAATTTTTCCCCCAACTAGGGTAAAATTAGAAGACATTTAACGAAATTATTGGTAACTGATCAAAAGGAGCATATGAAGACTACACCAATGTCTCTGATCATATCAAAAGGGGAGATATTGGTTTGTAATGTTTGAATTCAAAAATAGTTTAGAAAGGTGACAGTGAGACCATATTGAGACACATGGCTTATGTGGCGGCCACATCATCAAACTGGCTGCAAAACATTGAAAAGCTAGCCAGTTCCTACTTGTGTCTTGATTTTTTAAAAACACAGAAACGCATCGAAGCGATAGGGTCCCTAGAGCCAAGGTGCGAGGCATAAAGGAAAGATGCAAGGTGTTTATATAACCTTTTCTATATTTCTCATAGGTTTCTATCAGCATGCACCAAAAGATATAAACAACCTCTATACGATTATAATATATAAATAGCCTATGTGTACAACCTAAAAAGCTATATGTACAACCTCCCAATAAGCATAATCTCCCCATAAACGGAGCGAGCCTCACGTACATGCACCTCATGCCTCATATAGGCTTTTTAAAACCGATTGACCAAGACTTCTGTAAGTCCCACATTACATATATCAGTAAGAAATGTTGTGCATTATATTAAACAAGATTTCCTACCCGCACGTTGCTGCGGGATAATGTTGACACATAAAACCGTTGCATTGTATAACGATACGTAAAGAAAATTGAAATAAAAAAAGTGTAATGATGAAAAAGCTTCAAATAAAAACTATGTTACTCGATTGTACATAAGAAAATCTATGTGTACCTATTACTATTACACCACCAAAAAACACCAACTCCTATGCCAAGCTCAAACGACTCGATCGAAAATAGAAAAATACTACGTTACAACGTTAAAATTAGAAACTAAACGCTCAAATTGTTGAACCAATGACTATAATGTTATGTTACACACTATAGTTATGTGCTAAACTCGTCGCGTACGGATATTAAAAAAATGGTAAAATGGTAAAAATAAGCCAATGTCATAATGTTAAATGAACTTACCAAAGTTCTCCGTTGTATGTTATAGGGAGGAATGATAAAAATAGAAATATGTTGCATAAGAAAGTCCTCATGTTTCACTTTTATTTTAATAGAAACTAAAGCTAGAAGATATTGATAAATTCTAGTGTAATTACTTAATAACTATGTTTTCGGTCTTCTATAATTTATGTATTTTTCTTTTGAAAAGACAGTTTTCATTAGTTGGAGTTTCCTCTGAGAGCAGTCTCTTTATTCCATTAGATATAGGTAAGGTTTGCCCTCATCTCACCCTCTCTAGACCTATTGTTTTCAGTGGGATTTTGCCAAGTATATATATATACGCATGTATGAAGCTAGAAGATCAGAAGTAAATCTAGCCAAACCAGGAATATTATAAAAAAATAGTAATATAAACTATTCACTAAATATATAGATAGCTCTACTACTATTCAATCATATATTGTCAAAAAAATCAAATTTATGGAAGGTTCACACCAATTTCCATAGAGCATTTATATATGTAAGAAGTTAAATAAAAAATCACGCAAAAGAGCTGAAGAGAGTTACCAAGATATTCCCATGAATCAGAAGGTGCCCCGAGAGCACGTCTGGTCAAATAAGATGCATCTTCCCAAGAATATGAAGTTCGATTTATCCTGTACCTCCAATACCAAAATCCATACCATAAAACTAGCTGCAGAAAGAAACCTTCAAACACTTAATAGGCTTTTTTTTAATCTAAAACTAAATTAGATAAGTATAAATAATAAGATATATCAAACAACCTTTCCAAGAGTATATGGCAGGAGTATAAAACGAACAGCAAGAAGTCCCCACATTGATGGCTTTTCAGCACCTTTTATCTGTAGTTCAAGTTCCTTGCTAAGGTCTTCTTGCATTTTCCTATCACAACTCCATATTATTATTACTTTTTAAATTTCGGAAAACTAGGCCAGGAAAAAGAAAAAAAATTCTAAAGGCTATTACACAATAATAGTTTCATACTTGTCGATCTTGTAACCACCCTTCTTTTTGCTTGGCATTGCCCCTGTGCGTTCCAGTTCCAATGCCTTCAACTTATTTTTATAAGCCGGTGTCCTCTTGACCATGTCAATAGCCTATAAAATGATGATATATACAGCATCAATATTTAAAAGATATTAAAAAAAATAAGGGGGCGTGAATCTATGAGCTTCTATTACTGAACTCCAGTTTTATTACAAGTACATACGTCTTTAACCCCTAGAAGGCCACCTCCCCAACTGGTTCCTTGGTTTATAAGGGTATTGGTGAGGGCCAATGAATTTTACAGTAACCAATTCTATTGGTTACCAAAGAAATTGGTACTTTCAGATGGGTTAATAACGAGTCAAAACTGGAGTTGGGATGTGTGGGGTCAGGTCTTCCCTTAAAAACACTTTTTGTCCATTAACTTCCAAATTATTTATTAATAAGTAGTGTCATCAAATATTGTATTATTTCAACAAGAATATAATTTTACGAATACATTGGATTAAGATGTTTTACACATCTAAAAGATACATCTGGCGACTTTCAGCACAATTAACCCATTTTATAGTTATTTCTAGTTTTGTAGCTAAAAAACATATTCATTGCTTTATCATTTTAAACAGGGCATAGTTTATTATGGGGATATAAACAGCTAGAATCATAGAATAAAGCTCCATTTCACCAATTAAAGTTATATTAGCATGTCATTTACCTGATGATACCTTGTCCATTGATTTAGATATTGAAATGCTGAGAGGACTAGAAGAAGACCCACTAAAACAGCACGAGGATCCTAGCCAATGAAAACTTAGGAGATTATTATTGTAAATGATTAATAAAAAGGCGCTATGGCTTTGATACAATCTTCAATAGCAAAAAACAAAGTGCACGTCTGAACTCACAGTTTTGTGACCATAGTAAGCATGATAATAGCGAGCTGCATTGTAGAATACCTAAAATCCAGAAGTAAGAGACAGTAACATTATTGATGAAGATGAAACAAATATATATATAGGGGGAGGATCATTTGAGAACCAATTGGTTTTGAGAACCATTTTGACCCACTAGTTATATATAAGGAAATCCCCCCCCCCCCCAATGCATTCTATATATGTCAAAACGGTAACTTACTTCCTCTGGATGCTCAATTGCATAGTCATATTGCCCTCTTGTAACTTCATCTTTTAATATCTATGAAAACAAATGAAAGGTTACAAGTAAATGACATATTTTGAGCTTTGTTGTCAAAAGCCCACACGGAGTGTGCTCAGGCGCAGCCAACGAGCCTTGTCGCCTCGCTTAAAAATCCCCATTTTCATGCCCTCAGGTCCATTTTCAGACCAAATTCCAACCAAAATCATCTGAACAGGTCTTGAACAGTTATACTAGCCCTAAACAAGCCTGGAATCAACCTCAAACAACCTAAACATGTCTAAAACCACTAAAAATAGTATTTTTATACTATGCTCGCTTAAAAAGGCCCTCGCTTTTTATGTGCCTTTCCCTGGCCCGAGGGTCATCCTGTGCGCCTTGGGTGCGCCCGGCGCCTTTGACAACTATGATTTTAAGTCCTTCCCGAAGCATGGGTCGCATTCAATATAACACCAATTTTAAGTAGAGAACCATGAGAACCACATAAGCACTTGTGCTTAGTGCTGGCCAAATACAATGGGTGGGAGGGAGAAACAAATAAAGTGATGGGCTTACATAACTACCTTATGTATCACACTTAAAGCAATAGGTACATGTGTTTATAAGGTTGCCGCTACTTAAATTGATTTTGTAAAAGCATAATAATTTCATACACCAAAGTGTTATCCAAAATAAAGCCTAAAGCTAAAGATTTAATGCAGCTAACCTATCATCTAAAGAGAGTTTATGATCAATATCGACCTTATAGTTGATGAATAACTGTTGTTTAACATCAAAGTCTAACTTATGATCTTCCTATAGAACCGAAATTCAATATAGAAGTTCAATTGGGTACCTCATATGCATTTGCAACTTTAACAAACAGCTTTTTCGACTCAGGATCTGGGTTTTTATCCGGATGACTGTAAAAAAAAATTATATCAATCCAAATCAAACAGCAAACCCAATCCGAGCGTATGTTAACAGGAAATTTACTGCTTTAACGATAGCTTGTAGTAAGCTCTCTTGATTTCAGACGCATTCGCATTTTGCGAGACCCTATATATCAAAAGGAAGATTTGAGTTAAAAATTAAGGAAAAACCATGTAATTGGAACGCGGAGTTAAAACTCTGCTGACCCGAGTAGATCGTAGCAATCATCTTCGTCACAGTAAATGGAGATCGAAGGTCGTATGAAGAAGATCAAGAGAAGAGATACGACGGCGTAAGAGCGAAACGACGTCGTAGCCATCATCTTCGTCGCTTTGATCCGAGAACTCGGAATTCGTCGTGAAATACTTGCATCTACTTTAGTTTATTTTATGAGTAAATTATATAAAAAGGTTTTTTTATGTTTTATTAAACGAAGTTTAGTACTTAATATAATTAGGTTATATTCTAGAGGGATGTAGAGTGTAAATATATTTCTGTATTTTCCTATTTATAGATGTACAATCCTCCTAATCAATACACAAAATCACAATTACTGTTGATATGGTATCACAGCCATCATCATCGATCCTCTCCTAAAATTTCTCAAACCCTACTGCCGTCCCCTCCCCTCTGCTACTCTCTGCCGCCAGCCTTTACCCACCTTCCACCACCATTCATCCTCCAATGGCCACCCTTGTAGCCTTCGACCAAAAAGACAAAACTCACCATAACTCTCACAAGTTCGGTTTTGCCCTTACTTCATCCAACTATGGATACTGGAAAGCGATGATCTCTCCGTTTCTTGTCACAAACAACCTGTTCGGTTATGTGGATGGCACCATCTCCTGTCCTCCACGCACGATCAGTTCTACACCAGCGGCTACAGCCGCCAATCCCACACCAGCCCCTGTTATGGCCGACAACCCTCAGCATCCAATCTGGGTAGCCAATGATGCCCATGTTCGGATGCTGATTCTCTCTACTATCTCTGAAACTGCATTCCAACATGTTCAAGGTACTACGTCCCGTGATCTGTGGCTGTCTCTCGAGCGGGCTTTTGCCCCGCATACGGCATCCCGGGAATACACTCTAAAAACCCAATTGCTTCGCATTGAGATGAAGTCCGATGAGACTTCGGCAGCTTATCTAACACGAGCACAAGAGTATGTTACTGCCCTTGCAAATATTGGTGAACCCATGAAGGAAAAAGATGTTGTGATGCTTGTCATCTCCGGGTTGCGTGACGAATATAATGGTCTCAAGACTACAGCCCTTTCCCGTCAACTTGCGTTCAATGAACTGCACGGGCTGATTGCAGATCATGAATATATGCTCAAAAAGAACACCCCTGCTGTCCCTCCGGCTCAAGCCTTTGTCGCCAAGGCTGCCCCATCGCCTGCAGCAGCATCTGGTCCCTCGCTGCAGCCCAACAATGATGCGTTTCTTGCTGTCCAACAACTTGCATCGCAACTGGGGCTGAATGTTCAGATTTCACAGCCCCCACAGGCCTTCTACTCCAACCAGCAGCCTTCCTCTCGCAACAACAGCTTCAAGCAGCCTCGCTACAATGCTACACGCAACCGCAACAACACCAATAACCGATCTACTCAGGGAGGTAATAGATTTCCGTGGGCAACTCACCAAAATTCTGTTTCAGGTACTTGCAACAGGTGTGGAATCGGACACGTTCCTAGTGACTGCCCCCAACGGGATCCGTCCACTAGACGATCACGTCCTCCGACAGCCAACTTTAGTGAATACAGGTCACAAGCATCAAACATGTGGGTTCCGGACACTGGCTCTAGCCATCATGTTGCACCGGATATGTCCACTTTCGATTCTGCCGAATCCTATTATGGTGGTGACAACCTCCATGTTGGCAATGGTAAGGGTCTTCCCATTCTAAACATAGGGTCATCTCACATTCATTCACCCACCAAAACGTTCAACCTTTTAAATATTCTTCATGTTCCACACATAAAACGAAACCTTCTTTCTGTTCAAAAATTTTGCTCTGACAATGATGTTTACTTCGAGTTTCATGCTTCTTATTTTTCTGTGAAGGACAAGTCTACACACACTACCCTCCTCACGGGTCCGGCCACTGATGGACTCTACTCATTCAACACTCCGAGTTTCAAGCCTCTTAATAAAGTTTCATTCTCTGCCGTTCGTGCTTCTCCATCAACATGGCATCAAAGATTGGGACACCCACACTCTCAACTTTTAAAATCTATGTTGCATCGTCATAATTTACCTTTGAAAAACAACTGTTTTGATCATTTTTGTGAATCATGTATTGTTGGGAAATCTTCTAAACTGCATTTGCTTTCTTCTAATATTAAAAGTACTCATGTTTTAGATCTTGTGTTTTGTGATGTCTGGGGGCCATCACACGAACCCTCCTTTGATGGTCACAAGTATTTCTTGCTATGTGTCGACCATTTTTCGAAATACATGTGGTTCTTTCCTTTGAAGGCTAAATCTGATGTCTTTACTACGTTTAAACAATTCATAAAAATGGCTGAACGTCAATTCGACACAAAAATTAAATCTGTTCAAACTGACTGGGGGGGGGAGTTCCGTAATCTCTCTCCGTTCTTTCTCGAACTTGGTATTCGCCATCGCCTCTCGTGCCCACACACGAGTGAGCAAAACGGCATTGTGGAACGCCGGCACCGACACGTTGTCGAAACCGGTCTCACTCTACTTGCTCAATCCCATGTTCCACATCGCTTCTGGCATTTTGCGTTTGACACCGCCGTCTACCTCATCAACCGGATGCCCATGCGCTCAAATTGCTCCATATCTCCATTCCAACAGTTGTTTCATAACCCTCCCGACTACACTTTCCTCCGTGTTTTCGGGTCCCAATGCTTCCCGCATCTTCGCCCCTACAACCAACACAAACTTGACCTCCGCTCCACCGCGTGTGTCTTTCTCGGCTACAGCCCGGCACATCACGGTTACCGCTGTTTCGACCCTCTCACTGACCGTCTTTACATATCCCGGCACGTTCGCTTCAATGAACAGTGTTTTCCATTCAAACCAACACCTCCAACTACACCATCAACCCCCTCTTCTGACCCGTACATTTCCTCATATCCTAGCCCCACATCACCCGACATCGAACCAACATCAACCCCACCTATAGCTACACCAGAGCCCACACCCACACCCACAGTTGCACCAGGCCCGACACCCCCACCCGCAACGACCCCACTCAAAACCTACAGTCGCCGTTCCACTCAATCCACGGCTCCATCCACCGCGACTGCAACTGAACCTACAACCCGGCCTCGACCTGCCAATCTTCGGCCAAACCCGAAGCGCACCACTCCCTATAACATCTCCTCCTTCGCTGCCACCAAACCCGAATCTGAACCTTCATCCTTTTCCGCTGCCAACACCGATCCTAAGTGGCGCCAGGCCATGATGGATGAATATTCGGCTCTATTGAAAAACAGGACATGGTCGCTAGTTCCTAGTGTTCCGGGTGCAAACATTGTTGACTGCAAGTGGCTGTATAAGCTAAAGCGAGATGCCACTGGTGCCATTAGCCGGTACAAGGCAAGATTAGTGGCAAAAGGATACAAGCAACAACCAGGCATTGACTATCAAGAAACCTTTAGCCCGGTCGTCAAAGCTACTACAATCCGGCTGGTAATGTCGATAGCCGTCACCCGTAGCTGGCATCTCAGGCAACTTGACATACAGAATGCCTTCCTTCATGGTGACCTGAAGGAAACAGTATATCTACGGCAACCCCCTGGTTTTGTTGATCCTTAGAGACCGAACCATGTGTGCCGTCTTCACAAATCCCTTTATGGCCTTAAACAGGCTCCACGCGCATGGTTTCACAGGTTGTCCTCGGCTCTATTTCATCTGGGTTTTCGGGGATCCAAAACGGATCCGTCATTGTTCATCTATAATTCTCGGGGCACCATACTTTACATGCTTGTCTACGTCGATGATATAATCCTTACAGGCAACAACACAAAGGCTATTGATCAGGTTGTTCACCGCCTAAGTCAACAGTTCCCGGTCCAAGACATGGGTCGGCTATCTTACTTCTTGGGTATTGAGGTTGTGTATAAGGACTCCGATGTTATATTGTCCCAACAAAAGTACATCCTTGATCTGTTACAAAAAGGAGGTCTCTCAGATGCAAAACCTGTTTCCTCACCAATAACCACCTCAAACCTTGCTCGCGATGACAACCCCTCATGTGAAGATCCGGTACGCTATCGCAAACTTGTTGGGGGACTCCAATATGTGACCATTTCTAGACCAGATATTGCCTATGCGGTCAACAAAGTGTGCCAATTCATGCACTCCCCAACAGAAAATCATTGGTCAGCGGTTAAACGGATACTTAGGTATTTAAAGGGCACGAGTACGCACGGGCTGCTTGTTCAACAAAAATCAGCCCCTTTCCTTCACGCCTACGGTGACGCCACCAACCTATCAGGTTTTTCAGATGCAGATTGGGCTGGTGATCCGGATGACCGTCGTTCCACGGGGGGATATGCTATATACCTTGGGTCAAATTTAATCTCTTGGTCCGCGCGAAAACAGAAAACTGTCTCTCGGTCATCCACGGAAGCTGAATACAAAGCTCTTGCCGACACCGTTGCAGAGGTAACATGGCTCCGATCGCTCTTGCGTGAACTATATGTTTCCATTGCAGCTGCTCCTATACTTTGGTGTGATAATCTTGGGGCCACATACCTGACCACTAATCCAGTTTTTCATGCCCGCACAAAACATGTTGAAATTGATTTCCACTTTGTAAGAGAACAAGTCACTCGAGGCAACCTCCAGGTCCAGTTCATAAACACAGATGATCAAATTGCAGATATCTTCACAAAGCCTCTCTCCTCTCAACGCTTTACTACTCTTCGTTCCAAGCTCAAGGTCGCTCCCCGCCCTTAGCTTGCGGGGGGATATTAAACGAAGTTTAGTACTTAATATAATTAGGTTATATTCTAGAGGGATGTAGAGTGTAAATATATTTCTGTATTTCCGAAAATACATCTTTTTGTGAAAACTGCGAAAACACATATTAAAACTCACGTAACTTTTTCACACGTTAACGATTTTTCATAAAATTTGCGTCAAAAGTCTTAGAATTACGTTATTTTTAAATCTGGAGCAAAATATTAAAAAAAAACTAAACGTTTTTTTTCCCTTGTGATGCACATGTGCATCATATAATTAAAAAAAGTTATAAAATGCTATTTTTTTCTTTAAATCTAAAGATAACACAACTATAAGATTTAGGGTGCAATTTCTTTTTAAACTATTAATGTATATCACATGTATGAGCGTTTTTTTTGTATGATGCACATGTGCATCATTCAATAAAAACGCAACAAAAAAAATAATGAAAATATATGACATATGGTGTGACTAAGAAAAAAAATATTAACTCATACTAAAAGTATGAGTTTTTTTTTGTGATGCACATGTGCACCACACAAAAAAATATTTAAAAAAATAATAAAAGCGTTAAGTTTTTTAAAACTTTTATAGGATTAAAAATAATATAATTTTAAGACTTTTGGTGCAAATTTAAAAAAAAATATATTAACGTATGAAAAAGTTATGTAGGTTTTAAGATTTGTTTACGCAGTTCTCACAAAAAAAGGGTGTTTTCGCAGGATCCTTCCCCTATATATATATATATATATATATATATATATATATATATATATATATAGGGTAAGGTTCATGTGAAAACAACTTTTATTGCGAAAACACGAAAACAAATATTAAAACCTCTATAACTTTTTCATACGTTAATATTTTTTAAAACAAATTGCACCAAAATCCTTAAAATTATGTTATCTTTAGTTCTGGAAAAAATTAAAAAAAATCTAGTTTTTTTTTTTAATTATTATTGCACAGGTGCAATAATTTTTTTTATTATTACTGCACATATGCAATAATAATTAAAACCTTTATAACTTTTTCATATTTTAATTTTTTTTTTATAAAAAGTTGCACCATAAATCTTATACTTCTGTTATCTTTATTTCTAGAGAAAAAAAAATTCAACGTTTTTTTTTTATTTTTTTATTATTGCACATGTGCAATAATAAATTTTTATTGCACATGTGCAATAATATTAAAACCTCTATAACTTTTTCATACGTTAATATTTTTCATAAAACATTACACCATAAATCTTATAATTCTGTTATCTTTAATTCTGGAAAAAGTTAAAAAAAAATTAACGTTCTTTTTGTTAATATTGCACATGTGTAATATAATTAATATGTATTATTGCACATGTGCAATAATAAAAAAATCACGAAATTTTAAATGTTTAATTTTTTTTTTCCAGAATTAAAGGTGACATAATTTTAAGACTTTTGGTGCAAATTTAAAAAAAAATATTAACGTATGAGGGAGTTATATAGGTTTTAATATTTGTTTTCGTGTTTTCACAATAACATCTTGTTTTTATTTGATTCTTCCCCTATATATATATATATATATATATATATATATATATATATATATATATATATACGGAGAGGATCATTTGAGAACCAATTTGATTTGAGAACTAAAAATAACTAATTTGAGCCACAAGTTTATTTACATGTATCCCCCCTCCCATGAATTGTAGTGCCCCCCCCCCCCCCCCCCTGAAATTTGTGGTTGAGATTTAGTTCTCAAAAGTCCACATTATATATATATATATATATATATATATATATATATATAGAGAGAGAGAGAGAGAGAGAGTTAGGTTCAAATGAGAACTTTTTGTTTTGAGAAATTTTGAGAACTAAATCTCAACCATAAATTTCAGGGGAGACCACTACAATTCATGGGAGGGGGATACATGTAAATAAAGTTGTGGCTCAAATTAGTTTCTTTTTAGTTCTCAAATCAAATTGATTCTCAAATGATCCTCTCCCTATATATATATATATATATATATATATATATATATATATATATATATATATATATATAGGGTGAGGTTCATTGTAGACACGTTCGCATGTGAAATAGCTCTTTTTCACATGTGAAAGTTTCTAATTAATGAGAAAAAAGAAAAAAAGAAAAAAGAAAATTAATCACAACCATTAGATCAAGAGATCTAATGGTGAAAAAGGGTGTCTACCTGTCTACACTTATGGGGGTGTCTACAATGAACTTTTCACTATATATATATATATATATATATACTATCTCAATATATATATTAGAGAGAGGGTGTTGAAATTGTTGAATTTTAAGAGGTATGGCACTTGAAGCAGAATGTACAAGTGTCTTGAGCTTTAATATCTAAACCAACATCCGATCTTTCAAACCGTATCCAAAAATGGTATTGGACCGGTTCACTTTTTCTTTTCAGAGATGAGAGCCCAACTTGACCTATATTTTAAACCCGTTTTGATGTTAAATTGATCAAACGACGACGGAGCGTTGCTTCTCATACACGATTTTGAGACAATGGAGGAGAGAGGACGATGATCTTGTCTTCATCCAACTTACTTTTCAGAAGAGATTCAGAGAATCGCCATTTTGAGAATGATATATACTTGCTTATCTTCTTCACACTGAACTAAACCTAATCTAGGGACAAGTCTATGCGAAACTTCAAATCAGTTAGAATTGCAAACACTCCCCTTCTTGATTCTTGGGTAATCATAGTGAAACATGAATTGGGAAATCGAAAATTGGCGGTCAATTCAAATTTCAATTCAATTGAGTGGATGCCTCGTTATAAACATACAGAGTCTACCTGATTGAAATCACAATGCAGAACACACAGATTCAAATTATTATATTATACAATCAAAATCTAAAGATGAATAGTAGACTTTTAATTTTTTAAACTTTGGCCACGTGACTTTGGTGCTTTGACGCTCTCTACCCCTAAGCTTTTACGATTTGTTCTTTTTCTTTTTAACGTAATAGTAAACTTTTAGTTTTCATAGTTTGGCCACATTGTTTCATACTCTTACTTTTTGTACCATTTAACTTTTAAAGTTTTTTTATTTTAAGTTTTGTTGTCTTCTATTTTGGCCACGAAACTTTTAGATTTTCTACTTTCGTTTTTAGTATATTTTTATAATTTTATACTTTCACTACAAGACTCTTAGACTTTTACGTTTTATACCCTTGACTTTTTTACCCTCTAACTTCTAAACTTTTTTTTTGTTTTAAGTTTTGTTGTCTTCTGCTTTGGCCACGAAATTTTTTACTTTTATACTTTCGTTTTTAGTATACTTTTATAGTTATATACTTTCACCACAAGGCTTTTAGACTTTTACGTTTTATACCACTTAACTTAATATATTTTTTATAGTTTTATACTTTCACCACAAGACTTTTAGACTTTTACGTTTTATACTCCTTAATTTTTAATCCTCTGACTTTTAAACTTTTACGTTTTATACCACTTAACTTTTTGTACTTTCATTCAGTATACAAATTCAACCCCGCAGCAACGAGCGGGGTGGGTAAACATCTCATTGAGGTACAAATTCTATTTAATTGCTTTTCTATTTGATTGATTTCTAATCTAATTGTGTGTTTTATAAAATCTGAATCGATTACCATTCATCTTGTAGCTTCAAGATCTTCAAATTCTTTGCTAATTTCATCCCTTTGTCCCTCTAAAGGTCAGTTTCTATGTTCTTTCTATTTTAAGTTAGTTTTCTCATGAATTCAACATGGAAACTTATGATTTGGACTCAATATGCCACTGTTTGAACACAACATATGTGTTTTAGTATGCTATTTTATTTACTTTGTGTTCTACTTTTCAAATCATAAGTGAAACTTCATAACTCTAAGAGCATGGATGAAAACAAAGAAACAGAATCAAGCTTAGAAAGTTAACCATAGAAAACTTGGTTCATGTAACAGTGTTTGTAAATGTAATCAGAAACTCAAAACTAAACCCAGTTACAATGTAAGCAGATCTTATTTTTTTTGTTAAGGGTAGGTGTCTGGTTTTTGTTTGAATGCTCTTTGTGTTTTATTTGGAAGGGCCTGAACCTGGTGTATATCATCTTGTACAACATGTGCTATAGTCTCTTTGCTATTCTGATGTGAACGGGTGAATGTGCCAGCCTATATTTGTAATACCGAGATACGATCTTACTACTGCATGCTTTGATCAATATAATGAACACGAGATGTAAATAAGAGAATTCTTCTTGAATCACTTGAAGATACAAAGAAGTTCTCTCTGGTTCCTCTCTCTAGAAAACATACACAAAGTGTAGAATGACTCAGAGTGTTGACATTCATTCTAACACGAACCTATTTATAGTTAGTGACTAAACAGACTGCGTACCAAATGGTACGACGCGTACCATTTGGTCCGGCGGACCATTTGGTCCGGTGCCAATGATATTGTCACTAAAACTCATACTAAGACACGCTCACATAGATACAATACACGAGACACATCATAGCACAAATATATGCTCTAACAAACTCCCCTTAACGTGTAGTGTATCTATATTCTAACAAAACTTCAGTCTTCAATCTTCAACATCGTTGCATCTGATCTTCAACTTGAAATCCCGTCAGAGATAGAGCTTGCATGGCTGGATCACACTTGAATCATCTTTAATCTTCAAGATCCACTTGTAAAAATAAAACATACTCCTCTTTCACCATGCTTGAGTCTTGACACATATAACCTGCAATTTCAGAAGACAAAAACGCGGTTTCCTTTTCTTTTGAAAATTAAGTTAATCTTGGTGCAAAACTTCTCTTCGAGAATCCAAGATATAGATTTGAAATTTGATTTTGTATCACATGTCGATCAGTCGAAACAAATAAGAAATAAAATCTTTTTGACTTTTTGAAACTCTATATCAAAACACACCTAAAATCTTTTTGGGTTTTTTCAGATATGAAACATAAATGCAATACAGAATTAGACACTATTTTTGTCTTTTACGAGAAAGATCACAACTTGGGATCATATTGAACATAACATGCTGGACTACATTTCAATTTCAATTACTTCAGCACACAAGTCATGTCGATTACTGGTATAATTTGTCCATCTTAAACTCAGGCAAAATCATACTCATAACATCTGGATATGTTATTGTATTGATTTGATTTGCTTTGACCAGTGTACCCCACACTATCAGACATACTCAGATATGTATTTTCTTTTAAATTTCACTGTGTGATTTCATTTGTGATTTAATCACATAATGATTGTACTCATGATTTAGTCAACTGTGTTCCATGCAAAAAGAAATAAGAACGTTAAATCGTCTACCTTAAGGTCGATCTTTCGATACGCAGATAAGGCCTCGGATTCAACAAAATAAGAAAATAAAACAAGTTGAAATTGTATAACCCAACAACAATCAGGTCGGTACTTCCGTACACGCAGAGAAAGTCCGATGAGTTATATGAAACACCAAAGAAAATAAAGCAGAACGTCAAACGAACAACAATCAGGTCGATCTTTCGATAAGCAAAGAAAGTCCGATCTTTTGACAAAATAAAGAAAATCAAACAAGTTTAAATCTTTGCAAAATGAACACATGTATACACAGTGAGTTCTCATTTTCTTTTTCACATATCTTTTTCTTGAAATATCATGAGATACGCATCAAGATGTTGTCCACTTGGTCAAGCATTAGTATTTAATGTGTTTATCAGGACCGATTTTCACATCAAGAATGCCGATCTTGAGCAAGAACGTAGGTTCAGATTCGAAAAACCTAAAGAGAATAAGATGATGATGAATAATCAATGGAAATCATACACAAGAAAGATGATAATCAAAGTCGAATGATTTCATTGAACGAATGATTACAATCAAGAAATCATGACAACACACTC
The DNA here is from genome assembly GCA_039602395.1 of Deinandra increscens subsp. villosa. Classification (NCBI taxonomy): domain Eukaryota; kingdom Viridiplantae; phylum Streptophyta; class Magnoliopsida; order Asterales; family Asteraceae; genus Deinandra; species Deinandra increscens. The sequence goes on from JBCNJP010000023.1 coordinate 21,156,488, forward strand.
TCTCTAGAAATCCATGACTCACTCTCTCTCTAGAATGGAAATCTCAACATCCTAAGAGAAATCATCCATCCATCTTGGAGACTCTCTCTAGACTCTCTTTTTTAATGAATGGGGCACCCTCACTATATATATAGTGAGGGTGACTAACAACAGAACCATAAATGAACAAAATTACAACTAAATGAAATAACATGAAATATTAATTAAATCAAAGTTGATTTAATTAATCCGAATCTTGACTCGCTCGAACCGATCTTCCGTTGACTTTTACGTTGACCGTTGACCCGAACGGTTGACTTTTCCAGAAAACGGTCTTCGGTCCAAACTGCAAGCCTCGAGCATCACAACCCGCGTCTCTGAATCAGTTCACATGGATTCTTCAGTCGAATGCTTCGGTAAACAGATTTGATGGCGTCTGTCACATAGATTTTAAGTTCCAACAGTGTTTATCACATCTGAATACTTTCTGATTGAATGTCGAGCCTACCAAGCACATCGAACAATGATCTTATGGCTTTTTCGTCTAATTTATCCACGAGTCAGACACGTAAGCCAATGTACCATCATTTCCCAATCATGTCGGATACAATTTCTCATTTTTCAATGTTTTTGTATTTTTATGTTTTTCAATGTTTTTGTATTTTTTTTATTTTTTCTCCCCCTTAAAATGAAAACTCTATTTTTGGATTTTCATTTTAACAAAAAACAAAAAGACACTATTTTTTTTTGTTGGTATTTTCAATTTTCTCCCCCTAAACTACATACGAAATGTAAAAGAAAGAAAATTGACCTTTCGACATGGATACCTTGCAGTTTTAGCTTTCAGAAAAATTTCAATTTTGAAATTGATATCACAGGTAATTTAACTTAAATCAGCAGAATACTTCTCCATCAGCAACTTTTTAATAACCGATAGGTCTTCTAGAAGTACCTGCACACTGGTCAAACACGTAAGTTTATAAATGATCCAAAGCGAATCGCTTCTGGTCGACCAGTATCTTGGTTTCCTTTCGAAACCACCTTAGGTTTCCAGTTTTGTTGTTTTGGTAAATCAATATCTGACGAACCAGTCACAGTCGATTGTGAAGAATAACCTACATATGAAACATTTTAAAAACGAGGAATAAATCTTCCTTGAGTTTTAAAAAATATAGGTTGTGAATATTCATCAAATACTCTGCCATATTCGTCAATGAATCGCTGTTTGGCAGATTTATCAACACGTGGAACCTTTCCTTTTCTTGAACTAGAAGCAGCAGAAACCGGACAATCTTCTGCCATATGTCCTTTTTGTCGGCAATTATAACACAAGCGATTGTTTGCATTTCGCCTTTTGGGAATCTACAAAGCTTCACAAACATCAATATCTCCAAAATGATCATAAAAAGAATCGAATACCTGATAGCAATGATCATGAACCCATTTGGATGTCGGGCTTTTTGGAATATAATTTGAATCTCCAGAAGAAACCTTAGCTGTTTGTTTCTTCTTGGTCTTTGGATCATTAACAGATTTGATAAACACCTCAGCTATTTTCTGAGAATCCACACAGTGAAGTGGAAACTCCATATCAGAGAATATTTGATATGAGCCTTTGAGTTTATAAAATCGCTCCAGTTGAACTTTTTTAGCATGAAAAATCTCCTTCTTCACTTGCTTCATATCGATTTTCTTCAAATTTTGTTGCTGTTGAACCGTAGAAACATTCACTTTAACCTGTTTCTTTTGAAATCCCAAACCTGTATGTTTTCCAGAAACCTTCTCTTCTGAACCAGATGTTTTATGCCCGGTTTTTGCAAGACGAGAGAACTCTGCTTTGATCTTCGTAATATCCTTGGGAGCATCAACAATAGTTTCAACAATATCAGTTGTTGAACTTACAGATTTCACTTTGCCATTAGATGAAGAACCAGACACAACCTTTGTAACTTCAGAATTTTCAGCATCCTTGCCTTTGTTCGCTTTCTTTTCTTTAACAGATTTGGAACCAACAAACTCAGAATAATCACCAGTCTCAACCTTGTCTTTCAAATCATGAATTCCTTCTTTGAGACTTCCTGGTGGTGACACGGTTTTATTGAACATCTTCTCAAAGTTGTCATCTTTGACCAAGAAACTTGTAAAAGATTGTAAATTAGTAACATTGTTCAAAAGACGTTTTGAATCAATGACTTCTACTTTCAGATCAGAAATCTTTTGTTGAGCTTCAGCCAACTCCTTTTCGGTTGTAATCAGCTTCTTTGCCACTTTATGAGTTTCATACTTTTGCAATCTTAACTCATCTAGTCCAGCCCACAATTCCTTCTGCAGCTTATCTGCATTTCTTTTCTGAATATCTAAATTTGCATTTTGCAACTTGTTCACTCTAACCAACTCCCTATTCTCACTAAGTAACTTTTCCATATCAAGCTGATAGGATTCAAACTTAGTAGCTTGATCATCAGAGAGTTTAGTAAGAGTATCAAGTCTGGACTTTGATTTGTCAAAAAGATTTTGAAAATCATTTGCTGTATCTGCAGCATCATCCTTCCATTTGTTCGCTTCTTGAACTAATTCAGCATTTTCTTCAGATAACTTTGTAATTTTCTGTTCAAACTCCTGTTTAACACTTTGAAAATTTGATTCTTTCTCAACAACTTCTGCTTGAAAATCTGAAAACTTTTCTTTCTGAGAAGAGAATTCTTGAATTAGAGCTTCTAACTTTTGTTGTTCATTTGCCAATTCTTCTATCCTTCTTTTATTTTCCTCAATCAACAACCCATTTTCCTTTATCAATCCTTGAATCGTCTTGTCTTTCTGAGAACAAAACTCACAAGCAGATTCATAGCGACTATTTCCAGAACCACTTATTTCAGATTCAGAATCAGTTACTTCTACATCATCATCACTATGAACAACTTGAGCAATCAAAGCACGAAATGCAGACTCATCAGGTTCATCAGCAGCCCAATCATAATCTACATGCCAGGGTTTTGATGCAGAAGTAATAGCAGTTAAAGCAATTGGTTGAGAATCATCAGAAGTTCATCCCCACTTATATTGTTTATCAACTTGAGAAACTAAAGTTGTTGGAGGTTTTGATGAAGATGCATTTGTTTTTGAACATTCACGAGCAAAATGTCCAAAATTAGAACATTTGAAACATTTTGCGTTTGATTTATCTTTTCCAACCTTGCCATCCGAATTTAAACTTTGATAGCCTGTCTTCTTTTTGAATCTTTTAACTCTTTGAGCTAACATTGCCAGTTGCCAATTTATATTCATTTGCTCAAGATTATCCAGATCAATCTGATCAAAATCTTCTTCAGTCAGATTAGATGTTATCAAACCATCATTCAGCAATCCATAATATGAAGATAACAAAGCTGAAATTAATGCCAAATGCTCATCAGGAGTTTTTGCTGAAAAAGAAGTCTGACTTGAATGATTTGGAATAGTGAAGTTATATCCTCTTGATGAATTTCCAGAATTTCCTGAACCATGACCAGCAACAAAAGCTGTTTGAGGTGGATTTGATGAATCAACTCCAAATGATTTAGACCTCGCATTAATACTTGTAGAATTTTGACCATGATACAATTCAGGATTTTGTAATTGAGCAGTTGACTTGTTTGATGTCATCATTTCCATTTCCCTAGCATGAAGCTTTCCAGTTAAATCATGAAATGATAATTAGAATATTCTTTGTCATGAGTAAGTAACAACACATAACTTTCCCATTTTTCGGGTAATGCTTCCATCAATTTCTCTTTCAATTCCTCCCCGGTCTTTTTAATTTTAACCACTTTCATCTCACTAATCAGATGTGAAAACCTTGAAACAAGAGCAGAAATATTTTCTTTTTCATATTGTTGAAAATTTTCAAATTCCTTGTTCAACACTTTTCGTCTACTCTTCTTATATTGGTCATTGCCTTCACATCGAGCAGATAAAGCATCCCACAACTGTTTAGCTTTCTTGCAAGTGCTGAATTGATGCAACAACTCGGTAGGTAAAGCCATGATAAGATAACCATAAACTTTTTGTTCAAGCTCATAACTTTCTCTTTCATCCTTATCAAAATATTGAATTTCTTTATACTCTCCATTGTCAGTTGGACGAACATACAACTTTCGAATCAGAATCCATAAATCAATATCATTTGTGCTGATGTATGCAGAAAAACGTTGCTTCCAATTTTGATAATCTTCCAACTTTAACAGCTTAGGAACTTTCTGACTTGTTCCTATTTCATTATCAAAATTGAGCATAGCTTGTACCGTGCTTTGCATAGCCGCAAACGCTTGAAAATCAGACATTTTTCACCGAAAATGATACTGCAAAAACTTTGAACTCAAAAACGAAGGTCTTCCAAGCGGATTTTGGGTGTCAAAACGGAGGGTACTGGCCGTTAGGCGAGTAAAAGTCTAGATCTCGTCAAGACGGTCGTTTTGGCTGGTATTGGGTTCTGTAACTCTTCATGTTTCTCAAGTTACGTAAGTTTTAGTGAATGTTACTTTTCTGCCAGCGGACCAAAACAAAATCTGCGGACCAAATTTGTACTCAACGGACCAGTTCCGGACCAAATGAACCAGCGGACCAGACACGGACCAGATTTTCTCAGCAGACCAGATTTGGTACGGCGGACCAGATGGTACGGCGGACCAGAAAATAACCGCCACGGATCAGACTTAAAGATTTCCTGGCGGACCAGTTTCAGCGGACCAGATTCTGGATGAAGATACTCTTAAGGACCGGCAGCGGACCACCAGCGGACCAAAATTTCTTCGAGCGGACCAGAAGCGTTCGAAGCTGATTTCGTCTGATCTTCGCGAATTTTGACTTTTGGAGCTGGAATTTGATTAAGTAAGGTGCGAAATCACTCCAGGAACACTCAGAAATCATTTTCACCTCAGAAACACTCGGAATTGGAAGAATTTGATGAAAAACATAAGAAACCCAAATTTTCTCTCTCTAAAAATCCAAAAATTGATCAAAAACACAACAGTAGAGCAACCAAATGCTCTGATACCACTTGTAAAACCGAGATACGATCTTACTATTGCATGCTTTGATCAATGTAATGAACACGAGATGTAAATAAGATAATTCTTATTGAATCACTTGAAGATACAAAGAAGTTCTCTCTGGTTTCTCTGTCTAGAAAACACACACATAAACTGTAGAATGACTCAGAGTGTTGACATTCATTCTAACACGAACCTATTTATAGTTAGTGACTAAACAGGTTGCATACCAAATGGTACGGGCGTACCATTTGGTCCGGCGGACCATTTGGTCCGGTGCCAATGATATTGTCACTAAAACTCACACTAAGACACGCTCACATAGATACAATACACGAGACACATCATAGCATAGATATATGCTCTAACAATATTTAACTTTTAAGATAAAATTGATAAGGAATATTTTATAGTTTTTTATTTATCAGTTACTAATATCAATATATGCTTTGCGGGTTACCTATGTTAAGTTCTTAAAAGTTGCTCATTATTGCCACTTACTAATTTATTTATGGGGTAAGCTTTGAAAGCTACACTATATTTGATGATTTTTAATTTTCTAAAATTTTTGGGTACCAAGTAATGCTCTAACGGTTTGTGTAAAATTTAGTATAGTTTTTAGTATTTTTCTTTGCATTGTGTTTTTGTCAAATAGCCTCTAAATCTTCTAATGATTTTGTAATTTTCTGTTTTGTAATAGGTATTTCTGTGCATATATGATATGGTCTCTCCTTGCCTATGACTGCAACCTGTTAAGGTATTCATCTTGTAAGTCTTCATCTGCAACTTTTCAATTTTATTGTTTGTGGTATAATTTTATTGTTGTATGAGGTTGGGGTCAACTTTTGGGGTGTTTGGGTATAGTTGATTCTTCATATTGCATTGGCTTTGCCATTTTGTGTACGTTTATTAGTTTCAATAGTGTCTGAATGTGAATTTCTTTGTGTTATTTGAGTTTCTTGGTGCATATGCGATTGAGTCTAATCCATGATAATAATCTTTACATTTTACAAGAACACCAGAGCCAAGAACATACACATTCCACATTGAATATACTAAGCCATTAGTTGATGTTTCTGAGTGTGTTTGGTACCATTTTGATGTTATTATTACCTTATTTTATTAGTTTATTAACTGTTACAGTTTTTTACTTTCGTTGATATTCCATCATTGAATTTTGGTTTTTGGTAGATATTTGATAGGCATAATGGTATATCAGCTGGTCATACATTCTTATTTTAATGGCTTTTTATATGGTTGTAGAAAGCTCTTAGTTCACATGGACTAAATGGTCGTAAATATCTAATTTGGTTCAAAATTTTGAGTGTAATTTTTTTTAATTTCTATTTCGTTCTAATATGATTCAAATGGTTTGAATATTTTATAGGTTTAGGGCTACTACTTTATCTGGTTTGTGTAGGTATATGCATCCACTGTCTAATTTTGAAGTTCCTGTACAGTGTAACTCAACCATTTGATCCAAATATAAAAATCATTTGCAGGTGGAAAGTTGTTCTATGCTACTGGTATATAGGTGTCTATCCATGGTCTGGTTTTAAAGTTAGAATTTTAGGTTTCCAGTTCTGATTGGATATTTTTCTTATGTGATTTTGTTAAATCTTGCTAAGTTAATTGACCAGGCACATGTTAGTGTATCTAGGTTTATTTGTTTCTGTTAGTTATCAATTTAGGTTTCTTTGTATGGTTTTCTTTTTGTTCTAGCAAATTCTGATTTTTTAGGTTTGATGTTTTTATTTCTAATTTGGTTTACCCTTCTGGGAGTATGAAATTCCGAGTTAGTTTGAGGTAAGAGCTTGCAGTTGTTAATTTTTTATTTACTAAATAATTATGAATTAGTTTGAGGTAAACACTGAACATAAACCACCACCTGCTACAATATTGCTAATTTTTCATCACACTAAAGGGTGAAATATTTGATTTGATTCTAGATTTCCTTGGCCAAGAGGATGACAATGGCTGTAATGCTTCTACTGCTTGTACTCCCTGTTTTCTCACGTGGTAACTTTTATCAACCCATGTTTTGCCAATGTTAAATTGTGATTTGTGGATTTGGGTTTGAATCTAACTGTCTGCTAAGTTAGGTTGACCCAAATCACCGTTTTCCCCTTAAAAAATTCTTTTATATATAAATGTTTATGGTTATAAATTTCTTCCTTCATCTTATAATTGATACTTAATTAGATTTCATTTATTCTATAACATATTCAAATCCATTACATTCCCGGTTAGGATTGCCATGGTTCCCAATTGAGTTGAAAGGCAAGTGAGTTGTGGCTAGCTTATTTAGTTGAATGTTTTCTGGTAGCATCTATCTTTAATAATGAGTAGCTTTCTGTTAAATCATCTTGGTATTGCAGTCATTGGACCAAGATGCCCGAAAGGGGCTAACACCACTAAAATTGTTGATGAGGTGACAACGTGAGGGAAGGGTAAGCTAACCACTTGAACTGTATCAATCATTAATGTTTTAGCAAAACCTAAATATATAAAACGAATTTAGAGATGTATGCCTGTGAGACATCCATTGTCTAATGTTGTGTTATCTAGCAGAATACTTGAATAATTTTGGTTGTGCTCATAAACATGTTTGTCAGTTTTAAAACATGACTTTTGAAAAGGACCCTTTTTATTAAGGCAATGTTATTGATTGAAAAACCCAGGCATATTGGAGAGGCTGGTAATAGGTTCATCTAGAAACCAGTGGTTAGAAGCGATCTGGTTATGTCCACTTGGAAGGCCATACAAGGAGAATAGGAAGGTTATACAAGAACCAAGTTCAACAGCCAGCTCAGGTCAAATCGTATATTATGGCCAAAGGGCTGGGTTTTTTTTTCCATCCAAGTTTTGTACTTTATAGAGTGGCAAAAACCTTTGTATTACCGATCTGGGACAAGCAAAGTTTGTTTTATAGGAATAAAGGATAGGCAAGGATTTGAATAATATGGAAAAGTAAAAAATTTCCTGACCTACACCGATGCTATAAATGAGAAAACTAATAGACGTACAATATCACGAAAGAAGTCATAAATTTATAGAAAACAAGTACCATGTAGGTTGATTTGTCGCTACCGTCAAATTAAATCGTTATTATTTATTTACCATCTATAAACAACACACTCGGTAAATCATGGTTGACATGTGCATGATCTTATCATACACGATTGTACTTTGCCATCGTCGCACTGCGCGTGTTGCACCCCATGCCATGAGTCTTGTAAATTGCTGTCGCCGCTGAACGCGCATGTACCACATTACAAATTTTCGCCGCACCGCAAGGATACTAACAGAAAAGTAATACCGCGTTGTAAATTGTCGTGCCGCCGCAACGCTCAGACAGAAGACGCATAGCCCCCTATAAACTGTCGCCGCCGCAACGCGCGGGTACACGGCTAGTATATATATATATATATATATTGATATATATTTATTCCGCCGGGTTTTAAAATTAATTTTAAATTAATTCGGTTAACTTTTTTGTAAACTATTAATCTATCGGTCACGTAATTTTTTGAATATGTCACCGGGCGACCCGAATACCACTGTCAAATCGCAACAAACATATCCGAATAACCCTTTGAAACTACAACGCCTATTCCATAAAGTCAGGATGGAATGAAATCTGACTATGGTACAGCTCTTAAATATCAGCCTTTGACAGATTTATCAGCCACGTATGATTAAATATCCTTACAACCTTGTTGTCTTCTTTCAACACAATCACAGCCTCACTAGTCTTCTCATCATAGTACCACCATCTTGGGTTCTTTATAAAATCCAAATCCATCTTCATTAATGGAATCTTCTTCATCACTTTAGGATTTTTTCTTAAACTTCAATACAATCAATTCCTTGCCAGTTATTGAATGTTTCTTTGTCGGATGTTCACTTCGTTTTGGCTTCTTGTCTTCAGGAATTGAAACCCCTTTTCACATTCTTTTTCCACAATCTTCTTGAAGTGTAATCCTTTCCATCCATCTCCATAGTTACAAAATGGTTTTCTGGTTAGCTCACGAACATCCCAAACTAGCAATGAGCTGAAATCCAGACCATGCTTGAAATATTAAATACCAAACTGGCATTTGATTCCATAACAACCAAGATCATCAGCATACATCCAGCTCATAATTTCTCCTGATACCCGACCCTTAAATATGACATGCCTACGTTGTTTGATTGGTTTTGGAGGATGAACGTAGTTAGCATGAAAGATCTTCATATATTCTTCATAGACCTTTCTTTGTTTCTGTTCTTTGGCCTCTTTGACAACCGGGTCTTCAGGAATCTCAGCTTCTTTTCTTTTCAACTTTGCCTCAGCATCATCACCCTTTTTCCTTTGGAAATACCTCAAATTCATCATCATCTTGAGCGTTGTTATTAAAATTGGAGTACAAATCAGGATACTCTTCTTTGGTTATATCTTCAACTTCAACCTCATCATCCAAATTATCATTTTCAGTTTCAGTTTCAGATGATTCATAAACCTTGGGTTCAGCTTCGGCATCTTTCTTCTGTTGATACATGAAATGGCAGAATGCTGGATCAGACTGAAGAAAATCAGAAGAAAAAGATAAGTGTTAACCTAGCTAACCGAACTCACTCAAACCGGTGTCTAGTTTGGGTGATCGGGTTTTCTATATATAGTTGTTTTGTGTAGAAATTTAGGAACTGATGTGTTTTCCATAGTGTATTCAGTTGTTTAGCTCTAAGTCCTTGTAAGATCTGATCTCTTCAGTTTATAAAGGATCGATTGTTCTCGTTCTCGTATCAAAACGACATGAGTTAGCAAGAATCCGACCGTTCCCGCTCATTTTTAATTGGTATCAGAGCTTGAGGTTGGTTGCTCAGCTCGAATCTGTATTGTTTTGTTTAAAACGAAGTGTTTTTTGGTGTTTTTCTCTAGTTTTTCAGAATTTTCAATCGTAAAAACTTGTGTTTTTCAAAATCCGATCATTCCTGAGTGTTTTTGACTTTAAGATGTTCATTTTCGAGTGTTTCTGGTCCGTCTGAGTGTTTCGATTCGAAAAACGTCAAAGTTTTGCGTCCAGTTCGCATGAGTTCGTAGATCTGAGAATGAACCGTCAACTGAAGTCCGAGTTCGGCTGAATGTCCGTTGCGAAGTCGCTGTTCGTTTCAGTTCGTTTAGCTTCATGTACTAGTTCGCATCCAGTTCGGATAAAATCTCTTGTTCGGATTAGGTTCGTTTGAGTTCGGATAAGTTTTGTTACTTGTCACTTCGCTTACAGTTCGGACAACTTCGTTCAAGTTAGTTCAGTTAGGATAGAGTTCGTTTAGGTTTGGAAAATCATCAGTTCATTTTCAGTTCGTTTGAGTTCGCTTATTCTTGTTGAGTTCGGTTCTAGTTCGGATAGGTTTGGACAAGCATCTTTTAGTTCGCCCGAGTTCGGATAAACAAAAATTTTAGTCGTCGAGATGTCGGAATATCAAGCTTTTGCAGCGATTTGATCTCAAATGCAAACTTTACTCAATTACGATAACAAGATAGGAACGAGTCAGAAGGTTCCTAAATTGTTCAAACTCGAAGACTATCATAATTGGAGGAAGAGGTTTGAATCGTACATCGGTACTTCTGATTGCAATCTCTGGATTGCGATCGATGACGGATATACTTATTCGGTGGACAACAACGATGTTCCAGTTATGCAAAGAAACTTGAATATTGAACAAAAGCTGATTATAACCGAGAGCAGAAAGCTTACGTTGCGCTTAACCAAGCGTTACTAAAAGAGTTATTACATCAATTCAAGACACGTAAAATTCGAAAGAACTCTGGAATGCTTTGAAAGAAAGGTGTGAAGGCACAGACAGTACAAGAAGAATAAGAAGAAGGTTCTGCGAAAAGAATTCGACAACTTTAAGTATTTTGAGGGTGAGGAAGTGCCTGCTTTGATTTCTCAATTCTGTCATCTACAGTCCGAAATGGATACAGTTAGCATTAAGAAAGATGATGAAGAGTTGAAAGAGAAACTGCTTGAAGCACTACCAGCGGAGTGGGAATCGTATGTTCTGATGATCACCAACAACAAAGAATTTTCAAAGTTGACTTTCTTACAATTGTTGGGAAAATTACAAGCAAGAGATCTGGAATTGAAAAATGTGAATACTACGCCTGCAGAAGTGCAAAATCCAGAAGGTAATTATGGTCAGAATGCAGACCAATTTCTAGCAAATTTGGTAAACATATCAATTCAGCATCGGTGACAGCTTTCGTAGCTGGAGGCGTATCTAATGCTGGAAATTTGTCTAATTCTGTAAGTTATGAATTAAGAGGATGCAATGTCTCTATACCCGCAAGCAACACAATAAATGCAAGCAAAATGGCTTTATACGTTAATACAACCAAAGATTACATGGAATTAGTTCTGCTTTAGTATCATCGTATTATGGGGTTATCACTGGGAAAGTTAGCAATGCTGAACTAACAGAAGAAGATTATGACCAGGTGGACCCTGATGATCTAGAGTTGATGGATATTAATTGGCAGTTTGCCATGCTGGCCAGAAGGGTGAAGAGATTTCTAAAGAAGACTGGAAGAAGATACTTGAATTCTGGTGGAAGAATTGGATTCGACAAGTCAAAAGTTTGATGCTACAATTGCTCAAACTTTGGTCACTTCGCAAGGGAATGTTCACAACCGAAGAAACATGAATATCAGAATTTTACATCAAGAAGATAAACATATAACTGGGGTAATCAGTTTGCTGGTTCCTCTGCTTTACTTGTGACACATGAACAGGATGATGATACATTGACTGAATCAACTTCTGAAGATGGTGAAACAATTGATTGCTCAGAATCAGTTGAAGAAGTTCAGACATTTTCAGAAAGACCAATTTGCTTTTATGGCTAATACAATGCCTGAATCTGCTAATTCTGATGAAGTTTTGCTGCTAAAGAAGGAGTTGGAAGTGTTAATGAAGGAGAGAGACGCTTTGATTAAAGATTGTGAAGCTGCCAAAGTAGAAGCCCAAGATGTAGCGAATGATTTTGAGGCTTTATTTCAAAAGAGCTATCCAGTACAGCAGAAGTATGAAAATTCTAATAAAAGTGCTTTGGAAGCAAATGACAAGTTGGTTGCATTGCAAGAGGAACTGCAAAAATTGGCAGATGAGAATAATAGTCTGAAATTAGAGAATGGACTTTTGAAAAGAAATAATCTCAAAGAATCATTTGTTGCCTTAATGACTGATACTCCAAAGGTATCTACTCCTCTTCAATGTGATTTGTGTAACCAATTTGCTATGAAAAATGGGGAACTCTTAGCTGAGAAAAATAAAATGGTTGATCAACTATCTGTAGCCAAGGTAGATATTGACATTTATAAAAAAAAGATGGGAGGGCACAATAAAAGAGGTAATGACTCTACACGAGCAGTTGCGAATTCAAAAATATGAGTTCATCAAGCAATCTAACATGCTCATGTCGACTCAAAAGGAACTGGTTAACACTCCAAAAACCGTTTCTGATTTAAAAACTGAAATTCTTGAGTTAACAAAATTGACACTTTCAAAATACCCTTGTCATTTACAAATTATCTTTACAATTGTGATCAAGGACAAGTGTCTAACAAGCTTAACCAGGTTCATGCTCCAGTCATTATTACCAATAGTCCATCTTTTGATCAATCTACTGAAAAGTGTGATTACACTTCTTACAAGCGAGAGGTGTCTGCTCAATCACATTCATAAACCACTGAAAAGAAAACAAGTGAAAAATCTGTTTTAGACTTTGAAGTTGACGAGTTGTTTTATAACTTCTCAGACTTTGGTATAATTGATGATTTAGTTTTTGAACCTGAGACTGAGATTTCAAAGAATCTTGCAAAACAAACTCAGGATGAAATTATTTCTAAATACAATTTTGATCAAATGAAAACAGTACTTAAAAAGCTAAGTGAGTTTGAGCAGAAAACCATTGCAAGATTAAAATCTGCAAGTGGAAAGAAAAAGAAAAATGATGGGATTGGTTATGAACCCCAACCTTTGAATTCAAAACCTAAGGTCTTTGAAAAAGGTTCAACTTCTATATCATCACCTAGTCAGGTTGAAAAAATACTGTCAAAGGAAAGTCTATTGGCCAATTTGATAAAAATGGCAAGTGGACTACTTATCGCTTGAAAGGGTCTGACAAAATGTATAGCGATACGGATTTTCCTTTGAACATGGTCAACCCTGATTTGAGATAAAGTTTTCACAGGGGCTATGGTCCTAAGTATGATCCTCATGCACCTAGTGTGTCCATTAGCAGGGGAAATGGAAAGATCATTATTCCAAAGGACACACTAGATGTTGAATCTATTTCCTGAAAAGTCATATGATAATTATGATAATGGGTTGGTTAATCGAGTGCAAAAATCGGTTAAGAAATCCACTTTTACCCAATCACCAAAGGTTCACAAACCAATGCTTTATGGAATTGCAAAATCTAGTTTTAGAAACCAAATCAAATTTTTCAGAAAACTCAATTCAGTGATGAGGAGTTTTATGATCATTTTGGCTATAGACCGAATCCACCAGTATATGGTAGGGTTCCAAGTTGGTTTGGAATGGATCAAGGGATAGGACTGGTCCATCGGGATATGATGGTATATGGGGTGGTTATCAGAATTCTAAGAGAGGGTATTATGCAGGAAATGCATATTATGATGATATTTACCTAGAAAATACAAGTGGTTATGACTCAGGTTTTTACGATGATTTTAGTGATCATCAGGTTTCTCATTCACAAAAGAAACTTTCAAAATCTAAGAAACCAAAACCTGTCATTGAAACCATTCTTAATGACGACACGGTTGAGGAGGTTGTTAATGACCGACGTCGTTGCTTTAAATGCAAGAAACAGGGGCATACATACAAAATTTGTCCTTTCAAGAAAGACAAGTTTGATAAATCTAGTTTTGTATCAGATGTTTTTCAATCAGACAAACTTGCCTCTGTTGGTCTCAAAAACGAGTCAAATTTTTTGATGAAAAAGGGGTGCTTCATAATGAATTAAAGCCGTCTGTCTCTAGTTACAAAAATTCAAAACATGATAAGAAACAAGAAGGTGATTCTGAAAAGATAAAATCAATCTTAAAGAATTCTGAAGCATCATCATCCAATCAACAGAGAGATAAGTACATTGGAAGTGGCTCAAAGTCAAATGTGGTTTATAAGCCAAGGAACTTGGATGGTTATCAAATTGTATTGTCACTTTATACTCCAACATCTACGCGCGCGCGGGGGGGGGGGGGGGTGTAGAAAAATGAGAAACTCGGATCAAAATTCTGGGCGCGCTCGCGCATTTTGCGGACACGAATGCGACTCGAAGATGGTCGGGTTCGCGCATACCGGTTTTTGCTCCTCACGCTAGCTATTTTTGGAAATTATTTGATCTTGGAGCACACTCCATCCCAATTAATACGCAATCAGTTATTTCTAGAAACTGATATGCGCGGTTTCATGCTGATTGTTGTCTTGGACATCACTCCATTTCGTGGCTATTTAAACCCGACCATAGCAGACTGAAAAAACACACCCGAAATCATTCTCCTCTTCTCAACTGACTCTCTCTCTCTCTCTCTCTCTCTTCTGCTGCGATCTTAGGAAAGTAAAAACTCCGACAATACGTTGCTTTTGCCACCGTATCCTGGAAACAGACCGAAATCTGTTATAGGAAATCGTGTTTAACACGAGCTCTGGCTTCGCCTTCTGTTATTCATTTTCTGTTCTTGTATTTTTTTACTTATTCTGCTTCTACTCCTTTCTGAAGTATTGTAATGTTGTTCTGATTCAATAAAAAAGTATTATTATTATTTTTGTTTACGAATTCGCGTTCAAGTAGCGTGGCATACAGCCACCTGGTGTAAATCTTTAATTTCTAGATTATAGATGTGATTTGTGTAAATCTTTAATTTCTTAGTATAGATGTGATTTGGTTCTTAAGTATATTTTACAATTGATCATCAATTTTGTGCTTACAAGGACTCAGTGGTGATACATGTAATTTCATTGCTCAAGAACGAAATTTATAAATCACGTTTTCTAAGGGTTGAAGCTTACCGAGTTGAGAAACTAGGAGATTGGTGTTCTAGAAAGAATTAGAAAAATAAAGATTTGTTTTGTCATCCATTTTGGCGGTGCTTTATCCTATAACAGGTTGTTTACTTTAATTTGGCGATCCAAGTAGTAGGTGCGAAGGAACGGACCCGATAATATCAGTTCGATCCGGAAGTGATAAGAGATTTACTGGTCCGTTTTCGGTTCTATATTTTTTTATTTTTACGGTTCTCCGGTCGGGTTCCAGCCCGATAATCACCCCTAACTTCATTAGCTTTTTCAATTGAACCTTACCCACCTTGATCCTCAAATAGTTAACAAAAGAGTGAATTACATATTATAACCTTTAGACTTATCAAAATTATCGATATTAACATTTTCCAAAACTTGTTACATAAAACAACCTTTAAAGTAGTTTTCTTTTTGAAATTAGACCTTTTCATTAACAAAGTTAATATGGCACCGTTAAATAAGGCATGTGCCAAACACATGATGGGCATAAGTGTAAAATTACCCTTAAAAACTCTCCATCTAATCCGTAACCAAGAAAAGCGGCAAAGAAGAAACGAGACGTCACATGGAAGAGACAAAGAAACAGATGACGCAAAGGAAGAAACCACACGACGAATCAAGGTAGAAATCTTACGAAATTGACGATGCCAGACGAGGTTGAAAATATGTACCGTAAGTGTTCCTTTGATCCTACCATACGAATTGTTTTAATCCCCTTCCTGCCATACGAATAGTGATGGAAGCAAAAGTCACAGTCCCAAGAACAAATATGACCACAGGTTTAGATTTAGTTACACAAATTTTTATAGTATCTAGTTGGTGTTTGGATTTCTTTCATACATATATGACCCACTGAATCCCCTTCCTGCCATACAAATACTGATTTTTTAAGACACATTAACATTACTTATACTCCTCTTTTTTACATACATTTTCGTTGTAAATAATACTATTTAAAAGTTAGAATTATGATAACTTGTTAATAGAAACTTGTTAATAAATAATCGATGAACAAATATCATTGTAGCTGTTAAAAGAGCTTGTCGTAGTTTAAATTTGAATGCTTCAACAACAGATAAGAATGTTTGATTTGGTATTTTTTTAGCGTAACTATTAAATCGATGTTCATGTAACTGTTACAGGTGTTGATGAACCGTTAATGAAAGGTAGTGTTAATGAAACTAGAGGTTCTAGTGTCAAACTGCTCACATACCTATTGAATGATGATGATTTTGATCCTTTCTTTGGTGAACATGTTGATGTGAATTTCAATGGTGAGAACGAGGGTGTGGAAGGTGAGGCCAATATTAAGAATGAGGATATGCATGAGAGTGACGAGAGTGACTACATACCAAATGATATTGATGTAGATATGAGAGATTATAGGGTGCATATTGATGAAGGTGTAGAGGACAATAACCAACTACCAGAAAAAGTAGGTGATGATGATCATGAAGTGGAAATGGATAATGAGTTGTTTGATAGTGGAAGAGAAAATAAAAATAATTCCATCTTCTATGTTGGTCAATCCTTTGGAAGTAAGAAAGAAGTCAAGGAATTGATTAATGAAATTTCTATTTTAACCAGAAGACTAATTAGGGTTGTTAAGGATGAGAGAAAAAGGCTAAGGGCAGTGTGTTGGAGTGATGTATTAACAGCAGTACCAAAAGTCAAGAATTCTGAATGCATCTAGCAGTAAGGGCAAAAATAAAGGGCCTAATATGAAACATCTTGGTGGAAGGGGAAAAAAAGGCAAACCCTGAAAAGCATTTATGCCCTTGGGTTCTGTTGGTTTCTTGGAACTCCAAATCTGAAAATTGGCTGGTTAGAACCTTCGTGGATGAACATATATGTAACCAAAGTCATTACATCAAAGCTTGCACAACTACTTTTTTATCTAAGAAATTAGTAGATCAACTTCAAGAAAATCCACGCATTTTAATCAGAGCTGTTCAAGAACAGATTTAAAGGCAGTTTCAAGTCGGTGTTTCAGCTATGAAAGCTTTCAGAGCAAAGAGCTTGGCTATGTCATACATCCATGGAGATTAAAACTCCCTGTATGGAAGGCTTAGAGATTATGTTGATGAACTGAAAAACAAAAATCCAGGTTGAACTGTTAAATTAGAGGTTGAACCTTCCACACATCTCACTTCCATGGAAAGAAAATTCAAGAGGATTTATGTTTGTTTAGGCTCTTTGAAACAAGCTTTTAAAGAAATTGGGAGAGACTTTTTAGGATTGGATAAGGCATTTCTAAAGGGTCCCTTTCCTGGTCAAGTGCTCACTGCGGTTGGAGTGGACCCTAATAATGGTATATACCCCCTCTCTTATGCAATAGTTGAAGCAGAATACAAAAACTCTTGGACATGGTTTCTAGAATGCATTGGTGAAGATTTGGACATGGGTAGAAGCTCAAACTTCACCTTTATAAGTGATAGACAAAAGGTATGATATATATATATATATATATATATATATATATATTTTAAGTTGGATTTGTAATATTATATTCATGCACATGTGTACTTATATATTTCTTTGCATGTTCCAATAATAGGGTATTATTCCTGCAATATCCGAAGTCTTCCCATGTGTTGAGCACATATATTGTCTTAGACACATCAGTGAGAATATGAAGCAAAAATTTAGAGGGAAGCTCCCTTGAGTGTAGCATCCTTGAATTCTTGCCAAGTCATAGCATTTGCTGCGTCGAGCCCTAGCATTTGCATTTGCGCATTCCACCGTGTGAGGGCAGCTCCCTCGAGTGTAGCGGTTGCGAAAATGACCCGATTCGCAACCGGGTAGTTGCACATTGAGAATACCTTTTTCTGATTTCCCGAGCCATCGCAGCAGACCCACGACTCCTTCATCACCCTTGAATGTGAGCGGCTTACAATCCATGTAAGTTTTGAAGGTGCATTGAGATGGGCCTGAATTGTTTCATGAAATTATTTTAGAGAATACTTTTAGAGAGTGAGAAAAAAAATGTAGTCAATTTTTCATCTCTTTTACTTACCACCGTTGTTGTTTGGCTGATTTTGGGCCCCTGCCAAAGCTGCTGCAACACCTTGGTCAATCAGATTTTTGATTTGTGTTGCGGTGAGGTTTTCAGCCATAATTCTATTTGCCATACAAGACATTTCACTGATTAATATACCCAATATCAAATCCATTATATACGTTATCACGCATACAATCAAATAATTAAAATTTCCCGTATTAATTTCATTAAACATAGTGTATTCCAATCATGCACTCATTATCACACATCATAATTTAGAAACACATTTGAAAAGGCAAAATGCAATATCCATTACAAGATCCAAATTCAAACACTATTATTTCATAATCATAATTCATCCGAAGATAAAACAAAACTTCCAGTTTAGTTTATTCGAAAGGAAAATGTGGGAAAACAGAAATAACAATGATCATGGATCAATGACTTCGGGTTCCTCGCCCTCTTCTTCTTCAACGTTATTTCCATTCTCTTCAAGGGGTTCTTCCTCCACTGGCTCAACTGCAGGGGCTGCATGGGCTTGAAGAGTAGCCACCTGTCCGGTCAGGTCCCCGACTAGGTCCTCTAATTCAGCAATCCTTGCTAAGGCAGTCTGTAGCATGTTGGCTAAATTGGCCGAGTTGGGTCTTGCCTCCAAGGTCTCCACTCTATCCTCGAGTTCAAACCACCCCATGGGCTAAGTTATTGTGTGCAATGATCTAACTTCATTGCGACTCGTCTAGCACTGCCATCATTGTAGCAGTAATCTATGGGTGGCAGAAGGGAAGATCATGTAGTCTACCCTCGTCCGTAGGGACTCCAAACTCGCCTATAAGACGGGCTACCATGGGCCTCAACCACCGCCAATCTGACACATTGTCCGGGTCTCGGAAATAATGTGACTCTGGCTCATAATCCTCTTCAGTATAGTGCCACACCCCTAATTTCCACTAACGGAGTTTTACTGTGTGGGGTGTGAACCATTATATCAAACATAAGTTAAGGGTTCAAAATGTAAATATATTTCCAAAGTAAAAAATATCCAAAACCAGAGTTTTAAAATCTAGCGGAAGCATATCAAAGTAATGCCGCGCATAACAAGCGCCCATTAAGTAAACAACCAGTTTAAATCTAAGTTTGAAAAGGTTAAAGACAAGTTCCCCAAAAAAAAAACGGGTTTTAGCTAACGTACGTGCCCAAAAATCCGATACTCCTAGCGTCCTGCAAAGCATGCACAAGGAGCATGTGTCAACTAATGTTGGTGAGTTCACATAAGCACATAAGTATAACTATTATAATTATGCAGTACGAATACAACAGTATTAATTCGTATGTAAGCATGTATATTACAAGTACAATCCATATCGTAGGTAGCGAGCCAAAGTTTATGTCACTAAAACGTTCGCAACCGAAGCTAACTGAAAAGTGTAGGATTTCATCCTTACGTGTTTTTGCATTCCCCGTATCTACTCGATCACGGTAAGTTTAGGCTGACATTGTCCTCAGTCCAACCGCCAGTCGGGTGGTGCATTTCGTGCTCGCTGAGTGGGGTTTGTCAGACCCTAGTAGTACTACCCAATATCCCCTCGCTATTTGCTATTAACGGTTCAATAAAGTAAGGACTTGAAAGATGAAGCATTTTACATGAACATGTGATATATACTGGATTTCTACTTTGATCATACATAATAGTTATTCTGTTATCACCCTAACCCGGGTGTAACGTGTTTGCGTGTGTTATCGTCCAAAGCTGAACGTAACGTAAAAGGTTGTGTAACTCACCTTAGGGTGCGCTGCTACAATTTAGTAAGACTACGAGTCTTGCGTAACTATCGAGCACCTATCGATTTTACATGCGTAAGTGTGTGTCCGCACATGAGTAACATAGCATAGATGACGGTATGGATAACAAGTAATTCCAAATATGACGTAGATGACAATTTCGATACGTGATAAGAATCGTTTGTTCGAAAGCAGTCAAATATGACATTTAGCAAAGGACACAAGGATTTACGAAAATCAATGAGTATGTTATTCCAAATAACGAATGTAGATATGCTTGGGTAAACATATATGTGTTCTAAAATTTATACATAAATATATGGACGTAGTCAAGGTGTGAAAAAAAATAAAATGTCCTATATATTTATATATATACCGTGTCAACATTTTTAAGAGTTTAAAGAAAATCTTTAAAATATTTGCATGTATGCAAGTACATGACAATAAAACAAATGTGTGTGTGTATATATATATATATATCTACGTTTAAAACTATTATTTTATTAGTAACAACGAGACTATAAAATTTTAATCCATTTAAATCATAATGTTTTTCATAATATAAATTTTTTACGAGTACTATAACGGGGTCTACGGAAACATTCATGGATCAAGATTTTAGAACAAATGACAGTTGGGTTTTAGACCAAAAATTGCTTAAAAATCTTTAAAAAGAAATGAAACAGCGAAGATGATGGTCACAGGTTTCGAACCCGTGACCTGAGGTTCGAAATGGGCGCCCTAACCAGCTGCGCTAGGGCCTGGGTTTGTAAGAAGCTTGAAAACAAAGTTTTTATAATATACAACTATACAGGAATAGTTCAGGAAAAATAACAGAAAAATAAATGAAGCTAGGGAGGGTCGAACCCGAGACCTCTTGGTCTCCAGGAAAGGAGCTAACCAGCTTCGATACAGAGGCGACTGTGTTTTAACTCAGCTCCATAAATATATGTATCATTCTAACCTGTCACCATCTTCTTCCCCAAAACTCCGGTGGCCGGAGTTTCATTCCGGTCACCGGAAAATCGTGAAACCAGAATCAAACTCAACAGAAATGCACGGTTTACATAAAGGAATGATTACCTCAAGTCGTGGATTAGTTTTGACGCGTTTTAGAAGCTGAAACGAAACCAAAATCTCTTGACTTGAGCACTTAACGTTGCTCCGTTCCCAAAATCGTTGCTACATGGCTGATCGGCAGAGAGAGGTGACTACCATGATGTGAGAGAGGTGGGGAAATGGTGCTTTGTTAGTTGGAATTTCCGGGTTCGCCGGAAAATAGAAAAAAAACAAGAGAGAGCAAGAGCTTGAGAAAGGTTGCGTGATTAATACTTTCATTAATCTGACTTATGGAGATTGACACAATTTGTCCTCCTTCTAATTACAAAGTTTGAAAGCAAGATAGGATAAATGGCAACCTAGGTCCCTCTATGTTTTATTAAATAAAACAAGTTATTGGAATTACGAGTAGGTCCCTCAAAGTTCTAAATTGTCAACGGACACTAACGGGGTTTAATAAAAAGTAACTTGACGATAATTATTCTAGTGTACGTCAAAACATATTTAACGAATTGAAGATTTAGATAAGAAATACATATACAAACTGTATATATTTCACATAAAATCATAGTTATAACCTCATTACTATATGTTTTTTTTCCTATAAAGTTATAGAAACGTTTCGCCTGATCACGTGACACCTTGTCAGATAAAATCATAAAATGTACCAAGTACATGTATATATATAATTCACATAAAATTTTAAAATATAATTATCACATAAAATGATAAGATATAATTATAAAATATAATTATCACATTAATCCATAGAACATAATTTATCACAAATTATATATGTATATTCAAATTGGTTAACCGACGTCTAGAATCATGTGTAGTGCTCGTGTAACTATTCTAGTTAACTGAGGTAACAGACGTTTACTAAAGATAACACAAGTTATTAACGAGGTTAGAAATTGCCGGTTGTCACATCATCCCCTTGTTAAGGAATTTTCGTCCCAAAAATTGCCTTAAGTTGCCACGGTTTCTGTGGAAGGAAAAGAAAAATTTTAGGGTTGCCACATCA
This sequence comes from Deinandra increscens subsp. villosa, assembly GCA_039602395.1. Taxonomy (NCBI): domain Eukaryota; kingdom Viridiplantae; phylum Streptophyta; class Magnoliopsida; order Asterales; family Asteraceae; genus Deinandra; species Deinandra increscens. The sequence continues at coordinate 21,178,448 of JBCNJP010000023.1, forward strand.
TCCCCTTGTTAAGGAAATTTTATCCCAAAATTTAATTCATACCTTGATAAGATGTTGAGGCTTGATCAAATAGGTGAAGATATTTCTTTCTCATCTGATCTTCTCGTTCCTATGTGAACTCCGGTCCACACCTAGATTGCCATCTCACTTTGACGATGGGAATTTTACTTCGTTTCAGTGTTTTCTCCTCACGTCCCATGATTTCCACGGGTTGTTCGATAAAGCGCAGTTGTTCATCAATTTGTAGTTCTTCTAACAGAACTATGAGAGTGTCATCAGCTAAACACTTCCTCAAGTTCGAAACGTGAAACACGTTGTGTACTCCATCCAATTAAGGAGGTAAATTTAAATGGTAAGCCACCGGACGAATGCTTTCGGTGATCTCGAATGGTCCTACATAGCGGGGATTTAACTTCCCACGCTTACCAAAGCGTACGACACCTTTCCAAGGCGAGACTTTCAGTAGTACTTTGTCTCTGACTTCAAATTCCAATGGCCTTCAGCGTTTATCTGCATAAATCTTTTGTCTATCTCTTGCCGCTTTCATGCGGTTTCTGATCTGCACGATTCTCTCAGTGGTCTCGTGCACTAGTTCAGGTCCAGTGAGTTGGCTCTCACCGACCTCAGCCTAGCAGACCGGTGATCTGCATTTTCGTTCGTAGAGGGCCTCAAATGGAGCGGCTCCAATACTAGTATGGTAGTTGTTGTTATAAGAGAATTCTACCAGTGGTAAATGAGTTTCCCAATTTTTCCCGAAGTCGAGCACACATGCTCTAAGCATATCCTCGAGAGTTTGGATGGTACGTTCAGTCTGTCCATCTGTTTGAGGATGATACGCAGTACTCATATATAAGCGAGTGCCCATCACCGCTTGTAAGGATCCCCAAAAATTTGAAGTAAATCTAGGGTCTCGGTCAGAGATAATAGATAAAGGCACTCCGTAAAGTGACAATCTCCTTTAGGTATATCTTTGCAAGTTTGTCTGTCTTGTTACTTTCCTTGATAGTTAAGAAACGGGCGGATTTTGTTAACAGGTCAACGATAAACCAAATCATATCTTTACCGCCAAAAGAACGGGGCAATCCCATGATGAAATTCATCGAGATTTCTTCCCACTTCCATTCAGGAATTTTAGGTTGTTGCAGTAATCCTGCTGGCTATCGATGTTCTATTTTGACATTTGCGCATGTCAAGCACTTGCTGACATATCTAGCGATATCAGCTTTCATATTGGGCCACCAATATAGCCCCTTTAGGTCTTGATACATTTTGTCTGAACCTGAATGGATAGAATAACGGGACTTGTGGGCCTCGCCCATCACCAGTTCTCTAAGCTTTCCATGGAAAGGTACCCATATACGGTCATTATAATAACGAAGTCCAACAGACTTAACTTCAGAAGTTCCATATATGTCACGTAATGATTAAGACCCGAAATTTTCCTCCCTTAGAGCCTCCTTCTGAGCATCCCGGAGTCTATCCGGTAGCCCCGTATGGATTGTTAATTAGAGAGCTCGAACCCTTCTAGGTTTAACATGTTCCTTTCCACTCAAAGCATCGACCACCATGTTGGCCTTGCCTGGATGATACTTTATCGCAAGGTCATAGTCGTTTAGCAATTCGACCCACCTACGTTGCCTCATGTTGAGTTCCTTCTGTTCGAATATGTGCTGGAGGCTCTTGTGATTAGTGAATATTGTACACTTGGTGCAATATAAGTAGTGTCTCCAAATTTTCAAGGCAAATACAACAACGCCTAACTCTAGGTCATGAGTTGTGTAATTCTTCTCATGGGACTTTAGTTGCCTTGACCCGTATGCGATGACTTTACCTCTTTGCATCAAAACACATCCGAGTCCCTGGATTGACGCGTCACAGTTGACCTCGAAGTCGTCAATCCCATCAGTTAAAGATAATACAGGTGCGGTATAGAGTTTCTCTTTTAAAGTTTGAAAGGATGCCTCTTCCTTGTCACCCCATCTGTATTGAACCCCTTTGTGCGTAAGAGCGGTCAATGGTTGAGCTAACTGAGAAAATCCCTTTATAAACCGACAGTAGTAACCCGCTAAACCTAGGCATTGACGAATATCCGTAGGAGCTCTAGGGGTAGACTAACTTTTAATGGCCTCGATATTGGCTGGGTCTACGTGGATCCCTTGCTCGTTGACGATGTGACCCAAAAATTGGACCTCTCGGATCCAGAAATCACACTTAGAGAATTTTGCGTAGAGTTGTTCTTTCTTTAACAATTATAATATTAGCCGCAGGTGTTCCTCATGTTCTTATTCTTTTTTTGGAGTAGATGAGGATGTATTCGATGAACACTATGACGAATTTATCCAAATAGGACTTGCAAACACGGTTCATGAGATCCATGAACACAGCTGGTGCATTTGTTAGACCAAGAGGCATGACCAAGAATTCATAATGGCTGTAGTGTGTTCTGAAGGCTATCTTTTCTATATCCTCATCGCGGACTCTGACTTGATGGTAGCCAGACCTTAAATCAATCTTGAAATAGTAACTGGGCCCTTGAAGCTGGTAAAAAAGATCATCTATTAGTGGAAGAGGGTGTCGATTTTTAATAGTGACTTTGTTGAGTTCACGGTAATCAATGCACATCCTAAATGTGCCATCCTTCTTCTTGACGAATAACACCGGTGCTCCCCATGGTGACGAGCTAGGTCTAATGAAACCCTTATCTAGCAGTTCCTATAGTTGTGTGGATAGCTCATTCAATTCGTTCACCGCTAGATGATATGGTGCACGCACGATCGGAGCTACTCCCTGAGTGAGGTCAATCCCAAATTCTACTTGCCGAAGCGGAAGAAGGCCAGGTAACTCCTCAGGAAATATCTCCGGGTAATCACGTACGATTGGGAAGTCTTTAATTTTTCTCTCCACCCTGGTTTGGTCCGTAACTGTGGCCAGGATTGCTATGTGTCCTTTCCGAAGACACTTCTGCGCTTTAAGGTATGATATGATTCTGGAGACAGCACCTCCCTTTTCGCCCTGAATTGAGAGTACTTCCCCTCCTGCTACTGTAACACCCGAGTTATAATTGTGAAAAATAACGTTAAAACATTAACAATATATATTTGGTCCCAGAAAAATTTTCTCGAAATATTACAGTGTTTGAACATACATATAACAAAAGGTATGGTTTTTAAGTTTCCAACGCGAATATTCATATGGGGTTAACACTATCACCATTTCAAAATAGAGTTCATGAAGAAGCATCCTTCATGTGTTCGGTTCTTCAAGCGATCTTGTGGAATCCAGTTATGAGCTTCATTTACCTGCATTCAGCTTAATCCCGTTAGTAATAATTACATTTGGGCATAAGGGATGGTACAACGATACAAAAGTGGTCAAAGTTCAACTTTTGGGATGGCTTCCCACCATAAGCTACGGTGGCCATCGTAGCTTACGGTGGCTTTAGTTAGCCTACGGTAGCTCCGTGCTGTTTCACGGTGCCAACATTTATCCAGTGGCCACCGTAAGCTACGGTGGCTACCGTAAGCTACGGTGGCTACTGGTAAACACCTCCATTTTGCTTACACATTTTCACTAAGGATCCATTCAGGACCAACCCAACGCATCCTTTCGAACCTGCCATTAGTCATAAGCCTGAACAACGCATATTCATGGCAATTAACATTACCGCAACCTATATGCCTATGATTTACTTACCGGTTTCACCATTGAGCTTACCCATTTGACCCGCTAAGCTTCAAGCTGTACCCTTGCTTATGTAAGGGATCATTTCCCATAAATCACATTATGCACAACTCAACAATGTTATATACATATTCCTACATACGGTTTGTTTGCAGCAATCCCTTTCAACGTCCCATTGGTCACCAACGATGCTTTGTGCCAACGCATGAGGATTCAATAATCCTTTAGGCCTCAACATCACTTGATGTTCCAATTAGACACCTATAGGTTTAACAATCGTCCTTATGAACCTTCTTGTTAAACCATTACCTTTACATGAATCAACATTACCCATTGTGCCATCCCTTGGCTAGCCATGACTACTACAAGTCACTTCACTAGCTCAAGTGTGTATTTATCAACCAAACATATAGTCAATTTAATGGCAACTTATACAACCAAATTCTTATTCATAATAACATGTAGGAATATGTTACAAACAACTTCCTACGATCTCACAATTATCATGGTTCATATAAACCATTAAGCTAACGTCTAACACTTAGCCCATCATAGTGATTAATTTATGTCATTACTCATTAACCCGCTTGACCCGTTAACATGAATCCGATGATTCATATTTTCCACCATTAACACATTATCCCATAATTATGGTTACTATATACCATTTAGCACCCATGTATCCATACCGTACAAGGTTCAACATTATACATCTAAGATGTCATAATGTAACCTTGTTTTAGGCACATCATCAATTAGTTAGAGTTCAACTCTACTTAACCTATTTCATATCTTGTCAACCGTGAACAAATTTAATGCTTTACTTGTCAATTTGCATCACATAACATTATAACATTAACGGGTAATATAATAAATGTGTAACATAACATAGATGTTACCTCGTGAGCTTTATCCATAAGTACCGGTTGTTTGAGTTGCCTCTGCTTGCTTGCCTAAACTGGACTCAATTCCCTGTTTGGTTCGTGAGATAACATAATCATCAATATATATATATATATATATATATATATATATATATATATATATATATCACATTTTCCACATTCTAGTACATGAATCATTTAGTTATATAATTATAACGATTCACATCTCACGACATCAATTCACTAAATATCTTAGGGTGGTACTTGCTGTCCAGCCCTTGTTCATGCCACCATTTGACCCTTTTAACAGCTGAATCGACCCAACATGTTCAAACATAAAACGTAGTAGACTCATAGAGCTTTCCAAGCATATAAAATACACATTTTTCCGAGTTACGGTTGATTTTATACGATTTTTCTAAAAACAGGACAGCAACCATAATTTTTCCCAAACAGCATGCTGGAAAATTAAGTGACCATATTAACGGGTCATTTTGACCCATTATATAACATATTCAGTTTCTGGTGTTCAAATACAAAATGTAGTATTAAGAACAAGCTTTTCAATCGTATATTATACACCCTAAACGGACATACGAGGGATCTTATATGACACTTACAAAACAGCCCCACGACTAGCTTGTCATCTTTTCATGGTTTTATAAAATTTCATTTAACACATGATACAAACATGAATTTCACAACTTGTACACATTCTTACTTCGTGGCTTCTAGTAGTTCATAATACTACAATTAGCCTCTAGTTTCAATAATCCACATCACGACTTCGCATTTAGCATCAATTTACACTAGTTAACTAACACAATAATCATTCAAGCATTTAATCGAGCACTTGGTGTGCATCTAGATAATATGATAAATTCAACCTACTTTGACTTAGGTTTAATTCCCATAATTTGCACAACAAGATTTTACAACTATGTTTCTCATTTGCATGCATCAATTAACTAGTACGAGTGAACCAACACATACAATTTTAATAACTAACAACATGGAACCCCCAAATCTTAGCCTCCAAGGCCAAAATTCGTAACCCATGGTTCACCCCACCAAAACTTGGTGTTTTGGTCACCAATTCTAGCATTCTTGAGTCTAAAACACCACATAATCATTCTATAACACATTAGACGAAAAATCGCAGCCTTAATCCTCATAATTTGCCATGGAATTGAGACTTATACATGCATAGAATTGGGGCTACTTACTTGACCAAAGTCTCTAATAGATAAAGAAGGTTCTAAGCTTCCAATTCATAGTTTCCTATCACCAAAATCGCAGCCTTCCCCTCCAATTAAGCAAATTTTCGAGCTAGGGCATGAAGGAGGAGGAGATGTCATTCTCCAGGTCGCAATCCACGACCTCCTCTCCTTTTCTTTTCTATTTTATTTATTTCACTTTTGATTTATTACAATTTAGGCCCCTCCACTTAGAACCTTGTTTTAGTTTTTTAACTAAAACATAAATATACTCATTAGACCCTAAGGTTTTACATAACTATTATTTATAACAAGAATTGGGGGTTTAACGTCCCTCGTTACTTATTTTAACATGTTACGTAACAATATACCCGATTTAAAAACCGGGATGTTACACATCTACCCCCCTTAAAGAAGGTTTCGTCCCCGAAACCTATTCCAGGTCTTAGTCACCTAGGGACATCACCATAGTCTTTATAGGACTCCGGTTGCACCGATAACCTTATATTTCCTGGTTACCCGTATAAATCCCAATGTGTGTATATTTAGTCCCACATATAACTATGTATCCTATAGGTTGGCATTTCTATTTAGCCCTCGCTACGGACCACTCAATGTCCGCATTTTATGGTCATTCTATGGTCATCCCATGTCCCTTATAATACCGGGAACTTGACCAAGCGAGTATGAGTTGTCACGTTTATCAACTCCGAAGTAGACATCATACAATGAATTTTATTTTTGTTTTTACTCACCCCGTAGGGTAGTATTATCATGATAACTTTTGTTATCCATTACCTTACTCATTTTACACGTTTAGGAGTATCACAACTTATAACTCCATTGTCATTTAGGGTCGAGGTTCCAATGGCCAATGTCATAACCTTGTTGATCCAAAATCAAAATTTCAAATAATCTCCCTCTCCATAAGAGGTTCAAACGTTAAGGTAATAACATCCGTACCTTAGTGTGATCACAATCTGCATATGTATCTTTCTTGCCCATCTTTACCTTGACGATAATTCTAGTCGGAATCTTGTCCCGTAACTTTCCTGCTAGTTGTGTCCTTGCACCGTTAACTGTATCTACACATATTAAGCAGTATACAATATTTACAAGTGTTTAGCATGTCACTTGTCGTTTGCATTTCCATTTGACAATGCAATACATCTTTATTGGATGATTCCTACGACTTTATAGCCGTTTATACCATCCCAAAACCCTTTTTAGGTTTACCCCGTTACACCTAATACCATTCAACATGTCACGCATGGTTTTATTCTTGGCTCATATACTAGCCTTTAACATTTACCGCATTAATTAATATCCCTTCGAATCATTTACACATCCACATACACGCTTTAATCAAGCCATGGCTCCTAAGAGCCATTTAGCTATTTCATGTCAATATGACATTTAGCAAGACCTTTCTTTCCTTGCCTCATTATTATTGCCACAATTCCTATGAATTGTTTATCATTGAAATACACCTTAATCCGTGGTTATTATTCAGTTGACATGTTGGCTTATTAACGTATTTTCAGCCTGCCATGGTTCCCTTGAACCATTTAGTTAGCAATCAGAAATAACCAGCATTATGATCCCTAAGGATCATTTCTACACAATTTAACATTTTGATATGGTCCTTATTAATCATTAATCAATCACTCAACACTTTAGCACGTAATATTGGTTCTTACGAACCATTACTCGTTCCCTACATTTCGACATGTATTTAGAAAATTTTGGGGATACTTACTTACATAGAAGTCCTTTATGAGTCTTCGGGAGCAGTCGCTTCTAGCGTCCTCCCTACTTTCACAATCATCCATGCTCGTGGGTCTCACCCATGTAGTTGGGTTGAGCACCCACCTAGTAGATGCTAGTCATTAAAGACGTACATAATAACCAATATATTTCAGCATTAGGGGTTTCCATGTGTTTAATCAAGTACTCTTTACCTTTTGTTGATCAACAAATAATTTCATAAGGTTACGGGTTTCTAGCATGCGCAATACACCGTTTCCCCTTATCCTTCATTTCCATTTCAAAAATTTAATCAGTTCTAGACTTGGGTTTTTATCCCGAGTCACTTTAAAAATCAATCACATTATATAAATTCGATATCTTTTAACCATCTATGATATCGCATATTAAACGTAATGAAACCGTCCCAACGGTTTTATCGATTAATAGCATGTAATCATTTCAACTCATTAGTTCCATGGTTATTAGTTAATCCTTCCTTATAACAATTTCATATAAGGTGCAACCCTTACACATGTGAAGGTGTTCCAATGTAATCTTAATTCAATTTAATGGCTTCACGACCCTCTCTTGGGTCGTTCTTCACCAATTACCCCATTCATTATATTGGTTACACGGCTCCTAAAGAGTCGTTTTCTTTTCACCAATTTCCATACACACATTTAAATTTCAAATTATGACCTCATGGGTCCAACCTCTGCCTTATAACTCGATTTAGGCACATGTGCATGCATTATCGTTTATCAAAATGTAATCCAGGTTGGGTAGTCCCACCTGGTTGTACCTTGGAGCTTGCCCATTTATGCTTTTGAAGGCATACGGACCATTCACTATCCTTCCACTTGCTCGGAGGCAATTCTCCTACAAAATCAAGGTGTCAAAATAAACCATATTTATAGCTTTCCTAACCTCAATCAAGGTTACTCCTCATTATCATCATCATTTACACGTTTCAAGATACAACATTGCCAAATTAAATATTACAATGCTATCTTGTTACCTTTACATATACCATTCGAGATACAACATTGCAAAATTACTTGTCACAATGTTACCTCGTTACACTTTCAATTTTTATTCAAGATACAACATTGTACAATGGACTTGTCACAACGCTATCTTGTTACATTTACAGATACTATTCGAGATACAACATTGCACAATTACTTGTCACAATGTTACCTCGTTACACTTTCAATTTTTTTATTCAAGATACAACATTGTACAATGGAGTTGTCACAACTCTATCTTGTTACATTTACAGATATTATTCGAGATACAACATTGCACAATTACTTGTCACAATGTTACCTCGTTACACTTTCAGATTTTTTTTATTCAAGATACAACATTGTACAATGAACTTGTCATTATCAAATAATCTCACGGATTTATACGAGGTATTTTGCCTTAGCATTAGCCCATTTCTATCTGTCACAATGTGCCCTGGCTTTCCGCACTCATAACACCCCCTAGGGCCTTCATTATTCTGCCTATGGTTCTGATTCTGATTTTGATTCTGATTAGGACGGTTTTGTAGCTCACCCCAACGGTTCTTAGCCTCGTGGCCCCCTTTACCACAACGCTCACAAATGAGTTTCTTGCATGCCCCATTGTGGTGTCGGTTGCACCGATTGCAGAAATGTGCTCGTCCCTTGTACCCATTGTGAATTTGATTACCACCACCTTGGCGGTTCTAGTTACCGCCTCCACTGTTGGTGTTACTGTTGTTATGGTCACCCCTGGAATTGTTGTACCTCTTCTTTTGATTTTGAGAGTTAGAGGATCTCCTAGTGTTGTTATCACTACCGTTGTTGTTGTTGTTACTGGAGTCGTCCTCTCTCTTTCTTTTTCCATCTAAGGCAGTCTTGGGGACCTTCCTGGGTGGCAAAGTTCCCTGCTCTATGGCCCGGTCAGTCAGCTTATGGGCCAACCTCATAGCATTCTACACATTTGCAGGGTTTGAGGCACTAATCATCCCCTTGATCTGTGGAGCTAACCCATCCACATACCTTACTATCCTTTTGAAGTCAGCATCAACCATCGTAGGACATAGCACTGCGTACTCTTGGTAACCGAGCGGTGTACTCTTCAACCTCAGAACCTATCATTTTCGAGTTTTGGAACTCGAAAATGATAGCATCCTTGAATTCTTGCCAATTCATAGCATTTGCTGCGTCGAGCCCTAGCATTTGGATTTGCGTGTTCCACCATGTGAGGGCAGCTCCCTCGAGTGTAGCGATTGCGAAATTGACCCGATTCGCAACCGGACAGTTGCACATTGAGAATACCTTTTCTGATTTCTCGATCCATTGCAGCAGACCCACGGCTCCTTCATCACCCTTGAAAGTGAGCGGCTTATAATCCATGTAAGTTTTAAGGTGCACTGAGCTGGGCCTGAATTGTTTCATAAAATTATTTTAAAGAATAATTTTAAAGAGTGAGAAAAAAAATATGTAGTCAATTTTTCGTCTCTTTTACTTACCACCGTTGTTGTTTGGCTGATATTGGGCCGCTGCCAGAGCTGCTGAACTCCTTGGTCAATCAGATTTTGGATTTGTGATGCGGTGAGGTTTTCAGCCATATTTCTGTTTGCCATACAAGACATTTCAATGATTAATATACCCAATATCAATTCCTTTATATAAGTTAGCACACATACAATCAAATAATTAATATGTCCCATATTAAAAATAGTGTATTCCAATCATGTACTCATTCATCACACATCATAATTTAGAGTGAAAAGGCAAAATGCAATATCCATTAGATCCTAATTCAAACACTATTATTTCATAATCAGAATTCATCCGAAGATAAAACAAAACTTCCACTTTAGTTTATTCGAAAGGAAAATGTGGGAAAACAGAAATAACAATGATCATGGATCAATGACTTCGGGTTCCTAGACCTCTTCTTCTTCAGCGTTATTTCCATTCTTTTCGAGGGGTTCTTCCTCCACTGGCTCAACTGCAGGGGCTTCCTGGGCCTGAAGAGTAGCCACCTGTCCGGTCACGTCCTCGACCAGGTCCTCTAATTCAGCAATCCTTGCTAAGGTAGTCTGTAGCATGTTGGCTAAATTGGCCGAGTTGGGTCTTACCTCCAAGGTACTCTATCCTCGAGTTCAACCACCCCATGGGCTAAGTTATTATGTGCAGTGGTTGTCACCTCAACCCTTGTCTCTTGATTTTCAGTTTGTGTTCTACGTCCTTCGGTTCGCAGTGATCTAACTTCACCGCGACTCATCTAGCACTGCTGTGACAATCCGACTTTTCATGTCACTTTCTAGCATTAACTGAACGTAAAACCGTATTAAATGTTGTGCGAACATTTATGTGTTGGCTTGTTGACTTTTTGACTTTAGCAAATTAGGGTTTTGTGTGATCAATCACTACGAGCATGCACGGAAAATTAAACGATTGAAATTCTATGATTTTATGTGGATTGAATACTTATGTATATAATATGATTTTATGAGACTTATGATTTTATGTGATTAAAGGGTTTTAATTACAAGCTATTTATATAGTTATGTGTGACTTAAATATATAAGTTATGAGTTTTAAATATCTATGCAATGAATTTAATTACAATTCATTATTCACAAATTTATGTGCTTTAAATATATGGGTAAGTTATAAATTAAAATCTATAATTTTATGTGAATTTAAATGAGATTCATATTTCCTATAAACGTTATACGATTTGCATATTTTGACATTCCGCGTATATTCGTTGTGAGAAACATTTCCCGTTAACTCCGTTAGAGTCCGTTAGAGGTTTATAACCTTGAGGGACCCTTTCCGCCAATTTCTAAAATCTATTTCCTTTACAAAACTAGTGGGGATTATTGTTGTAATTATCCTAAACCTAGTGTCATTTTCGAAAATTAGGGAGGGACTAAATGTGTCAATAGTCAATTGTCAATCAATGAACATTTACGTGAATTCAATTCACGGTTTCGACCGATCATCATCTTCCCGTCGGTTTCAATCGTGCCATCAAGACTCATTTCAATGATATGTGAATATCATTTGCATAAACCCACAAGACACAACTCCCATTCACCCTCTTCCGTATCCTCTCCTCTCCCTTTCCTTTCTCTGTTTTCTTTTTTTAGATTTTCCGGTGAACTCAAGAAATTCCGGCCGATCACTGCCCATTCGACCTCCATTTGATCACCACTGAATTCGCCCCTCAAAACCGAGCAAGCACGGGTCGTCGGTTGTGGAATCAGAGCAACTCACGGTGTAGCGGTCGAGGTTTCGGGACTAAGTTTCGGTGCCTAAAACTCGATAACCTCTCATCTCCAAATTGAGGTATTGACCCCCTCTTAGTTCCGCTTCGTTTTATAGTTTTTTTTCATGTTTTTGTAAAATTCCGGCGACCGGATTAGGGTTCCGGCGAAGTCAGGTCGTCATGGGGAAGATGACGTCCGGCTGGGTCGGGTTAAATGAATTAGGTCCCGGATTATAACCAGACGCCAATCTGGCACGGGTGGTTTGGGCTTTGGTCTGGTACGCAGGAGACGCGGGTTCAAGTCCCGGTCTCACCCTTTTTGTTTCTCTATTTTTCTAAAACTGATTCTGGTCGCTTCCTATGCATAAAACCAATGCGATTCGGATCTTGACACCAACAGCACCTCTGGCCGAGTGGTATGCATACTGTGTTCTAACATAGAGGTCACGGGTTCGAACCCAGTGACCTCCATGTTTTTCTGTTTTATTTTTTTTTGTGTTCTCTGGGGCATTTGAACACTAGATTTTGTATCAAAATTGTTCCTTGTCGTATCTAAAACCCGTAAAAATATATTTGAGATGTTAGAACTCGTAAATCATATTTTTAGTTGTAAAACATGTTTAACTTGTCAATTTAAATTAAAAATATAGTTTTTTTTAACATCTATGTATATATTTATTGATATACAACTTGGGGTTTATCTAAAAAGGAGAAATATATATATATATTCGTTGTGTAAACCATTATATATATATACATACAAGACGTTGGCCTGAAACAAAGAAATCTTTTGTGTAAACATTAAGATGTTTTTAGGAAACTGTTAAAAAGCGTTGTTAGACTAGAAACACGAAATACTCGGTTTTGGATTATGATTCACCATAAATTGCTGTTTCTTTTCAAAATAAATATTCAAATCATTGAATTTAACATATTTATGTATATATATATTTATAACTTGTTGAAACTTTATTATTAACGCCACTTGAACATTTAGATAAATATATATAATATATATGTATTTATTTTTGATATCCTCAAACTTAGAAAATATATATATAAGTTATATATTGGGTTTTCTTGCGTTATTTCGATAATCGCTCGGATTTGGCACACGTGCCATCCTCGACTTATTCCGGACTTCACGATCCTTCGTTTTTATCATTTACGCTAGACTTGATAGTTTATAGAACACACACTTATACTTGAATGCTCGTTAGGTGATTGATTGCTTGCACAAGACTCGTTCTTGCTACTTGAATTAACTATTTTATCTGGAAACTTTGCGGAGCAACCTAAGGTGAGTTTCACGGCCCCATTTTACTGTTTTAATACTTTTGGGGGAGATTAACATGCATAAATTATACAACTGAGATAATTAGACTTTTATATATCACTTGAAGTACTTGAAGCACACTGATACAACAAAGTCCTTCCTATGGTACCGTTAATATTAAAGACGATAGCGGGAAATATATTGTAGTACTACTGGGTCTGACAAACCCCACCCGGGTCAGTCGCGCTGACACGATTGGATATCGAACGGGTGTTATATTCGTCCTAAACACAACAAGGCAAACTGCATAAACTGTAAACAACTGTTAGCTTCGGTGACCATCAACGTGCGAAGTTTCATGTATATAGCCTAGCTAGCTATTTGATATATACTAGTGATTATGCTCTTACAACTTGACTATTGTTGAATAGTCAAACTTAAACTCAACTTGACTATTGTTGAATAGTCAATCATAAACTCAACATGATTGTTGTTGAACAATCGATCTTAACTGAACTTGAACTGTTTTTCAACTGATAAACCTGTGAACTCACCAACCTTTGTGTTGACACTTTTTAGCATGTTATTCTCAGGTTGCAGATGTTCGAGTATCACGAGTACGCATGCATGAGTATTTGAAAACCCTTTTATTGTCTTTGAACAAGCCACGTCACCTTGGGTGATGGTGTTTTTACATTAATACTTTCATTGAATTTACGCTTTCGCATTTGTAAAACTCTGTATTTATATTTTAATGAAATATACAACCTTTTTATTAATTACTGGTCGTTTGGTGTAACTAATGGACGGCGATCCTGGTTTGTCACGCTCCCTGCGGCGCGTTATCGCGCGTGGGATTTTTGGGGGTGTGACAGATTGGTATCAGAGCCATTGGTTGCAGCGAACTAAGATTCGTCTTAGACTGTAACTGTTTTGCATTAGTTACACTCAAAAATTTCTCTCATGCATCGTGATACTCACTCCTACGCACACCTGGTTTACGGCATGTCGTATACATCATCCAATCCCATTATACCCACGGCGAGAAGCCGATTAGTCTTGAGTAATTTTCCTTAACCTCTCTAAGTTGTGTACCTATTGGTTAACATTTATGTACGACGAGACGTCTAATCAGATTGAAGGATCACGGTTATGCTTTTAACGAGCTGATTGCTACTCGGGATTATTCCGGATTGAACTAGTGGGCATAAGGCCCATACTATGGATGTATACTGCATACAGAAGGTGGTGTAATACCTCTTATTTTCCTCAAAACCTCTAACTTAGCTTAGGAGGTGCTTATTATACATGCCTTTCATATATAGCTCAACTCTCATGTTCAGGGAACGAAATCATGACGTGCTATTAGTGCGATCATCAATTTCAACAGTGGCAACATTGTTTGAATTCAATTGGTTGCGCATGAGGTCATTTGTATCTGCCTCTGTTACCCTGAGCGTTTTCCCATTTGCCTTGATCTTTTTAAGATCCCCCTCTTCTCGTTTCCATCGGATTATGCGTCGAGATAACGCAACCTGCGAACAACTCTTATAACCTCAACGGTACCTAATGTGGGCTGACTAAAGTTTCTCTTTATGTACAAGATGGTGTTCAAGTCGGTATGCGCAATAAACCCTATTCAGATCCTTTTAAGCTAAAATTATGGCTGACTCACTTCGGGTGGGTCATTCCAATTAAGTGAACATGTTGTTCTCGAGACTTGTCTCTTTAACGAATTCTTGTCAGGATAACTATCGGTTAGTAACCCCATTCTTGATACCAACTCCAAGGATATCTCATAGGTACTCCACAATACCTGATAGCTGAAGTAAGAGGAACTAGGATGACCATATGGGGTAAATTACAGTTACGGGTGCACACGTAAATGTAATTTGCAATGTATGGAAATCCTAGGGAATCCGAAACGGCAAGCTGATGGTTGTAAAGGATGCAATCTCTTACCTTAAACCCCATGACATCCGAATGTCGGACATGTTCGCCTCAATCGGACGGTTGAAAGTCCTCCATTCTTGTAAACGCTATCACACCTGATCTGATCCCTTTTTGTTGTTGGATTCTAATCCATTTGTGAACCTTTTTGGAGCTTATTATGAAAAGTTGGTCCTGGTAGGACACCGTCACACGCGTGTATTTCAATGACCAGTTTTCCTTAACTACGAACACTTTCGACGAAACCCTTGACTGGTTTGAACTCATCCTGAATCATAATTTTATTTTGATGATCTTACTGACCATATCAATCCCTAGAACTCTACGATCGTGAGTTAACTTGGACATGCATTCACCGAACGGATACCTAGACAACGTTAGATGAACGAATTGGATAATTCTGGGAATCAGTCTGGAAACAAGACTTCCAACCAGCAGAACCACCAAAATCAGAATCGCAAGTTTGATAATTCTAGGAACTTCTCCTCGAACAATCGGAAGCAGAACAATCAAAGCCGAGGCGTCCAAGTAGGATCATCGTACATGGGAAAATTCCCCACGTTGCAACAAGTGTGGTTTCCATCACTATGGTGCGTGTGACTCTTATGTGTGTGCAAATTGTGGAAAGAAGGGTCATCAGTCCAAAACCTGCAGGGTTAAGAACAATAGGAAATAAGTTCATGATGTTGAAGCCCCTAAAGGTTGTTTTAATTGTGGGAAAGAAGGCCACATAAAGAGGAATTGTCCTCAGCTGAACGGTGGAAACAACAATAACTACAACAACAACAATCGCAATGGCAATAATAACAACAACAATGGGAACAACGGAGGAAATGGTGCCAGGGGTAGAGCTTTTGTTATAGGCTCGGGAGATACCAGAGCAGATCCAAATGTCGTTACCGGTAAGTTTTCTCTTAACGGATATTACGCTCTAGTCTTGTTTGACACTGGTGCTGATAGAAGCTTCATATCTACTAAATTTAGCAATATGATAAATGCCAACATGACTCCTTTAGATGCTAAATACGTAGTTGAACTTGCCAATGGTAAACTTGTTGAGTCTACCCATTTAGTTAAAGACTGTAAATTGGAATTGGCTGGCCATAAATTAGATATAGATCTTATGCCCATCTCCTTGGGAAGTTTTGATGTCATTGTGGGAATGGATTGGCTATCCAAGAATCGTGCTGAAATCGTTTGTCATGAGAAAATTGTTCGGATACCGTTGCCTAGTGGAGAATTACTCTCAGTTCAAGGAGAAAAGTGTGGTACTGTTATGGGTGTGATATCTTATCTCAAGGCACAGAAGTGTTTGCATAAAGGACACTTTGCTGTTCTCGCGAACATTTCAGAGAAAACGAATGAGGAGAAGAGAATTGAAGATATCCCGATCGTGAAGGACTTTCCTGAAGTCTTTCCGGAAGATCTACCAGGTCTACCGCCTCATCGAGAAGTCGAATTTCGGATTGATCTTGCTCCTGGAGCAGCACCTATTGCTCGTGCACCTTATCGTTTAGCACCAAATCAGTTACAAGAGCTATATACTCAACTTCAAGAACTACTAGAAAAGGGATTTATTAGGCCCAGCTCATTACCCTGGGGAGCTCCAGTGTTGTTTGTTAAGAAGAAGGATGGAACATTTCGAATGTGCATCGATTACAGAGAACTCAACAAAGTAACTGTCAAGAATCGTTATCCCTTGCCGCGAATCGATGATTTGTTTGATCAACTACAAGGATCTAGCTATTATTCCAAAATCGATTTAAGATCAGGTTATCACCAACTGAGAGTCCGTGAGGAGGATGTCTCGAAAACAACGTTTAGAACTCGTTATGGTGATTATGAGTTCATGGTCATGCCATTTGGGTTAACCAACGCACCAGCGATTTTCATGGACTTGATGAATCGCGTTTGCAAGCCATATCTCGATAAATTCATCATCGTCTTCATTGATGATATTCTGATATATTCTAAGTCTAAAGAGGAGCACGAACAACATCTTCGTTTGATCTTAGAGTTACTCAAGAAGGAGCAATTGTATGCAAAATTTTCAAAGTGTGATTTCTGGATGCGTGAGGTGCAATTTCTTGGTCATATCGTTAATGATCAGGGGATTCACGTTGATCCAATCAAAGTTGAGACAATTAAGAATTGGCCTGCGCCTAAGACACCAACGAAAATTCGCCAATTTCTTGGTTTAGCAGGTTATTATAGACGATTTATTGAGGGATTTTCGAAGATAGCCCAACCTCTTACGACGCTAACGCATAAAGGAACGGCATATAACTGGAATGAAAAGCATGACGCCGCTTTTCAGCTACTAAAGCAGAAACTTTGTAGCGCGCCAATATTATCTCTACCAGAGGGTAGTGATGACTTCGTGGTGTATTGTGACGCATCAAAGCAAGGATTAGGTTGCGTACTGATGCAAAGGGAAAAAGTCATAGCTTATGCCTCTCGTCAATTAAAGATTCACGAGCAGAATTATACAACTCATGATTTGGAGTTGGGAGCAGTCATTTTCGCGTTAAAAATTTGGAGACATTATCTTTATGGTACAAAGTGTACTATCTACACTGATCACAAAAGTCTCGAGCATATCTTTGCTCAAAAGGAGTTGAACATGAGACAACGTCGTTGGGTGGAACTTCTTAATGACTACGATTGCGCAATTAGGTACCATACAGGCAAAGCTAATGTGGTAGCTGATGCCTTAAGTCGGAAGGATAACCCCAAGCCTAGAAGCGTTCGCGCGTTGCAACTTACTATTCATACAGGATTACCCGATCAGATCCGGAATGCACAACTCGAAGCACTCAAAGATGAGAACATGGAGTTAGAATCCCTGCGGGGTATGGATAAGTTATTGGAAGTTAGATCCGATGGAATTCGGTATTGTGCGAACCGAATATGGATTCCCGTGTATGGAAATTTGAGGGAATTGATTATGGATGAAGCCCATAAGTCTCGTTATTCTATTCATCCAGGCTCGGATAAGATGTACCAAGATTTGAAAATGATTTATTGGTGGCCTAAGATGAAAGCAGACATTGCCACTTACGTAAGCAAGTGCTTGACTTGTTCCAAAGTAAAGACGGAGTACCAGAAACCGGCAGGATTACTCCAACAACCAAAAATTCCCGAGTGGAAATGGGAGGGAATTGCTATGGATTTTATCACAAAGCTACCCCGTACAGCAAGCAAATGTGATACAATTTGGGTAATTGTTGATCGCCTAACCAAGTCGGCACATTTTCTACCGATCAAGGAAACTGATACCTCCGAGACATTAGGCAAACTTTATCTTAAAGAGATCGTCTCGCGACATGGAGTACCAGTTTCTATCATATCAGATCGAGATGCCCGATTCACATCCAAATGTTGGGAATCTCTACACGAAGCATTGGGATCGCGTTTGGACATGAGTACTGCATATCACCCACAGACCGATGGTCAAAGTGAACGGACCATTCAAACTCTTGAGGACATGCTGCGAGCATGCGCTATTGATTTTGGTGAAAGTTGGGATAAACACTTACCCTTGGTGGAATTCCATTAAAACAACAGTTATCACACCAGTATTGGTGCAGCACCGTTTAAAGCACTTTACAGGCGAAAGTGTAGATCACCTCTCTGTTGGGCGGAAGTTGGTGACAGTCAACTCACAGGTCCTGAGTTGGTACTCGAGACAACAGAGAAAATCGTGCAAGTTCGTAATCGTATGGCAGCCGCACGGGATAGACAGAAAAGTTATGCGGATAAACGGCGTAGACCTTTGGAATTTAAGGAAGGAGACAAGGTCTTGTTAAAGGTCTCACCCTGGAAAGGTGTAGTGCGTTTTGGAAAACGTGGTAAGTTAAATCCAAGATACATTGGGCCATTCGAGATTGTTAATAAAGTTGATCTATCAGCATATGAACTAAACTTACCAGCAGAACTAAGTGGGGTCCATAACGTTTTCCATGTGTCAAATCTAAAGAAATGTTTAGCTGATGAGACATTAATCACTCCCCTTGAAGAGTTGCATGTGGACGAACAACTTCGATTTATCGAAGAACCGGTGGAAATTATGGACCGGGAAGTTAAACAATTAAAGCGTAGCAAAATCCCAATCGTTAAAGTTCGTTGGAACTCGAGACATGGTCCTGAATTCACTTGGGAACGCGAAGATCAGATGATGAAGAAATATCCCAGATTATTCAAGGATCAGCCTTCGTCTAGTTCAGGTACTGGTTTAATTTTCGCGGACGAAAATTCTTCAACAAGGGGATGATGTGACGACTGAGATTTTTTTTTCTTTTCTTTTCTTTTCTTTGTGTCTAGCTCATTAACTTTTACCGCGTTACGCAATTTTCGAGGACGAAAATTCTTCAACAAGGGGATACTGTGACAATCCGACTTTTCATGTCACTTTCTAGCATTAACTAAACGTAAAACCGTATTAAATGTTGTGCGAACATTTATGTGTTGGCTTGTTGACTTTTTGACTTTAGCAAATTAGGGTTTTGTGTGATCAATCACTACGAGCATGCACGGAAAATTAAACGATTGAAATTCTATGATTTTATGTGGATTGAAT
Source organism: Deinandra increscens subsp. villosa (assembly GCA_039602395.1). Lineage (NCBI taxonomy): Eukaryota > Viridiplantae > Streptophyta > Magnoliopsida > Asterales > Asteraceae > Deinandra > Deinandra increscens. Next base: position 21,198,041 of record JBCNJP010000023.1, read on the forward strand.
ACTTATGTATATAATATGATTTTATGAGACTTATGATTTTATGTGATTAAAGGGTTTTAATTACAAGCTATTTATATAGTTATGTGTGACTTAAATATATAAGTTATGAGTTTTAAATATCTATGCAATGAATTTAATTACAATTCATTATTCACAAATTTATGTGCTTTAAATATATGGGTAAGTTATAAATTAAAATCTATAATTTTATGTGAATTTAAATGAGATTCATATTTCCTATAAACGTTATACGATTTGCATATTTTGACATTCCGCGTATATTCGTTGTGAGAAACATTTCCCGTTAACTCCGTTAGAGTCCGTTAGAGGTTTATAACCTTGAGGGACCCTTTCCGCCAATTTCTAAAATCTATTTCCTTTACAAAACTAGTGGGGATTATTGTTGTAATTATCCTAAACCTAGTGTCATTTTCGAAAATTAGGGAGGGACTAAATGTGTCAATAGTCAATTGTCAATCAATGAACATTTACGTGAATTCAATTCACGGTTTCGACCGATCATCATCTTCCCGTCGGTTTCAATCGTGCCATCAAGACTCATTTCAATGATATGTGAATATCATTTGCATAAACCCACAAGACACAACTCCCATTCACCCTCTTCCGTATCCTCTCCTCTCCCTTTCCTTTCTCTGTTTTCTTTTTTTAGATTTTCCGGTGAACTCAAGAAATTCCGGCCGATCACTGCCCATTCGACCTCCATTTGATCACCACTGAATTCGCCCCTCAAAACCGAGCAAGCACGGGTCGTCGGTTGTGGAATCAGAGCAACTCACGGTGTAGCGGTCGAGGTTTCGGGACTAAGTTTCGGTGCCTAAAACTCGATAACCTCTCATCTCCGAATTGAGGTATTGACCCCCTCTTAGTTCCGCTTCGTTTTATAGTTTTTTTTCATGTTTTTGTAAAATTCCGGCGACCGGATTAGGGTTCCGGCGAAGTCAGGTCGTCATGGGGAAGATGACGTCCGGCTGGGTCGGGTTAAATGAATTAGGTCCCGGATTATAACCAGACGCCAATCTGGCACGGGTGGTTTGGGCTTTGGTCTGGTACGCAGGAGACGCGGGTTCAAGTCCCGGTCTCACCCTTTTTGTTTCTCTATTTTTCTAAAACTGATTCTGGTCGCTTCCTATGCATAAAACCAATGCGATTCGGATCTTGACACCAACAGCACCTCTGGCCGAGTGGTATGCATACTGTGTTCTAACATAGAGGTCACGGGTTCGAACCCAGTGACCTCCATGTTTTTCTGTTTTATTTTTTTTGTGTTCTCTGGGGCATTTGAACACTAGATTTTGTATCAAAATTGTTCCTTGTCGTATCTAAAACCCGTAAAAATATATTTGAGATGTTAGAACTCGTAAATCATATTTTTAGTTGTAAAACATGTTTAACTTGTCAATTTAAATTAAAAATATAGTTTTTTTTAACATCTATGTATATATTTATTGATATACAACTTGGGGTTTATCTAAAAAGGAGAAATATATATATATATATATTCGTTGTGTAAACCATTATATATATATACATACAAGACGTTGGCCTGAAACAAAGAAATCTTTTGTGTAAACATTAAGATGTTTTTAGGAAACTGTTAAAAAGCGTTGTTAGACTAGAAACACGAAATACTCGGTTTTGGATTATGATTCACCATAAATTGCTGTTTCTTTTCAAAATAAATATTCAAATCATTGAATTTAACATATTTATGTATATATATATTTATAACTTGTTGAAACTTTATTATTAACGCCACTTGAACATTTAGATAAATATATATAATATATATGTATTTATTTTTGATATCCTCAAACTTAGAAAATATATATATAAGTTATATATTGGGTTTTCTTGCGTTATTTCGATAATCGCTCGGATTTGGCACACGTGCCATCCTCGACTTATTCCGGACTTCACGATCCTTCGTTTTTATCGTTTACGCTAGACTTGATAGTTTATAGAACACACACTTATACTTGAATGCTCGTTAGGTGATTGATTGCTTGCACAAGACTCGTTCTTGCTACTTGAATTAACTATTTTATCTGGAAACTTTGCGGAGCAACCTAAGGTGAGTTTCACGGCCCCATTTTACTGTTTTAATACTTTTGGGGGAGATTAACATGCATAAATTATACAACTGAGATAATTAGACTTTTATATATCACTTGAAGTACTTGAAGCACACTGATACAACAAAGTCCTTCCTATGGTACCGTTAATATTAAAGACGATAGCGGGAAATATATTGTAGTACTACTGGGTCTGACAAACCCCACCCGGGTCAGTCGCGCTGACACGATTGGATATCGAACGGGTGTTATATTCGTCCTAAACACAACAAGGCAAACTGCATAAACTGTAAACAACTGTTAGCTTCGGTGACCATCAACGTGCGAAGTTTCATGTATATAGCCTAGCTAGCTATTTGATATATACTAGTGATTATGCTCTTACAACTTGACTATTGTTGAATAGTCAAACTTAAACTCAACTTGACTATTGTTGAATAGTCAATCATAAACTCAACATGATTGTTGTTGAACAATCGATCTTAACTGAACTTGAACTGTTTTTCAACTGATAAACCTGTGAACTCACCAACCTTTGTGTTGACACTTTTTAGCATGTTATTCTCAGGTTGCAGATGTTCGAGTATCACGAGTACGCATGCATGAGTATTTGAAAACCCTTTTATTGTCTTTGAACAAGCCACGTCACCTTGGGTGATGGTGTTTTTACATTAATACTTTCATTGAATTTACGCTTTCGCATTTGTAAAACTCTGTATTTATATTTTAATGAAATATACAACCTTTTTATTAATTACTGGTCGTTTGGTGTAACTAATGGACGGCGATCCTGGTTTGTCACGCTCCCTGCGGCGCGTTATCGCGCGTGGGATTTTTGGGGGTGTGACAACTGCCATCATTGCAGCAGTAATATGTGGGTGGTAGAAGGGAAGATCGGGTAATCTACCCTCGTCCGTAGGGACTCCAAACTCGCCTATAAGACGAGCCACCATGGGCCTCAACCACCGCCAATCTGACACATTGTCCGGGTCTCGAAAATAATGTGACTCTGCCTCATAATCCTCTTGAGTATAGTGTCACACCCCCAATTTTCAGTAACGGAGTTTTACCGTGTGGGGTGTGAACCAGACCAGGACCCGAGTCATTAGTTACATCAAACATAAGTTAAGGGTTCAAAATGTAAATTTATTTTCAAAGTAGAAAATATCCAAAACCAGAGTTTTAAAATCCAGCGGAAGCATATCAAAGTAATGTCGCGCATAACAAGCGCCCACTAAGTAAACAACCAGTTTAAATCTAAGTTTGAAAAGGTTAAAGACAAGTTCCCAAAACAAAAAGGGTTGTAGCCAACGTACGTGCCTAAAAATCCGACACTCCTAGCGTCCTACAAAGCATGCACAAGAAGCATGTGTCAACTAATGTTGGTGAGTTCACATAAGCACATAAGTATAACTATTATAATTATGCAGTACGGATACAACAATCTTTATTCGTATGTAAGCATGTATATTACAAGTACAATCCATATCGTAGGTAGCGAGCCTAAGTTCATGTCACTAAAACGTTTACAACCGAAGCTCACTGAAAAGTGTAGGTTTTCATCCTTACGTGTTTTTGTCTTCCCCGTGTCTACTCGATCACGGTAAGTTTAGGCTGACATTGTCCTCAGTCCGACAGCCAGTCGGGTGGTGCATCTCGTGCCCGCTGAGTGGGGTTTGTTAGACCCCAGTAGTACTACCCAATATCTCCACGCTATTTGCTATTAACGGTTCGATAAAGTAAGGACTTGAAAGATAAAGCATTTTACGTAAACATGTGATATATACTGGATTTCTACTTTAATCATACATAATAGTTGTTCTGTTATCACCCTAACCCGGGTGTAACGTGTGTTATCGTCCAAACCCGGACGTAACGTAAAAGGTTGTGTAACTCACCTTAGGGTGCGCTGCTACAATTTAGTAAGACTTCGAGTCTTGCGTAACTATCAAGCACCTACCGATTTTACATACGTAAGTGTGTGTCCACACATGAGTAACATAGCCTAGACGACGGTATGGATAACAAGTAATTCCAAATATGACGTAGATGACAATTTCAATACTTGATAAAAATCGTTTGTTCGAAAGCAGTCAAATATGACATTTAGTCAAGGACACAAGGATTTACAAAAATCAATGAGTATGTTATTCTAAATAACGAATGTAGAGACGATTGGGTAAACATATATGTGTTCTAACATTTATACATAAATATAAGGACATAGTCAAGGTGTGAAAAAAAAATGTCCTATATATTTATTTATATACCGTGTCAACATTTTTAAGAGTTTAAAGAAAATCTTTAAAATATTCGCATGTAAACAAATGTGTGTGTGTGTATATATATATATATATATATATATACATTTCTACGTTGAAACTATTTTTTTATTATTAACAACGAGACTATAAAATTTTAATCAATTTAAATCATAATGTTTTTCATAATATAAAATTTTTACGAGTACTATAACGAGGTCTACGGAAACATTCATGGATCAAGATTTTATAAAGAACAAATGACAGTTGGGTTTTAAACCAAAAATTGCTTAAAAATCTTTAAAATGTAATGAAACGACGAAGATGATGGCCACAGGTTTCGAACCCGTGACCTGAGGTTCGAAATGGGCGCCCTAACCAGCTGCGCTAGGGCCTGGGTTTATAAGAAGCTTGAAAACAAAGTTTTTATAATATACACCAGTACAGGAACCAGTTCACGAAAAATAACAGAAAAATAAATGGAGCTGGGGAAGGTCGAACCTGAGACCTCTTAGTCTCCAGGAAAGGCACTAACCAGCTGCGCTACAGAGGCGATTGTGTTTTAACCCAACACCATAAATATATATATCATTCTAACATGTCACCATCTACTTCCCCAAAACTCCGGTGGCCGGAGTTTCATTCCGGTCACCAGAAAATCGCGAAACCAAAAACAAACTCAACAGAAATGCGCAGTTAACATAAAGGAATGATTACCTCGAGTAGTGGATAAGTTTTGACGCGTTTTAGAAGCCGAAACGAAACCAAAATCTCTCGACTTGAACACTTGACGTTGCTCCGTTCCCAAAACCGTTGCTACTGGCTGATCGGCATAGAGAGGCGACTACCATGATGTGATAGAGGTGGTGAAAAGGTGCTTGGTTAGCCGGAATTTCCAAGTTCGCTGAAAAATAGAAAAAAAAACGAGAGAGAGCAAGAGCTTGAGAAAGGCTGTGTGTTTCGAATTGAATGACTATTGAGTGTTGATATGATTCCTGCAATCAATAGAGATTTGAATTATGAATTGATGAGCCACAATTGTTGAAACCGTCGATGATAATGTCGGTCAGACGAAACCGATCGCGATTCTCGCATTTGTGCGTATTACCTTCATTAATCTGACTTATGGAGATTGACACAATTAGTCCTCCTAATTACAAAGTTTGGAAGCAAGATAGGATAAATGGCAACCTAGGTCCCTCTATGTTTTATTAAATAAAACAAGTTTTTGGAATTACCGAGTAGGTCCCTCAAAGTTCTAAATTGTCAACGGACACTAACGGGGTTTAATAAAAAGTAACTTGACGATAATTATTCTAGTGTACGTCAAAACATATTTAACGAATTGAAGATCTAGATAAGAAATACATATACAAACTGTATATATTTCACATAAAATCATAGTTATAACCTCATAACTATATTTTTTTTCCCTATAAAGTTATAGAAACGTTTCGCGTGATCACGTGACACCTTGTCAGATAAAATCATAAAATGTACCACGTACATGTATATATGTAATTCACATAAAAAAATAAATATAATTATCACATAAAATGATAAGATATAATTATAAAATATAATTATCACATTAATCCATAGAATATAATTTATCACAAATTATATATGTATATTCAAATTGGTTAACCGACATCTAGACTCATGTGTAGTGCTTGTGTAACTATTCTAGTTAACTGAGGTAACGGACGTTTACTAAAGATAACACAAGTTATTAACAAGGTTAACCTGAGAAATGCCGGTTGTCACAATTGCCACATCGACATCAGTTGTCCACTTTGATAAAGAATTTGGTAATTTGAAAAATATCAATAGTGAAGCAGCATCATGGTTGGCAAAAATCCCACCTAAACACTGGTCAAGGGCTCACTTTTCTCGTATGTACTAGTGTATATATTAAACAACCATATGTGTTTTACTAAATAACATGTTATATATTAAACAGGCAGGGCAGTCAGTGATGTTTTACTAAACAACATGTGTGAGGTAATGAATGCAAAGATTATGGATGGCAGAAACAAGCCTATTATCACCCTATTGGAATACATCAGGGAGTGTCTTATGAGGAGGGTTGTAAATTTTTTAAAAGTCATTGAAAGAAGTGCTGGTCTGTTGACACCTTATGCTACTAAGATATATGAGTCAAACAAGAAGGAAGCCTCAAAGTATGTTAACAATTCATTCTTATGATTTCACATGGTTTGTTAACTTACTATGCAATTATATTAACAGGTACAAAATTAGTTGGAATAGAGAGGAACATTACTAAGCATGTGGCCCATATGGTAGCCAATATGTTGTAAGCATGAGACAGAGAACTTGTACTCGTCGGGGATGGGAAATTACTGGAATCCCATGTAGACATGCAGTGGCAGCAATCTGGATCAAGGGACAACATGAAAAGAAAAAGATCATACCAGAAAGTTTTGTACACCCTGTTTACAGCATGGAGATGTGGAGAAAGGTATACAGTTTCAAAGTGTATCCAATTAATGGCATGGATATGTGGCTAAAATCACAAATCCCAACAGTTATCACACCTCATACTTACCACAAACCTATTGGGAGGCCAAGGAAAGCAAGGAAGATATCAACTATTGAGTTGGAAGATCAGAGAACAAGGAATGAGGCAAAATCAAATGTTTGTGGAAAGTGTAAGAAGCCTGGACACAACAGTTGGACATGCAACGGCCAGAAACAAAATTGAATCAACTGTTATTTATTTGAATCTGTTGTTGTGTTTAATTAACTTTACTTGTCTTTTGGTCCATTAGAAAATGATACTTGGATGGTTGTCTTTTTGGCTAACTTTACTTGTATTTTGGTACATGGAGTTATGGTATTATCAAGTCGTTTGCAGGTTTGACTATTTATGGTCCAACTGTTTGTATATCTCAAACATATTTATGGTGAAAGGGGCTGCATATTTATGGTGAAAGGGCTGGGTTTTATATATAAAAAAATAGAAGATCAGATTGACTATTTATGGTGAAAAGGGGCTGCATATTTATGGTGAAAGGGGCTGCATATTTACGTTTAATATATATATAAAAAATACAAGATCAGATAGCCAGCATGTAGGGGGCTTTTTAATGGTAAAATTACAGTTCTGCCCATCATGTGCTTGGCACATGCCTCATTTAACGGTGCAATTTTAACACCGTTAATGAAAATGTCTAATTTCGAAAGAAACATAACTTTAAAGGTTGTTTTATGGAACAAGTTCTGGAAAAAAGTTAATATAAAAAATGTTAATAAGTGTAAAGGTTATAATATGTAATTCACTCTTAACAATAATTTACTCTACTTATAAAGTTAATTGGGTATTCTTGAAGCGCAAAATTTTATCACTCCATAAATTAAGAACGGAAGGCTAACTTATAAAGGCCAATAAACTAAAGTAGATGACAAATGTGTATGACCTCTTGTCAAGAGGTTTTGGGTTCAAGTTCCACTTGTAACAAAAGAATATAAAATGAGGGTTACAAGTTGGGTTAATGGGTTTTCTCACCAGAGAAGAATAAAAAATGAGGGTTATAAGTTGGGTTAATGGGTTTTCTCACCAGTGGTGAGTTTTCTCCTGATGGGGATTAAAGATGATCAGGTGAGTGGTATAATGTCCTCGCTAGTGATCCAAATTTGCCGTTAAAAAAATAAATAAAATAAAATAAAAGAAGAGTAAATTACACAAACTGTCCTTTATGTTTTATCTAAATTTTGGATTAGGTCCTTTAACTAAATTAGTTACACCAGACATCATTTATGTTTTATATTTGTTCTAGAGAAGGTCCTATATCACTAACGGGGTTAAAAAGATCTGTTAAACGAGGGTATTTTTGTTATTATCTAACCTTTTTAATAAAGCATTAAAAATAAGAAATATCCATTTTAATAGCTCAAAACTCAGGTTTGTCTTCTTCCTTCTTATCGACATCTCATTACTTTTATACGCAACTGGGAATTGCTTTCGGATACCGATAAATAAGGAATTATTCACAGCACAAGATCACATCAAACACCTCTTCATCTTCCTAACAACTCTCATAATACCTCAATTTCCAATGGCGCCAAAGGCAGAGAAGAAACCAACCAAGAAGAAACCAGCGGCGAAGAAGAAACTCCCGAAGGATTTGGAACTTTAGGGCTGCAACTCCGGCTGGGTGTAAATTGAAATTTCGTATGAATTAAAAACATCATATTCCCTCTTTTACAGGCCTAGAGACTAGGAGTTCAATTGTGAGTTCAATTGAAATATTGAAACAAGTTTGACACAGGCATAAAAGTATAATATCAAATTAGCTAATTCTAAAGACATACAACATTTATAGAAGATTGGAATATTAACACAGGAGATGTGAGTTACTTGGAAGAATGTATATACGAAGGAGACTAGAGAATATTTATGGTCTGATAGATGTATGTACGAAGGAGATTGGAGAAGAGGTAAAGCATTTGGAAAAGGTAAGTTTTCATGGTTGTCTGGTACGACTTACGAAGGTCAATTTGGGTCCGGTCGGATGGAAGAAGACATAGTCTGAGTTTTTAAAAGAATATTTTTTATTTTTTATTTTTAATGTTTTCTAAAAAAGTTTTCAAACGACAAAAATATCCCTGATTTAATGAATTTTTTTAACACTGTTACTGACAAAGGACATTTTCTTAAACAAATATAAAACATAAAGGATATCTGGCATAATTAATTTAGTTAAAGAACCTCGGGTAAGGATCATGTGAAAACAACTTTTATTGTGAAAATACGAAAACAAATATTAAAACATCTATAACTTTTTCATACGTTAGTATTTTTTAAAAAAAATTGCACCAAAATCCTTAAAATTATGTTATCATTAGTTTTGGAAAAAATTAAAAAAAAATTGAAATTTTTTTAAAAATTATTATTGCATATGTGCAATAATTTTTTTTATTATTATTATTGCACATACGCAATAATATTAAAACCTTTATAACTTTTTCATATGTTAATATTTTTTTATAAAAAATTGTACTAGTAATCTTATAATTATGTTATCTTTAATTCTAGAGAAAATTAAAAGAAATCAATGTTTTTTTTTTAATTTTTTTATCATTGCACATGTGCAATAAAAAAATTATTGCACATATGCAACAATATTAAAACCTCTATAACTTTTTTATAAGTTAATATTTTTGATAAAAAAAATTGTACCATAGATCTTATAATTCTGTTATCTTTAATTCTTGAAAAAATTAAAAAAAAATTAATGTTTTTTTGTTAATATTGCACATGTGTAATATAATTAATACGTATTATTGCACATGTGCAATAATAAAAAAAAATTACGAAATTTTATATGTTTAATTTTTTTTTCCAGAATTAAAGGTGACATAATTTTAAGACTTTTGGTGTAAATTTAAAAAAAAAAAATTAACGTATGAGGAGGTTATAGAGGTTTTAATATTTGTTTTCGTGTTTTCGCAATAACATCTTATTTTTATTTGATCCTTCCCCTATATATATATATATATATATATATATATATATATATATATATATATAGGAGGAGGAGGATCATTTGAGAACCAATTGGTTTTGAGAACTTTTGAGAACCATTCTAAGCCACAAGTTGTATATAAGGAAATCCCCCCCATAAATTTGAATGCTCCCTCCCCCCCCCCCTGAAAATTAGTGGCTCAAAATGGTTCTCAAAAGTTCTCAAAAGAAAAAGTAATTAATTGAACCTAACCCTACATATATATATATATATATATATATATATATATATATATAGAGAGAGAGAGAGAGAGAGAGAGAGAGATGAATGGTAGAATGAAAACCAACATGAGTTGGGAAAACTTTAAAAACCAAATATAGACCCCTGATCATTATCATCCAATGGTCCTTCTTTTTTCCAGAATTTTCTTTTAATTTAATTACTTTTTGTTCTTTGTTTTTTTCTTCAAAAGAGCATTTTAGACATACTAAAAATTTTAATCCCCAAGAACCTCCATCTCATCCCATCACTCCATTACCCATCACATCACTCCATCTCTTTCTTACTTTCACCTTTACTTTTTATTCTTCATTTGTTCATGACAAAAAAAACCCATGTGTGTAGCAGAGAAAGAGATAGAGGTTTCACTTTCATTTGATTTCTACTTTTTACAATTTTAGAGCAAGCATTTATTCAAACCAGTGCCAACCACCACCATCACCTACATGATCCATCAGCCACTACAACCACCCCAGTTTATGACCACCATCATTCACCTCCTTCGTCGCTCATCCCCACAACCACCATCGTTCGACGAGGCGGACACGGAGTCACCGTCGGATGTTCCTTTGTGGAGACGGAGTCACCATCGAGATCTGAATCGGAAACTCAAAATCAAAGGTACTTGTTCCTCCACTCACCGTCTTAGGGTTTCAAAATTTGGAGATGAAAGTTGTAACCAGTTCTTTTTCTTGACCAATTTTAAGACTAAAATTCTAAAGTTCTTCAGATCTGAGAAAATAAAAAATTATATTTAAAAGATAATTGCTTCAGATCTGAGTATTCTTGATTAAAAAAGAAGATTCAAATCTTAAACTCAAATTTATTTTGTAAGTGTTGTCATTAAAAAATCCATTCTTAATTTCCATTTAATTTGGTTTGCAAGTATTCAAACCGTGAATTCAAAACGCTGCATCAGTGTGATTGATAGATCTCTATATGTGAGAATTACATATGTAACAATAGCTAATATGTCTTAATAATATTAATAATGTTCATATGTAACATTTATAGCTCATGAAATTTAATAATTAACTAGTTAATTAATATTTTTATACCATTTAGAATTAAATGTTTCTAGAACAAAATAATTTTGGATTAATATCTTATGTAACATATGTAATATCTAATATTACATATGTGAATGTGAATTTACTTACATAACGTGCCTACCTCACAAAAATTGTTAAAAATTTACCTACGTATGTAATATTAATGTTACATATATCTTATGTTACATATGTAACATATAATGTTACATATATAAATTTACTTACATAACATGTGTATCTAACAAATGATAAAATTTGTTTTCTAGAAGTTGTCTGGGCGATATTTTTTAATCAGGTTATGTATATAAGTTTATATATGTTTCATCCCCTTGGATCTTGACTACGAAGTTGTCTCTTTGTTTCTGTGATGTTTTTCTAAGCATGTTATGGATGTAAATTTACATTTTATATATGTATCTTTCCCTTGGATATTTTTGTTTAGTTTAATGTTACACGTTTGTTACATAAATGTTTTATTCATGTTACGTATGTAAATGTACACATGTATGATTCCGTTGGATTTTGTATAGGAAGTTAATCTCTATGATGTCTGTTTAATTATGTTACGTATGTGAATTTACATATGTGTTGTTCAATAATATAAATATACATATGTATCATTCCCTTGGATATTTCTGTTTAGTTTAATGTTACACGCGTTTTACATATGTTTTTAATCATGTTATGTATGTAAATTTACACATGTCTCATTCTCTTGGATTGTGAATAGGAAGTTGTCTCTATGATGTTAGTTTAATTATGTTACGTATATAAATTTACATATGTATCATTCTTTTGGAATATACATGTTTAGTTTAATGTTACACGTGTCTTATATATGTTTTTTTTTAATAATGTTACGTATGTAAATTTACACATGTGTTACATATGTAATGTTACATTTAATGTTACGAGCATTTATTATTTGATATGATGACAGTGAGTGTTCGTGCATATGGAGTACGTTTTAGTTACTTATGTAGATAAAACTTTTTTATAATATAATTCGAGTTTCTAATTATATTAGACATGAAATTTACATATGTATCATGCTATATAATCTTATGTTACATAGGTAATATCTAAAGTTACATATGTAACTTTACTTGCGTAACATGTGTAGCGTTTACGTATATGAATTGATGAACTTGTGTTTTTTTTTTATTTTTTTTTATTTTTTTTTATTTTTTTGTAGATGAAGAGATCTTTGTGTTAAAGATGAAGAAGATTATCAAGAACAAAAACATAATTATCTTTTGTATTTTTTTGTTAGGTTGTTATTAATTTTGATCATTTTTTAAATATTGTAGTTCATATGAAACATTTTGTAACGTTTATTGTACATATTTCTTATAATTTAATAATTTATAATTGTCATTTTTTCTTAAACATGTCCTGTTAATTTACATATGTAACATGCAGTAACACATTTTTTACATATATAACAATTCGTGCCTTAGGATATCTCTATTTAGAAAAATGCATATCTAAATAATGATTTTACATATGTGACTAAACAATGATGTTACATATATATCTATATGTTAATATACTTCCGTAACGGCATTACATATTTTAATTTACTTATGTAATATTGTACATCTTGTTAATTTGTTTTAATTTACATATGTAAAACTCGTCCTCCATATGTAAATTTACGCAGTTTCATGCTTGAACTAATAAACATTTTTTTAGGGTGAATGAAATGTCGCATCCATGTTATTGATATTGCTCATATATGAAAATCACACATGTAACAGTAGCTATTTTTTCTTAATAGTGTTATTAGTGTTTACATGTAACCCTTATACATGTGTTTTCATAGCTCATGAAAATTTTCTTTGTTTATGGCTTGCTTGAATAAAGTTCCCTCAAATCAGCCCATCATGTGGCTCACAAAATTCTATCAAAATGTTACATATGTAACTTAATAATGATATTACATATATAACTATTCCAGTGGAGAAAAAAATATAACTCACTAAAAAAATACATTTTGGAGAAAAAGAAAAATAACATATCTAAACAAGATGTTACATATGTAAATTAACAATGATGTTACATATGTGACTAAACAATGATATTATATGTTAATTTTGTAGGTGAATGGATTTTTTTTGTCAAAGATGAAGATGGTTATAAAGAAATGAAGCATAACTAACTTTACATACGTAACATTTTGTAACGTTTATTGTTAATAGTAATTGTGACATGTTACATAAGTAAATTTTATATACGTAACATTTTGTAACGTTTATTGTTAATTATAATTGTGACAATGATATGTGACATGTTACATAAGTAAATTTACATACGTAACATTTATTGTTAATTGTAATTGTGACAATGATACGTGACATGTTACACAAGTAAATTTACATACGTAACGTTTATTTACACATTTCTAGATGATTTACGTATGTAACATGCTGTGAGCGGAATGTTTAATAACAATAACAATTTTTTTTACGTATGTAGCTTAATTGAAACTATATAAAAGAAAAGTACGACAACAATATTCATACTTCTTTACTTATAATATACCACCTATAAATAAAATAAAAACACTTGTAAATCATAAAGAACAAAACTTAAATCGTTTATAAATAGACAAAAAAGATTATAAATTAATTAACTAATCTAATAACATAAAATACCAATTGAAGTTTTAATTAGTTATTATAGTTAATATGTAAGATGACACAAAATGTTTAGAGACTGAATAAAATTAAAATGTCTAGTTTGTAAGTCTAGTTAAACCAAACGGGGTTAATATTAAATTTTCTTTTAAAGTCACATGGCCCACATCCACAACAAGACAATTTATGTTTTCCCCAATACCTTTCTTCTTCTTAATTTTCTCACTATGTACTTTTATCATATTCATGGACTCCTTTAAAGCTTCAAGTTGGATCTTCATCATAGAAATCACTCAATCTTCTTCAATATTAATATATATAAAAGTATAATATAAAAAGTAACAATTTAAGTTTGTAATAAAGTTATCATATAAAATCATAAATTTCCAACAAATCCACAACCCCTAGATCCGACACCTCCACTACCACTACATCAAACAACCTTGCGCTTCAATCAAATTCTGTACCAAGCCATTTTCTCCCGTGATTGAAGCTACACCGGAGCCATCATCCTCTCCGAACACCAATCCATTGAAAAATACACTCACCTTTTGTGGGTAATGAATAGAAGAAGAGAAAATGGATAAATAAGTGGTACAAGAATCAAGAAACCATCGTGGAAACTAGTTCTTGAGTTGTAGAGAAGTTGTGGAGAGTAGAAAGTAAAATAGGTGGGTTTTTTGAAATTGTAGAAAGTAGAAATTGAAGGAGGTGGGTCTAGTATAAGAACTAGAGGAGAGATGAAGAGATGGAAAGCAAGAATGTCAGAGGTTGGTTTAGCAGAAGGCTAAAGTCTCAAAGTCTACCATGTGCAGATTTGCTTTTGCTTTTAGGTATGATGAAAAGTCCATGAAGCCCTTATGGGTACAAGACATCTGGATGATGTGTTTGATCTATGGCCCTTGGATGGGTTTGTAAAGTTTTCCCAACTAGATTGAGTTTTCATACTAACCTTGCCCTATATATATATATATATATATATATATATATATATATATATATATATATAGGGTTAGGTTCAAATGAGAACTTTTTATTTTGAGAACTTTTGAGAACTAAATCTCTACCACAAATTTCAGGGGGGACCACTACAATTCATGGGAGGGGGGATACATGTAAATAAACTCGTGGCTCAAATTAGTTCTTTTTAGTTCTCAAATCAAATTGGTTCTCAAATGATCCTCTCCCTATATATATATATATATATATATATATATATATTAAAAAAATTTGCGCCAAAAGTCTTAAAATTATATCACCTTTAATTCTGGGAAAAAAAATCTAACATATAAAATTTCGTGATTTTTTTTATTATTGCACATGTGGAATAATACGTATTAATTATATTACACATGTGTAATATTAACAAAAAATACATTAATTTTTTTTTTAATTTTTTCAAGAATTAAAGATAACAGAATTATAAGATCTATGGTACAATTTTTTATCAAAAATATTAACGTATGAAAAAAATTCTAGAGGTTTTAATATTATTGCACATGTGCAATAATAATTTTTTATTGCACATGTGCAATAATAAAAAAAATTTAAAAACGTTGAATTTTTTTTTAATATTCTCCAGAATTAAAGATAAAAGAATTATAAGATTTATAGTGCAATTTTTTATAAAAAATTTTAACATATGAAAAAGTTATAAAGGTTTTAATATTATTGCATATGTGCAATAATAATAATAAAAAAAATTATTGCACCTGTGCAATAATAATTTTTAAAAAAAATTTGATTTTTTTTTAATTTTTTCCAAAACTAAAGTTAACATAATTTTAAGGATTTTGGTGCAAATTTTTTTAAAAATATTAACGTATGAAAAAGTTATAGAGGTTTTAATATTTGTTTTCGTGTTTTCGCAATAAAATTTGTTTTCACATGATCCTTATATATATATATATACTAGCCGTGTGCCCGCGCGTTGCGGCGGCGACAGTGTATAGCGTGTTATTCGTCTTCTGTTCGCTTGTTATGGCGGCACGACAATTTACATCGAGGTATTCATTTTTTTATAACTCAAACAAATAACAACAAACACTCGATAGTTTATAGTGCGTTATTTGTCTTCTGTTGGTGTGTTTGGCGGTGACGACAATTTACAGCGCGATATGTGTTTCTGTTAGCGCAATGCGGTGCGGAAACAAATTATAATTCAGTGCATTCGCATGCGCTCGGTGGCGACAACAATTTACAAGACACATGACATAGGGCGCAACTCGCGCGTTGCGGTTGCCGCAAACTAGAATCGTGTATGATGAGATCATGAGGCATGTCAATCATGATTTACCGGGTATGTTTATTTTATAGGTGGTCAAATAAATAATAACGATTTAATTTGATAGGCAACAAAATTCTCCTCCCAAACTTGTTCCCAAAAAATTCAAAACAAATTGTTTACTAAGATCCATAATACTTTATTTTTATTATTACCCACTTTTATAACTAATTATTATTTTTATCAGACCCATAAGCGTTTTTAATAAAGTATTTATATCCTAAACGCAGGCTATAATATAATGTGGTTCTTATGCAGTAATATAAATTATATAATGTGGTTCTTGAAACTACGTCATAATTGTAGAAGCTTAGTTTATTATCATCTTGACATTTCGATATCATTTTCAGTAGTTTTCTTTTATTTTTTACAAGGAATCGAATCTCTTTTAATTTGATGTTTCTATCTTCGTATATCCTTAAAAGGAAATAGAAAAAGTTAATCAGTCACCATCCATTGTTATCCAGTGTTATGACAGCTTTTACATTTTTACATTTTTCTTTTTAATTGTATATATATATTACATCTAGTTATACATAACTATGTGTATATGTATCATAAAAGTACATACATAGTTCAAGTTATAAAGGAGAAAGAAAATTTTTGGTGTGCCTCACTCGACAAGGGGGCTCGGGACACTTCAAGCGCAAGGCGGGTATTAGTTATTGAAAAAATTGATGCTTTTATTTATTTATTTATTTATTTATTTATTTATTTATTTATCTTGCTTGTGAGGTAGTCAGCCTTTATTTATTGCCAAATCCTTATTTTTTGTCATGTAACTAAAAACTAAAGTAAGCGCATTATACAATATCTAGATCACAAAATCGATGGTCAACAATCCAAGAATGGACATATTCAATTTCTATAACATAGATAAGAGGCAGGTTTCCTATGAAAATAAACACAATTAGCAGTAAGAAAATCATCAAATTTGACATGACATCTACTAATGCTACACGTACATCCGATCGTAGCATTAGAAAATGCCCAAATCTCGTTCCTATTTCATACGTATAAACACAATCATCTGTGAAATGACAAACTATCAAAATCAAAAGAACATGGTAATACAATACAAAAATAAAATTTCTGACAAACTGTATGTTAGCTCACAGGAAAGTTTCGACTCTTTTGGGCCGAATCCAAGCAAAACCTTTGAATCCTTCTTTGGTATTGTCGCTTTTCCTTTCACAAACAATTCTGTGTAAAATCTGATAAAAAGAAATAAAAACAAATGAATACCATAATAATAGAAGAGAAATCCCAAGATCCATTTTAATTTAAAAATAATCAACTAAAAGCTCATTTTCTTCTAAATGAGGTTTGATTGAACTCAAGACCTTAGAACTGGTTAGATCTGTTGGACCAAACAACACTTTAATGCAAAGAGATGACTCATGATTTAAAAGAAGCTCTACATTTTCCTAGCTAGCCAACTAAATATGTTTCTCATTAAGGTTACATAAAAAGGCTACTTACAGCTTGATGGTAAACCAACTAAACCACTCGAGGACAATTAGTAAAAGAGTCATTATTACCCCATGATTATAAACATTCATAATGTCTCATAATAAGGAATAGCTGAATCTAGATCACCAGTTTTATATATGACACCCAACTTACTATATACTTCAAGCATACATGGGGATTTCTAAGGCAACCTACTCACAGCAATTAAGTTATGTATCACATTGCATAATTTCAGAATATGCAGGCTGCCCATAAAAACCAAGAACACTAACATTAAGAATGTATTAAATGAAATGAAACCATTACAAAATATATAAAGAAGATGACGTATCATGAAACATCTAACTAATAAACGCATCAAACTTTTAAAAAAAAAGGAAGTTACAAATAGTTAAATAAAAATCACATAGGAATATGACACATCAAAAGCAAACATGAAACAATTTAAATTGGATGGTTAAGTAAGAAAACAATAACAACATTCAATCTAATACCTCATTTATTGGCCATCAATTTGCTTCCATGAATATCAACAAACAACATACCCGACATGAGTGTCGATTCAGGCCACATCATTCTTAAAGTGTGGCTTTTCCTGAAAATGTACATGATTAACTACGAAGTAATTGTACACATATTAACACTAAAGTATATATTAAGAAGTATGCAACAATGCGAACGTATGCCCATCCCTATGCGTTCGTATTCCCAACCCTTTATACTCACTTTCCCAGTCCCCCACTTTCGTTTTTCACAGACCATTATGCATGTACAACAGGGCAGTTTTACAACCTGCACAATTGTATTTCCAGCCCTATATGAGGGTATTTGAAAGCCCTGTATATGTGCTTTTCACAGCACTATATGGCTGCATTTTCCCAGCCTTATACGGTTGTATAACATCCCCCGTATAGTGACAGATAGAACATTTATTCCTTTAAAAATTTGGTCCACTTTAATTAGAGAAGTGAGATTTTGCGTTAAACATAAAAATCCTTTGGACATCCCCAAATAAATCTCCATGGATTCAATTTTAGGAAATACTGAAAGAACACCACAACATTCTGTCCATCAAATAAATAACAATAATGTTAAAAAAATGATCAAAATCTTTGAGCAAAGTGAGTGAGGTCATCTAGAGAAAATGAGATAATTTGTATTTTACAAAAGTACCTTTATTGCCATTCAAGATAGGTGGTGGATCCCCAGCGTAAAGTCACCTAATTGCATGGAGTAACATGCAATTGTTTCTCCTCTAATTAGCTCCTCCTGAAAACAAATAAATTGACCCATATTTAACCTTTAGCCAATAAAACAGAAAGTAATAATCAAACAAACGCACTATATCCATAAATGCTTAAACAAAACCATCAAACACAACAGTAAGAAAGCACTGTACCTGTTGGTTTGGTGCAACTTCTAAACCTGGTTGCATAACCTGAAATTCAGGAAATTACATTCTCAAACATGACAGATTTGACAAAGAGTAATCCAAAATTAAATCTGCAACTAAAATTAAAACAGTAAATCATAAAAACCATCAAACACCTTCATAAAGAAATAAAATCAACAAAAGTTTTGCACCAAGCAACATAGAACATGAAGCGTCGGGCTAATATATAGCAAACTTCTAAACAAAAAATTACAGCAAGCAACATGAAGCGTCAGGTCATAATTTTGTAACTTAAAGAACCCTGTAAATCCAAACCAAGAAAAAAACATACCATACAAAACACATGAAAACAACCTAAGAGAGATGGCTTTACCTAGATGTCATAGCTGCTGCTCTCTGCCTAAAAGCAGACCTAAAACGGAAAAAAACGAACGTGTAGCAGCATACACAAAACATAAGATGCCCCCCACACCCCACACCCCGACAAGACAACCTCATCTCAGATCTATGATGATTTTGGTTTCCTCCATTGAACACTTGATTAGCAAATCATCATCATATAAAAATGAAGCAAATTTTAACTTCAAAATTGAAGTGCAAACAAACAACATAATACACAAAAGAAGTAGACAAGTACCTAGAAAATAAGGCTTACATTAGCAGCATCCAAAATTTGCCTCCAATTAGTCAACATCCAACGAAACCGAAAGGTATACGAACTGCAAAAATTATAAAACAATGAAATTAACCCACCAAATCTCTTAAAAGAGGAGCTTACAAGTAACTGATGGTGGCCAAGGAAATCGAAAATCACGTTGCTATGCTTAGGAAGAAGTCTGAGTAGAAGAACAACTCTATGGATAATGTGAAGCGGATACACAGACTGGGGTTCAGAAATCGAACCTTTTGACTTGATTAGGTTCGGAAGACGAACAAAACCTAGAACGGATATCAATTTCTGTATCTTCAAATACGATTCTGGTTCAGAAATCGAACCTTTTGACTTGATTAGGTTCAGAAATTGAACCTTTGGGCCGATGCTATATTTTCATTCCCAAATTCTGGATCTTCAGAGCTCATTGTTGACAGAATCTAGATGAAAGCAAATCAAGAAGGGATATCAAGATAGAGAGAATCGATATATCACTCACCTGGCTCTTTCTTTAGCGGTAGAAGCAAACATTGTTGATTTTGATTGAGAAAAACCCTAGATGAAACACTCAGTTTTAAGGTTTGATGCAGTTTGCTTTCCAGGACGAAACAATGCTTTTCAGGATGAAACTCTAGATGAACCTTTAAGGTGAAACAACGACGGCGAACGTGAAGGTAATTTCAAATGAGGGGCGGAGTCGTGAATTCGGAGGAGTGGTTTAGGGTTAGAGATAGAGAGAGTGTCTGGCTGTTGAGAGATAAGAGAGAGAGGAAGAAGAAAGGATTTGAAGACTGATATGGAAGGCAACACTTCGAACTCTTCTTTAATCTCTCTTATGGGGACGGTGGAGCAGTGAATCGTTTATTGACGCCCAATCGAAGGGGAGACAGAACTGTAGAAGCGTGGTTAACAAAGACGGCTGGAGGTTATTTCGAGAAGAATAGCTCGCGGATCATGGTGATTAGGTATGGTAATTGAAATTCAAAGGTTGTAATAGGTAGAGGTGGGCGGCAATATGGTTAAAGACGGAAATACCCAGACCTTTTCCTCTGTCTAAATAACCTTATAATTTTCTGATGCTTTAAACCCTTGTACATGTTGCATAACAAATTGTAAGCGTCTTAAAATTAAGGAATTTTATGACGAAAATACCCCCGATGACCAATATGTATTATATAGTAGTATATATATATATATATATATATATATATATATATATATAGGGTTAGGTTCAAATGAGAACGTTTTGTTTTGAGAACTTTTGAGAACAAAATCTCATCCACAAATTTCAGGGGAGACCACTACAATTCATGGGAGGGGGGATACATGTAAATAAACTTGTGGCTCAAATTAGTTCTTTTTAGTTCTCAAACCCAATTGGTCCTCAAATGATCCTCTCCCTATATATATATATATATATATATATATATATATATATATATATATATTAAAAATTTATAATCTAAAACACAAATACCAGTACGCAAACATGATCTGATTACCAAACACCAAACACGGATAAATAATTAATCTAAACTAATAGTGAATTTAGATATACCTTAGCGGTGTTGAAAAAAGGTTCAAGACACCAAGTTTCAACGAACGAGGCGCTTGGTTGAAACGGAACGAACCACTTTCGAGCTCCAATGGTTGTCACGTATCGCGATGATTCTCATGGTCCGGTGTCGTGTACCGTTACAGGACAGAGTTTATGAACCGTCGTCATTACGCGTCGCGAGAGTACGTCTCAACTGACGTCGCGTCTCGCGAGACTACGAGTTCAATCAGATTCAGATCTCATCATAACCGGAGACGGTGCACGGCTAAAGGCGCCGGGCTCGTGTCTACGGGCCACGGTCATCTGGCGGCAAGCGAGCAGCGGTAGTGGCGGTGGGTGACGGCGGGGGCGGCGACGACGGCGACGGCGACGAATACACGGTGATGATCAGCGGATTTGCAGCGGCGATTGGTGGCAAACCAAGCGGCGGATCAAGACATACGAGGCGGCGATCTCTAGACCATAAGATGGTTTACGAGCGTTGACTGACGGAACACCCCGACTAGTGACGACCACCAAGATATGGTGGCTCAAAGATGGCCACCGGAGCACGCCGGTGGCGGCGATCGGCGGAAAACGGCTACGGCCGTTTATTCTTTGGAGTTTTTACGAGAGGAAAAGAAAAGAGACGTGAGTCTCTATATCTTTTTGCCGTCGGACTCACAAACTCAATTAGGTGATTAGGGGTGATTAGGGTTTTATCCCTAATCATCTAATAATTATTAGATATCGGGCCCCTCTCGAATATAAAGCCATCTCGTACACGAGCCCATGAGCAATCATCTTATAATAAAAGTCTATAACGATTAGCCCAAAACCGTGAATTTAAATAAAACAACTTTTATTTAAATATCGTTCACCCATTATTATTAAGCCGGTTAATAATAATATTATTGATTATTAATTATTTATAACTAGTATAAATAATTTATATATACTCAAATGTTTCCGTTTCTTTTACCGGTTAACTAGTAAGCGGGTTTAGAGTTCGTTGCACCCGGTGTAACTCTTACGGGTCGTAACCGGGTCGAGTTCAAGACTTGTCGAGTCAGGACATACAATATCCAACAGTCTCCCACTTGGATTGATCGCGACAAGATCTAAGAAATAGACAGAGGTGCTTTAGCTATACATGACTGTCCCAACCAGTTATGACACTTCAAGTCAACAACCAAGGTATATCTGTTGTCAAGCAACTAATATTAGACTTGTGGTAATTCGAAGTCATTGTATCCCTTTCGTATAAGACATCAATTGAACAATGGACATGGATTCATCATTCTCATATAATGTTCAATCATTATGTTTCTCGATATAGATTCGAAGTGGTCCAAAACAAACACATGATAGGTTTGGGTAAGGCCTTACACTTAACACTTGGAATCAACGCGATGTCTAGCTGTTGCATGATTGGTGTAAGAGTACAGAATCCCATATCGACTACATGCCCTACCAGTGAATCTCAGATCCATTCCCAAAAGTAGCCGTTATGACTAGCAGTTACGCGACAACGTTAAGCTACAGTCAAAGAACAGTCTTTGGTAAAGGGGAGGTCGCTCATGTATCTCAGGTCTAAGGATACTAATGAGTATACCATTAATCAAATCCATCTTATGATTGAATCCATGAAGATGGTTTGATGCGAGTTACGTCCAACGTCATTCCCTAATGAGGTCTATGAGTCTGGATTGTCAACCATTTAAGTCCAAAGTCAGAATAGTCTTACTTCAGATTCGTTTCCACGAGTCTGAACGATTACAGACAGTTTAGAATAATATATCATCCCTCAGCGTTATTATGAAATGATGCATGTGAGTTTGGATTGTCCATGTCTTGAGTCCAAAGTGATAAGTCTTACCTCAGGTTCGTGTCTACGATTCTGATCGACTATGAGGAATAATATGCACTTATTCATGGATTAAACGTATTAAAATCAAACACAGTTATAGAATTCAGCTTTTACGTCTAAGCCTTTAGAGGAAGCCGAATGATAATGTATAACTGTTATAGTTCGTACATCCAAATACTAATTCAAAACAAACATCTAGTGTATATAGGTCGAACATCATTAGTATGACGTTAATGAGTCTTACAATTCATTGTTTTACCGACCTGGTTTTGAAACGTGCTATCAATTTGGTTATCGAATATTTCATAGTTCCAGTATTTTTCTCTTAATAGTGGAATTTCCTCAAAGTGTGCTGGTTTTGTGATCATAGTGATCCTTGATATTCACCATAGTTACTGTGTGATCACAATGTCTTATTTGGTTAGAACTTTAACCATGTCAAGAATCCTTCTGAACCTTTTCAGACAAGCAGCGGTTTAATGTCACTTGAGTTGGCTAATTAATTTAGATTTAGTTGTGGAATCTGCCACAATGCAAAATCTTAATTATTATGAGCAAGAGATGTCTTGTTCAATCATGAAAACTTGTAGTAGTGTATTTCTACATGGTGAATGTTAACACCAATATAGCTTAGTGTATTGTGTTTAACAATTCACGATATCAATGTAACTTGCGTACATTGATTTTCCCATTTCGTGTCATTAGTGTAACCCTATACAGTGACAACTTAGTGTTACTCTGTACAATGATCTCTCCCTTTTGATGTCATTAGTGTAACTCTGTACAGTGACATCTTGTTTAATCACACATTCAACGTGTGATTTACATTTCACCAGAAGTTGCTTATAACTGTTGATCTCTGTCCATTAAGAAACTACTATTAAATTCTTTGTACCATAAAATTCACATTATGTATAATCACATAAGGATTTTATTTTATCTTTCAGTATATCATCGTGATACAGGTGAGGATTAATATAGTGCTCCCACTAGCCTTTATGTAAACACATCATTTATGGCATTAAGCCATTTTTAAATTAAAGATCTGATATTGCAGTTTTGAATTTGCAAGTGTGTTTAAATATGTATTTCCTGCCTAATGCAACAACCTTTTGTTGGTCAGAAAATATGTGAATAATGGATTTGTGACTCTTAAACTATTTCAACATCAACGTCCTTCACTTCTAGTTCCAGTTAAATAACTTAGGAACTTAACCTTCCATTTTAGAAGCCAGGAAATTACTTTTTTCCTTCTGTGTGGGATTTGAATTCCATATGAATGGTGGAAGTAGTATCCATTGTTATATGTAGTATCTAACGAGAATAAATTCTCATTGTCAAAAGACATTCGATATTAGATCTATTAGGCGAGTGGTGATGAAGAAAGTGATACTCAATAAGGGTGTGTATGGAAAATATTTCCTATATATCATCTTTTAAAATGTTGACAAGCATCTTTTGATTCCTATCGTGCTCAGACCAAGGTTGTGCATATAGGACCGGATTAGTGAAAACATCTTTCACATATCTTAAGATGATTTTAGGATTCGTCAAGCTTAGGTATTCTTTATTACGACCAGACTCAAAATTGTGATCGTATTTCTAAAGTTGGTTCTTTGACTTCATTTTGAAATGTTCTTGTACAATTCAAGAATTTTAATTGATGCTTATAGCCATAAGCATATTCACTATGATTACCGTCATAGTTATGAAGTCACTTTTATGATTCTTGTTATATGGTCTTTCAGGCTTGCCAACACAAGAGTGTCTAAGCCTAGGAAGAACATTTAACAGTTCACTCAAATGAGTGAAGGATTTGGTTGCGAGTTCGTGAAAGCATGACACATATCAGGAAACTTAATCCCATGGTGGATCATAGGATCCAGTTTGGTCCGTATCCTTTTATGCATGTCTTACTTACACGAATAAGTCACAAACAAGAATCATTAGAGCCATGTATGTTTCATAAAGAAACTTCAACTTATGTTATTAGTCTAATATAAAATTAATGAAAAGCAAAGTATTAATCCCAAAGGAGCTAGGTCAAAACAACCATTTGTTTCAAATACTATCAAGGGTGAAATACATGATCAAAAGCAAATGGCCTTAAAAGGGTAATTCGAATCACGTGTCCCTAGATTAAGCTTTTCTTATTTTCACGTTCCTACAAGGCATTCTAGATGTCAGGCATGGATACGTTGGGGATAACCCGTGAAAATCTAATAACATTAGTTTGAATACCTATAGAGAAGTCTAACGGTTCTCCATATTCTTTGAGCTTAACAGGGCAGTGTATAGTACCCGATTTGTTGTACATAGAGCACCGGTGCTTGTCATGACGAGGCAGCAATGGTTGCACAAATCGTTTTTCATGGGCGTTGATGCCAAATGATCACAGCCTTTTATTGCCCTTAGAGTCGATACTCTTTTCTTGGTACGGGGCATCTTAACATGGTAGCAATCACCTATGACACATGAAGTCTGAGCATAATGCTATCAACTGGTTGAACTTTTCACTAAAGCACGCAGTCTATACTGGTTATATAGTAGTGAAAAGGTATAAGCCCAAATACTCGTGGGATAACCTAGTTGAATCAGGTGATACCGGTACCCTTTCATCTTAATGACATGAACCTGTGGAGAAGAGCCTTGCATGGAGCTCTTCTCCGTTTTGTAATGAAACATGCAGTTAAACTTGTTTGTTATGTCATTGATACTCAAGTCTTGTATCCTTTTGCTAAAAATCAGGAAACATGCGAGCATGCATAATACTTTCTACCTTAGAGGGGTTAGTGTTATGTTAATCAATAGTGGCGTGTTGTATTCCTATAAAGGAACACAACAACGGTAATTGGGCTCTTCAAGACATAGAGTTTATGAAAGATTGTCAGAACATTTTATGAGTTTGTTTCAACAAGATGAAAGTTGGTTTTATTTGATTTGTCCTACTCAAGGACTGATCAAAGGGAGAATGGTATTCGTTTTCATTAGCCGTTATGAAATGATAAGAAAAGCATAATACATTAGTATTTTCGATGTATAATATTTTCTTATTATAAATTGGTAAGTTTTATATTATAAGAAAATTGAGAACTCGATTAGACAATTTTACTTGAGACCGCCAAATGAGCCTCATGATCAAATTTGTGTAACCAAACTGACAGCGGGTGTCAAATGCGAAATCATAGTCACAACTCTCGATATGAGGCCGCATAATACAACCGTTTATATTGTTGCGATACGTTTAGCCTCATCCATGTCCACTTTATCTGTACACATTCATAGTGCGGTGTTAAAATGCTCCAACACTACAAATACATCTAGAGAAAGCGACAGTGACCCCAAATGGTCAATGTGGCAGCCACGGTGTTGAAATACTCCAATGTCTCCACCTTGGAAGGTACCCTAAACACTAAGTGCGGTGTTGAAATACTCCAACACTGATGCATCGGTAAATACGTTTCAAGTTTGACTTGATTTTGGATGGCATGACTATCAATTTTTTATTACCAGATAGGGATATTAAAATCAATTTTAATATTGGTGATCGTTGGACACAAACGATAAACCATATCATCACTTGGGACATTCATTTTAAATAACCTATTATGTAAAAATACAACTAGGTTGTCGCGAGTTATGTAACCAGTCAAAAGTTAATAAATGACTTATTAAGTTTGATTGAGTTTTATAAAATTCAAAAATTTCCAAAAACTCATTAAATTGGTTACATTAAAATTTAGGTCAAGTTGTAAAGACTTTTAGAACTTGTAACCTATTGATTGTATTCTCAGTTTTAAGACTATTTTTAAAAGTATTTTGGTGTTTTAGTTGGTGGGTAATACCACTATTAAATCAACCAACCAAAACAAGCAAAACGAATATGTATTCGGCCATTAGGGTTTTGGTCTTGCTAGAGCCTTTTAGCGAGACTAAATGGGTAACGGGACAAAAGTACAAAACAAACCATAAAGAAGGCTAGCTTACGTGTTCTGTAAGCTCTCACTTACCTCAAGACGCCAAAGTAGAAGATTTCGTAAAGAAACACTTAACTATAATTTTGAACCCAAAAACATGTGGGCCAACCCAAAGCCTAAACTATTATAATAAATGTCCAAAAACATGGGCCAAACCATAACAGAAAAGAATTCATGCAACAGTCAAAATAGGGT
The DNA here is from genome assembly GCA_039602395.1 of Deinandra increscens subsp. villosa. NCBI lineage: Eukaryota > Viridiplantae > Streptophyta > Magnoliopsida > Asterales > Asteraceae > Deinandra > Deinandra increscens. The sequence continues at coordinate 21,225,235 of JBCNJP010000023.1, forward strand.
TCGGGCCGAATACATATACAATACAATCAAAACAAATTGCAATTTAATTGGTCAAAATAAAGTTGACCAAAATGCAATTTAATCATGCAATACAAATAAAATTTGATTCGCAACTTTGGACCGTTTAACTCCAATTTGCGAATCCACCAGTTTAAAACCGACCGGTTCTGATTTGCGCGTGGTAATCAAAGCTCTGATACCACTGTTGGGATTTGGCAGTGGTATTCGGGTCGCCCGGTGACATATTCAAAAACTATGTGATCGATAGATTAATAGTTTACAAAAGAGTTAACCGAATTAATTTAAAATTAATTCGCAAATGCAGCAGAATAAATATATACCAATATATATATATATATATATATATATATATATATTAAAACTTTATAATTTAAAACAAAAATACCAGTACGCAACAGGATCCGATTACCGAACACGCAAATTAATAGTGAGTTTAGATATACCTTGGCAGTGTTGAACAAACAACGTTCAAGACACCGAGTTTCAACGAACGAGGCGCTAGGTTAAAACGGAACGAACCACTTTCGAGCTCCAACGGTTGTCGCGTATCGCGATGAGTCTCGTAGTCCGGTGTCGCGTACAGTTACGGGATGGCGTTTATGACCCGTGGTCATTACGCGTCGCGAGAGTATGTCTCAACTGACGTTGCGTCTTGCGAGACTAGAGATCAATCAGATTCAGATCTGATTGCAACCGGAGATGACGCACGGATAAAGGCGTCGGGCTCATGTCTACGGGCGACAATCATGTGACGGCAGGTAAGCGGCGGTAGTGGCGGTGGGTAACGACGCCGGCAGCGACGACGGCGACGACAAATACATGGTGATGATCTGCGGATTTGCGATGATGATTGGAGGCAAACCAAGCGACGAATCAAGACGTACGAGGCGCCGATCTCTAGACCATGAGGTGGTCTACGGGCGTTGACTAATGGAACACCCAGACTAGCGACGACCACCAAGATATGGTGGCTCGAAGATGGCCACCGAAGCACGCCGGTGGCGACGATCGGTGGAAAACGGCTACAACCGTTTCTTCTTTGGAGTTTTTATGAGTGGACAAGAAAAGAGACGTGAGTCTCTATATATTTTTGTCGTCGGACTCACAAACTCAATTAGGTGATTAGGGTTTTATCCCTAATTATCTAATAATTATTAGATATCGGGCCCCTCTCGAATATAAAGCCCATCTCGTACGCGAGCCCATGAGCAATCGTTATATAAAATAAAGTAACGATTAGCCCGAATCGTGAATTTAAATAAAAACCACTTTTATTTAAATATCGTTCACCCATTATTATTAAGCCGGTTAATAATAATACTATTGATTATTAATTATTTATAACTACTATAAATAATTTATATATAATCAAATGTTTCCGTTTCTTTTACCGGTTAACTAGTATGCGGGTTTAGAGTTTGTTGCACCCGGTGTAACTCTTACGGGTCGTAACCTGGTCGAGTTCAAGATTTGTCGGGTCAGGACATACAATATCCAACAATATTTTGCGTTTAACATTTATGCCGGAAGAAATAACTAGAAGACATGGACTGAGATGGAGGCTGAAGCTCAACGCTGAAAGAAACTGACCACCATTTGCCAAGGGGGAGTTTGTTGATATATGAAATGGCAGAATGCTGGATCAGACTGAAGAAAATCAGAAGAAAGAGACAACTGTTAACCTAGCTAACCGAACTCACCCGAACCGGTACGAACTGACAGCCAATCTGCCAGTTCGGACAGTGTCGAGTTCAGGTTTTCTATATATAGGTGTTTTGTGTAGAAATTTAGGAACCGAGTCTATTAAGTGTGTGTTTTCCATAGTGTATTCAGTTTCTTAGCTCAGAGTCCTTGTAAGATCTGATCTCTTCAGTTTATAAAGGATTGAGTTTATATTTACACCGATTTTTCTCGTTTTCGTATCAAAATGACATGAGTTAGCAAGATCCGACCGTTCCCGCTCATTTTCAGCTCCAATGGGGGTGCCCTAGAGTACCGTGTACGGACGGAACTACTTCTCCTATAGGGGTTCCCTAGAGAATGTAGTGTCAGGTTTTCTCATAGGAAGATTCGGTGACCCAGATGTTAAGCCTAGGGTCGCAAGTAAGAATGAGGAGTCGATGCTTCTCCAATGGGGGTGCCCTAGAGTATCGTGTACGGACGGCGCTGCTTCTCCAATAGAGGTGCCCTAGAGAATATAGTGGAAAGGCTTCTCATTATAGAAGAGTCAGTTAAATATTGTGACCTAGAAGTTAAGCCTAGGGTCACGGTTAAAGTCGTTGGATAAATATAGTGACCTAGAAGTTGAGCCTTGGGTCACGATTAAGATAGTATGAAATATTATCATACTGATCTTGTGTTAGGAGTTTATATGTGTTATAAATGTGTTGTGAAAACCAGGTAAACACCTAAAATGATTTTGAACCAAGCGGTAGAACTCACCAGCGTAAGCTGACTTTTTAAAAGTATGTATGCTAGGTTCTGATGCACCTATGGGTCAAGCTTCAATTATGATCTAGGAGGAGACGCTGAAGACGCTGGTGGCTGGAATAAATTGTCTTATGTCTTAGTTTATTTATGTTTAATATATCGTATGTTACGCTTCCGTTGTGTAAGAATTGTCGGAGAGTTATGTAAATAAAAGTTTTAATTTCCCCTGCTTTTGTGATATCTGATTAAATCATGTGTTGATGAGTAAATCAGACAACGTGGCATCGGCCCGCAAGGGCCGGGCGTCATAGATAGTGTTTAGATGGATCATGAGAATCCACGTGAACTCGAGTTCAGTGAGTTTTAAGTTTCTCAATTACAAGTGCTAATTCCTTAATTACATGTCCTTATTCCTTTAAAAAAAAGTGAGTTTACATTTTCAGTGAGTTTTAACTTGAGTTCACTACTTTTAAATGACTTTTAAATCTCAATTGAGTTTTAAAACTCATATAATTACAAACTTGCCAATAACGTGTTCTTTGGATTCACATTGCTACTAGATAGCATGGAAGATGGTGATTGATTAAAGAAGATGATGATGAAGATGAAGTAGAGGCTGAAGAAGATGAACTTGAACTACAAAATGAAGAGCATCAGCTTGAATTATAAAATGAAAAATATGAAATTAAAGTGCAAGATACGTAAGATGAGATGGAAAAAGATGAAGTTGAAGAACATTGGGAAGAAGAGGAAGTTGAAGGATATTGGGAAGAAGATACAATTAAAGAATATTGTTTTAATATGAGTTCATTGTTTTTTTTAATAATTTTAACCAATTATAGTGAGTTTTCGTATGAGCAAACATCATCCATGCTTAAATCCTGAATTAGACAATGAATTTTTATTGTGTATTAGACAGTGATTCAATACTGCATTTCTCGTTCAGGTGTTATTAACTTGTCTTTTTTTAGTTTATATGGTCATGTGTATTAGACAGTGAGTTTTAATACTAGACGAGTTTTAATACTAGACGAGTTTTAATTCACATAAAGTTTTAATTCAAATTGACTTTCAACAAGTAATTATTATAACTTTTTTAGAACCTTAGATCAACCCTAATCATAGAAATTATGTGATTATTTTATTGATTTTTTGTTCAAGTGATTAAGTTTGTAGTGAGTTTTATCATTTTGGAATAGTTGGTTCTAGAAATCATGTGATTAAGTTTGTAGCGACTTTTAGGATCATATAAAGGTAGCAAACTTTAGAATAATAAGTTTTAGACTCAATAGTGAGTTTTATAATTTATAGTAAGTTTGAAACTCAACAGTGAGTTTATAAGACTCCAAATGAGTTTTATAACATATGTCATATTATGAGTTCAACGTATGGATAAACTTTATAAAATTAGGCCATATGTCTTTAATTTAAAATACATTGACACACTTAGTTAAGTACAATGAATTTTATGAAACCAACTATGAAAACTCAGTTGATAAATAAATTTAAAACTCAGCAGTGAATTTTAAAGTCAAAAACTGGGTTTTAAACACAACAGTAAGTTTTCGAACTCAAAATTGTCATAAAAACTCAACAATCAGTTTTAAAACTCAAAATTATCATAAAAACTCAAGAAACTCAAAATTGACATAAAAACACAATAGTGAGTTTTAAAACTTAATAATCAGTTTTAAAAACAATGTTTATAGGATTTTAGTAGTCCTAGTTATGCCCGATTGACCTATATTAATCTGAATTAAGTTTATACCCTACAATAAACTAGTTTCTCAAGGTATTGGAATTTATTGCACTATGGTTAAGTCACCTTAACACCGTTACCGTTTTGGTCAAATATTACCGAAGTAATTAAGTGATCAAACTGATGTGCTTTAAATTACACATCATTTTATTAGTCAAACACCCACGAATGTTGATAGTTTATGTATTATTTTGGCCTATTTTACCCTTGTTTGCTGTGAAATATCATAAACTAAGTAATTAGAGGGGGCCAAAGTGATATTTGAGGATTTTATGATGTTTTGGGCCTAAATTGTACAACAATTGAATATTTAACTTTTTCCCCACGTCGTGACCCGTGATAGCCATAACGACCCGTTTCGAAGCCATTCGAAGAAACCCTAATTCGTAAATTCATGGCGGTGCTCACGGCCCGTGACCGTGTCATGACGCGTTATGCCTAGTTTCCAAAACCCTAATCTTTTACAATAAATACCCAAGTTTTTGTCAGTTCAAGAGGTTACACACTTGAGACCAGTAGAGTACGGTACCAGAAGAATTCAGAAGCTAGAAGTCGAGATTCCATGCCTTAGAAGATCCCTGAAGTGTCCAATCGTTCGTGAGATTAAAGCATTCGAAGTTTCGGCCATCGATCGACTTTGGTTTGCGTTTACGATGATGCTTATTTACATTTCTTTTGCTGTTTTCATTAGTTTATCTATGAGAGGCTAACTCTCTTTATGTCATGATCTAAGACAATGTGATCTATTTATTGTTTTACCTATGATTTGACGTTGACAATGTTTTACATGATGATTTGAGTATAATGATTATGATTCCTCTTGCATATTAGAGATGTGTTGTTGAATGATGTGTTTGATCCTTTCCTAGTAGTTATTGATTTGGTTGGTAGGATAGACGTATTCTGCTTATTGGATTGATGTTATTTCTTAGTTGTTATATAGCGATTTCAATATGTGTTTAGGAACTCTGGTGAGCCTAGATAGGAAATGGTGATTATGCATGTTCAATAATCTGTCTTGATTGAAGTATGTCTCTATGTTTGGTCGTGAATCTTAGCTTCCATGTCTTGGGTAAAAGTAATAGTGAAATGACTAAATGTAATGCATATTTTATGTCATGTAATTGGGTTATAAGTTATTAGTCTATCATGGTTCATCAGAATAGAATTGGTCTATGATCCTAGGTCTTAGATCATGTGTTTAGTGTCCTATAACTAGGTCATTAATTCGTGGATACTTCATTATGGCTGTGGTTTTAATTGCTGATTTATGAGTTTAGCGACTTTAAATCTAATAGACAGTTACTTTACAAATGTCAATGTCAGGTCTTGGTAATGCATGAATAGTGATCAGTCTTAGATAATATATGTTTCATTATTCTGATTTTATATCTATTTCGTTATTGTTACCATTTGCTTTCGTATTTGCTTTCTAACAGTTACTAGGAATTGTGATAGAATCCAGATGATGATAATTAGGTTTAGTTTTATTACACCTTTGCTTCCTTAGGTCGACCCTGAGTTACTCTTAATGCTACCATACGGTAAGTCCGCTTTCCTATATGTGCATACGTAGTTACAAGATGATTTAGGTTTATAAATTTAAAGGTCATGTTTGCATTTCCATTTCTCTAGTTTGCAATTTACTTGTCAAAGCATGAAAGGACAATGTTCAGAATTCTTTATCATGAGTCAATATCAACACATAATTCTCCCATTCCTTTGATAATTCTTCCAGCAACTTTTCTCTCAATTCCTCTTCTTCTTTTGTAATATCAATCATTTTCATTTCACTGATCAGATGTGAAAACATTCACACGATAGCAATAATGTTTTCATTATCATAATGTTGAAAGTTATCAAATTCTTTGGTAAGAACCATTCTTCTGCTCTTTTTATATTGATCATTGCCTTCACATCTTAAAGCTAAAGAAACCCATAACGTTTTAGATTTTGTACACGTATTGAACAGATGCAATAACTCTTTGGCAATGCCATAGTGAGATACCCATGAGCTTTCTTTTCGAGTTCATAGCTCTTATTTTCTACAACTGTATAATCTTTTATCTCTTTAGATTCTCCCTCAGAACCAGTTGGTTTCTTATAACCATCTTTAATAGGAATCTAGAGATCAAAACCATTAGCATTAATATATGCAGAAAAGCTTGACTTCCAACTATGATAATCTTCAAGTTGCATGAATTTAGGAACTTTTATGACTTGTTCCAATTTCAATATTGAAATAGAGAATAGGTTGAACAGTGTTATTGTAGGTCCGAAAATCTCCCAAACACACGATATACTAAATCAAACACGAGTGCGGAATCCTCGTGAGAGATCGATTCAAGAAAATAGTAGAAGAAGAGAATCAATCGATGAGAAAGATTGATTCTTGAATGAAAACCGTCTACTATGAAGCTTCACAAACTGATCGTAAACCCTTGCACACTTGAAGAAATCGTAAATTGGTTCTCCCAAAGCTTAGTTAATCATAAACACACATGGGTTTATATAGGTACCCAATGGGTTTACTATTGGGCCCCTTGTGGATCATAAACCCAATAGTAAACCCAAACCCAATCATAAACTAGCCTAAATACAATAGCAAACTAGCCTATAATTCTAGTGAAACCCTCTAAGCCCAGCCCAACTAATTTAATATTACAAGCCTCGTAATCTAGCCTCTACAATCTTCCCCTAGGCTTGTGATATTAAATGTCTTCGATCTTTGAAATTCTTCTTCTTGACTGGCTGGCATAGATGCTGATGAAGATTCTTTCCGCAGAAATCTTCAATGGGTTTCATGACGGGCACTTGGGACTTCCTCTTGATCAGCATCAGCTTGAACTTCTTGAAATGAACAAGCAATGAAATGGAGGACTCTCATTGACTTGCTTCTTGAAAGAACTGGTTCTTGCTGTATCTTCGGTAACTGTCTTGAATCTCCAAAACAATTAGAGGTTAAATTTTGAAAACCCCTAACTGTGAAGAACTTGATTGTTGAACTTGGATCTTCATGATCTCTGACTGCTCTCTGCATCACTTTCTTTTTCAAAGATTGACTTGAAATCTTCAGCTTCCCCTAAACTTGTGAGCATTTTCTTTGAAAAACTTTTGAAGCTTTTGGATACTTGTAAAGATACCAACAACTTCCCCTGAACAGTTGCTTTTCAGATGGAAGTCTTGTCCGGTTGGTTCTTTAACTTGAGCAGCAGCAACATCTTTCTATCATCAACCTGTCTGATACACATTTGAAAAAATATACACTACCAGACCTGTGATGACTGGTCTTTGGGTTAGGAGGTAATTATCATCTGTTCAGTTGATTCAAATTAACATAATTTTAACCAAAAACCCTAATATAGATTACGGGTTTTCTATAAAACTTCCCCTGAACCCAAAGACCTCTAAAGACTTCCCCTTAGCTGATTACTTCCCCTCAACTAAGGACTTCCCCTGAGATAATACATATTATCTTCGAGTTCCCTTCAGATACTATGTATTATGGAGTCTATAATGTTATCCTCGGTTCCTTCGGATAATACTTATTATCCTCTCTCCTTCCCCTAAAAATTTGTCAAGATCTGACGGAGGAAGTCTTTTCCTTTAGATAATAAGTATCATCCTCGAGTTCCCTTCAGATAATACTTATTATCCCATACTCCTTCCCCTAAAAATTTGGCAAGATCTGTCGGGGGCATATTGTCATGCATTAAAACCCATGAAAAACACATTTTGACTTCTCAAATCAACCTGGCCAAGACAAAAACACACCAAAAAGAACTTAAAAACACATTTTGACTTCTCAAATCAACTCGAAGGAGGGCAATCGAGCATCACAAGACCCACCATTCAAAGGAAGTTCGAGATCAAGCCTGGAGTCATCCAGATGTTTCAGAACACGTCGCAATTCCATGGATTAGCGGATGAGTGTCCACACGCAGGTTCGTTTGTTTCCATTCTCTCTGGCAGGCAATGCCAAAACTTGGCTTAAGACCCTACCAGCAGGTTCCATCACTACATCGGATCAGTTGGCAGAGAAGTTCTTAGTTAAGTACTTCCCTCTCTCAAAAACTACTCGTCTTCGTAATAACATTACCACATTTTCCCAAGATGAGGGGGAAGGTCTCAATGAAGCCTGGGAAAGATATAAGGGGTTACTACGAAAATGTCCTCGCCACAATATGGACTCGTGGCTCCAAGTGCAGTATTTTTACAACGGGTTGAGCAATCCCACCCGTCTGCACGTTGATTCCTCAGCGGGAGGATCAATTATTAGCAAAACTCCGGATGATGCCATTACATTAATTGAGAGTCTAGCAGCCACAAGCTATGACCGGCAGCCTTCGAGAGGTCACCAAATCTATTTCTAAGCAGCATAGAATTCATGCCATAGACGATGTCACTGTTTAAATGCAAATATCGAAGCTCTAACGAGCCAGGTGAATCGTCTAACCACTAAATCCAACGCTTGTGATGCATGTGGTAGTGCTCATAACTTGGATAAGTGTCATGTTTTCGCATCTACGTTAACTGAGCAGGTTGAATCTACTCAAAATTTCTATGGTCACTCATTCGACCAATCCAGTCATCAACCCTTCAACTCAAATAACATGAACCAGTCCAGTAGCTCCTAGCGAAACTCTAATTCCCATTTCAATAATTCAAATCAACCTTATCGACCACCTCACTATAACCAAGGTGAGCCATCTAAATTGGATAAATTGGAAAAATTTGTCCAAGGTCTCGTGAAAGCTGACAGTAAACACAATACTGAAATTAAAAATCAGCAAGCTAGCATCCAGAATGTGGATAGACATCTAGGACAAATGGCCAATCTTTTGTCCGGAAGAAACAAGGGCGTAATGCCTAGCAACACTGAGATAAACCCTAATGCCAGTGTCAACATGATCTCCATCATTGATTTAGAAAAAGACTCACTTGACAAAAAGCGTGCCCAACTGAGAGACCACACTCGTGCACTTCAGAAGATGCAGTTGGAAGAATACTATGAAGAAAACAAGGAAGACATCGAAGAAGAACGCAAATATCAACAATTCCTCGATCTCATTCTTGAATGCGACGCTAATGGAGAAGATATCTCACCTTCTTACGAAGGCTATCTCCTAATAAATTCCTTTCTCAAGTTTCTTTCTTCTAATCGAAAAAGTTCATCTCGGGCCTCTTTGCCCAAAACTGCTTTTGAACTACCGGAAAAGCGAAAGGATCCGGGCAGTTTCATTATTCCCTGTGGATTTGGATCTTCATCCACCGTAGATGCATTGATAGACTTAGGCTCTAGCATAAGCATTATGCCTTAATCCATATATAAACAGCTCAAGCTAGGCCTATTGCAGCCAATAAGTCTCAATATTCAAGTAGCTGAACAATCATATATCAATCCCAAAGGGATTGTCAAGGATATAATAGTTGATATTGAGAATCTAAAGTTTCCAGCAGATTTCATAGTGCTTGACGTTCCTGTTAATAAATTCCATCCTATCATTTTAGGATGTCCATTTCTGGCTACCGCCAAGGCACTAATCGATTTGGAGGCTAAGTGTATCACCTTGAGAAGTGGTGAAAATGAAATCTCATATGCACCTATACAGACCAATCTCAAGGAGCTAATGTTAGAACATAATGTAATTGTAACACAAAACAGTCTAGTATTAGAAGAAAAGACAAGATACATCCTTAAACGAGAAAGGATAAAAAAAGTCTGTATGAATTACAGATTCGAGCGTGATTTCTGTATTTATACAGAACTACTCCGGAATTTCCGAAGTAGTTCTGTACAGACTAAAATCTACAGAAATCCTTATTTCTGTAGATAGCTTCTAATGGGAAGCATCAACAGTCTTCAAAGAAGAATCCAGAAGGAGTTCTGGATTATCAGAAGATGAATATTACGAGACGAACAGATTCCATCTTTGTGTGAAGAACAAGCAAAAAGAATGTCAACTTAGCATTAATCAAGAAGGTAGTTGAAGACAGTTGACAAAGAGATAAATTGAATACGTTAAATTTATCTATATATACTCTGACACACTCAAACATCAACCGTCCTCAACCACCTTATCCAAATATAACTTGCTACATCTGCCTATAAATAGCAAGTTGACTTCACCAAACAAAGCAAGACATTAAGCATACAAATCAATATCTTCTCAAAGCAATTCCAACATCACTCCCATAGAAAGTTACTTCTGTTGATACATAGTCATACTATAAACTCGTGTAAACCATTATTTACATTTGAGATATACAGAATAACCCTTTTTATGAATTGCTGTCTTCCAATTTAATTTACTTTCCGCAACTTACTTATCCTGTTTAAATCAAATTGTGCCATCATTGTTAAAGAGCCCTTCAAGGGACCCAACAATTGGTATCAGAGTAGATTGAATAATCAGTATTCAAAGTTCCTACTCTTTAACTTCTCTTCTTAACTCTCCCACAAAATGTCTTCAAACTGGAACAATGGAAAATCTCTTGGCTCATTGGCAAAACCCCCTATGCTTGCTAGGGAGGAATATCCACAGTGGAAAATCAGAATTACCAACTTCCTAAAAGAAGTTGACAACTCCCTGTTGGAATGCATAGCCAAAGGACACCATTGTCCCGCAGTTGACATCCCTGAGATAAAATAAACTGAAACCTCAGCCGGTGTGCCCACTCGCACCATCCCTAAAGAAAGGAAATGGTGGAGTGAAGAGGACAAAACCAAAGAAATAAATGAGGACAGAGCCAAGACAGTCCTTATCATGGCTCTTCCTCATGATATACTCTGTCAAGTTAACTGCAACACCTCAGCCAAAGGCATATGGGATGCCCTGGAGAAACTCTTTGATGGGGGGGGGGGGATCAAATGAAAAGAAACAAAAGAACAAAAGCTCTAAATGTATATGAATCTTTTAAGTCACTTCCAAGCGAGTCACTTCTAAACACTTACAATCGCTTTGCTACAATAATAAACAATCTAAGAAAGTTCAATGTTTCTAAACCCAATGAGGAAACAAACATCAAATTTATTAAAAGTCTTCCTCATGAATGGAGAAGTCTAACCATGACTCTTCAGTCAACCCTGGATTTAGAAGAAAAAAATCTTAATGATCTCTTCTGCATTCTAGACTCTTAGGAGTGTGAAATACAGGACATCTCTAAATCCAAAGTGGATCCACTGGCCCTTTACTCTGAAAAGAGAAAAAAAAATATCAAACAAGAGCCAAGCTACTCAAAATGTAAGGAACTAAGTGACTCAGAAAATGAATATTCTGAGTATGAGACAGAAAATGAGTCATTTGAAAAATCGTTGGCACTTCTGACCAAACAATTTGGAAGGTTCAAGAAGAATCCTTCTTGGTCAACTAAAAACAATTTTTCTAAAAATGAAGAAAGCAAAAACCGATCATCTGAACACAACAAACCTGAAGTTGGCAAAAGTGAGATAAGATGCTTCAAATGTGGAACAATGGGTCACTATGCATCAAAATGAAAAAATAAAAGACTCAAAGATGCTGCATACTACAAAAGGAAGTATGAACAAGCCATGCAAAAAGAAAAGGCCTTAATGGCCTTAATCTATCCGAAATCTCACATGAAAAGCAGGTAAACTCATCTCACACTGATCTAATCTTTCAATTCAATAACATGTCAGTCAACTATAAAGTTCTTCAAGAGAATTCTGAAAGAAACAAACTTTTAAATGAAAACAAGTTTAAAACTTTTGAAAAGGAAATTTACTCTCTCCTGTCTGAACTTCATCAACTAAAAGAGGATAGAGAAAAGGAATTGTTAAGACTAAGGCAACTAGAAACACAAAACCTGAGCAATAAAGCCAAAATTGATCACTATGAGACTGAACGTACAACTCTATACCAAAGATTGCACGTGGAAACAAACAAAATAAATGGTCTCATAAATGCCTATGACAAGCTTAAAAAAATGAAAAACACACCAAGAAATTATGGACAAGGAATCGGGTACATACAAGGAACTAAAGGTTCCAAGACTGTCTTTGTAAAAAGCAGCAGTCAAAATGAATCACAACTGGACATCAATTCCAAAAACAAAGGTCCAGTTCTTGAAAATCTGAGCAAAAACAAATCCAATTCTGATGACTCTAACAAAATCAAATCTGTGTCATCCAGTTCCTCAAGTCAAAATCTTGAAATTTTTGGAGAAAGTGCCATTTACAAGCATTGTATGTGCAATGAAATGGTAAAACTAATTGGAAGACACTTCGATATAAAACAAATGCACTCTAACACCCCTTTGAGTGTATCTTCCAAATCTACAAAAATAAAAAGAAAAGAAGTCACTGAAATAACAAACAAAAAACCCAAAAACAATTGTGTTCCTAAAACAAAATAAAAAAAAGGGGGGAACAAGAACTTCTCACCGTGCACATATCTAGGGGGAGCTCTTCATTTTTTTAATCTTGTTTGTTTTTTCTTTTCTTTTCCTTTTTATTTTCCTTCTTTCTTTCTTCTCTCATTTGTTTAAAGAGGCATCCATAACTCTTTAAGAAGGTTTGACTTTCCCTTCCTAATGCGTAATGATGCCCATCAAATCACACATTTAAAGGGCAAAGGGCATATCAGGAAACAAATCTTTTTTAGTTGAGGCATCTAAAATGGGTAATAATAGCTCTAACTAGGAGAATGATGAAAAGAGAAGTTAATTCCTTCTCACAAATCGTCCCAACTACCTCTGACAGGAGTCTAAGCAGCCGACAAAATGCAAAAGTCTCACTACCAAATCTCCAGACCTCTGAACTCTTCCCGATTACAAATAGATGGATATTTCTCCCAATTCATCGAAGGTCAATAATCATCATCTTGCTGACCATAACACTCAAATGATCACCCATGCTCTGATTAATGGCCTTAACATGAATTTCTCTCACTATCTTCTACAAAACATGAAAAAGAACTGCTATCTACCCATAGAAGAGAGAGTCATTTTATATCCTCGCTTTGGGATGAACATAATCTACCAGGCCAGGAAATGGGAAGGAATTCCTCGTGAATTTCACACCCAACTCCTACCCTCTCAAAGGTTTCTTGGTCTTCACATCACTGGCTTTCAAATGACAATATAGAGGAAAATGATGAGAACCAAAGACCCATCTCTCATAACAACATTCCTCTCCAACTTGAAGCAAGGGCACATCCTCTTGTACCCACCAAAATCATTTTGCCTTGTCCTTGTAGAACTATATGCTCTCACCTAAACTTAATGCTTAAATAATGTTCTATACTAGGCGATAGTTTTGTAAAAACTTGTTGAAATATGAAACCTTTGGGGACATTGCAAGAACAGGTCAAAATAGCACAAGAATTCTGTACTTCATTTCTAAAGATCTAATCATACATAAGTATTTCAAAATTCTAAAAATTGTCGTGAACAAAAGCAGGAAGTCAATTTGCAACTAAAGATACCATCAAACACATGCTCTTGAACATTCACACCAAAAATTAGTCGTACAGAACAACTCCGGAAATTCCGAAGTAGTTCTGTACAGAAGATTGATTGTCAAAATAAAAACAAAAAAAAACTAAAAAGTTTTTACAAAAATAAAAAGTTGGAGGTTTCTTTACACACACTCTCACACACAAAAAAAAAGGGGGGGGGGGTGAAAAAGGGGAAGGAGGAAAAGAAGAAGAAGATAGATATGACAAAGAACCACTAAAGGAGTTTGAGAAAAAGGGGAGAAAAAGGGGAGAAAAGGGGGAAAGAGGAAAAGAAGAAAAAGGTAGACATGACAAAGAACCACTAAAGGAGTCTGAGAAAATTTTGAAGCTGTTAAAAGAAGAAACACACTTGATCCCATCAAATACGGGGTCTCAACAAATCTTCACTGAGAAATCCCAACCGACAACAAAGACGGCAAATGCTCCAATAAATAGGAACGGTAACTTTTTCAGTTACGAGGAAAATTGATAATCAAACGGACATCCGTTTCACCACCCAGTCAATCCAATCGGTGAAAAAGAGCCGTTAAAACCCTAGAGTCTTTCTCATGCTATAAAACCCTCTCTCATTCCCAAAATCAAAACGCCGTTCACAAAAATCACAATCAATCCTCACCAAACAAAACATTCCCTCAAGCACTCAAAATGGCTTCATCCTCCCAAATCTCTCTATTCAAGACATTCAACATACAGCAAAACAACATGCGAGCAAATCTAAATCCAACGGCTTATTCAAGCGATGTTCAGATCATCATAGAAGCATTGAATCACTCTCCTCTCGTAACAACTCTCACTGAAGATGAAGAAGTCACCAAAGAGGTTCTTATGAATGTCTGGTCAACAATAAAAGTAGAAACAGAAGCTGCAACCAACAAGGTATGGATTAAAGCACTTATTGAAAAAGAAAATCAGTCCATAACAACCCTACATTTTTCTGAAGAGGACTTTATACAAGTTACTGATCTCACAGCACCGGAAAATCCTGCTCAACCCCTAACCAAAACAGAAATCCTCAAAATCATCAACTCCTTGAACAAAGGAACAAGCTTTACTACAATCTCAGGTCTAAACATTAACCAACTAGAGAGAAAGTGGAAACTCATGATGCACACACTCATTTACAGGCTAACTGCTAAAATCGGCTCATCTGATCAAGCCAGTGAATCAGTATACTCCATAATGGTGGCTATAATTCTAAACAAAAGAATAGATTATGGAGCTATATTATGGAAGAGTCTAGTAAAAAGAATTGAAGATAAACAATAGGAGAAGAAAGAAACTGCCCACATTCCATTTATAAGGTTTCTTTCTCTACTCATCTTCAAAAAGTGTTAGGAAGGATCATTGGCAATGAAGGGAGGTAAGCATAGGTCAAGCATTCTGAAAATTCTGAAAAAGTTCGAATCAGGTACAACACACTCCATTTCCTCTATACCCACTTCTTTACTTTTAAATATACCAGACAACTCCCCAGTTTCGATAAAATATAAACAAGGAATAGAGCTACAAGAACAGAATCCATCTGAACCAGAATAGCCAACCCCAAAACAAAGCCCACAAACATCTCACTTTTCTAAGTCAGTGAATCTAAACAAAAATTCACTTGACTCTCCCACATCACATTCCACCACCTCAGCCTACAGAAACTTCAACTTCAGCCCACCAAACTCACCCCCTCAGATCCACATTCCCAAAATAACCACCAAGCCCAGCCTGTTTGATGACTCTGAGAGTCATCAGCAAGCACCAATAAGTGGAGACTCAATGAGTCAAGGACACTTGGAAAGGATCCACAGGGATCGGTTCCCTGAGGATTCGACACATGAGAATTCTGAAAAGAATGATCAAACAACACATGAGTCTGAATCATTCAGGATAAGGACAATGAATGTGGAAGACCTAGGAAGATCAAATTTTTCTGGTATTTTAGGCACTAACAAAACTCTCAACAGACAAAATGTTAGTAAAATTGTTGGACATGTGTTGTCCACTGGTAGGTTACAAGGAGAAAGATCATATGTGGCCAACTCCAAATTTACCCAGAATGCTACTCAAATCTGATCTCTTAGAATTCTCTCAAGTCATAAGAGAGAAAATATTCAACTGCAAAAGGGATCAGAAAATTGACCTTCATGAGCTAGGAAAACTCAAACACTCAAACTCATAAAACTCATGAAGGTGGAAAGAAGCTCAGCTAAAAATACTCAAAAACTTAACACTCTAGTAGAAGAGCTGAAGTCTTGGAAAGAAGAACCGAGCAAGGAGGCAAATAAAATTTCTAAAGACATCAGCAAAAGTCTTCAAAACCTGCAAGCCATAGAGACAAGTAATGATGAACAAATCCTTAAAGATCTCTCTACAGAACTATTAAACAGGGAAAAGACTCTTGAAGACATAGGCAAAAATCAGGCAAAGAAGGCACAAGAGGAAGTAAGATCAGTCAGAAGCAAGCTGACCAGAAATCAATAGATCTCTGCAAATCTGAAGATCAAACACTCTTATCATGAAGATCAGATGAGAGAGATAGAAAGAGAATGGAAACAGAAAACAAAAGCAACAGATGAAAGAAGATAGCCGATCACAGTTCCTGTTGAATCTCCAATAAAGAGGACAAGACCTCAAAGCAATAACTCAAGTGAAGAAGGAGATGAGACAGAACAACTCAAGAGAAAGAACTCAAAGAAGTGCAAATCTTCAACTAAAGCTCATGAAAAAATGCCACCTCCTCCACCTCCTTCTTCTCCTAAGTCACCAACAAAAACTGCCCAGAAGACAACTATCTCTCAACCTTTCTACACAGGAGCAGCAAAGAAAACTCAAGTCAAGCAGACTCAACAACAATCACCCTCATTGGCTGGATCATTCTTATCTGGATCAGCCTTTGAAGACGATTACACTGAAAAGCAAAACATGCAGAGAGTAATCTGGGAAGAAGTCAGAGAACTGCAAGAAAAACTGCTCAAAAGTGAAAAGGATAGGCCTACAATGAGCCCTCTATCAAGAAAAGCCTTCGATAGGTCAACTAGAACACCAGTAGAGGAAGATCCAAACTACTCAATGCCTTTAATCACTGAATTCATAAAAGTCAAGGCACAACCTTTAACAAAACATCTCTAGGTAGATCATTTCAACTGCTACACAGTAAAAACAAATGATAACAACTTGAGGGAATTCACTGACAAAGACCTGCATCAATTTAATCCAACACAGTTAGTGTCATTTCTAAGGTACTTCTCAAGCCAATCATCAAAATTAGAGAGGGTAAGCACTGCCTTATACCAAGGATCTAAAGCTGGTAAAAAGATGTTCAGAAGACAAGCTCAAGTGGATATAGAGTTAGCAAAGGAATCCAACATCCCTCTTCTACTCTTAACAAAGCCAGATGAGACTGTCCCTCCCGAAATCTCATGGAGAGGATCCGACACAGCATTTCTCAGCCCAATCTCCGGAATATGCTTCAGAGATCTCTCTGAAGAAAGAAGATTCTTCAGGCTAAAAGAAAAACAGAAGTATACGAATGTGGCCTTAGAATTCTTCCTATTCATTCTAGAGAAATGCAAAACCAACAATAACAGCACCAAAGAAGTCATCAAGTCAGAAATCAATGCATTAATAAAGGAGAGAGCTATCTTCAAGACCTTACAGGAAGAAAGCCCCAAAGAATACAACTTTGAAATTAACTCTCTCACTGGTAGGGCAAAGATCAAAAAGGAATTGTAAATCTTTAAGTTATGATAGAATAGACTTCTTGCATGTTCCTTGAAAAGATCAACAAAAATGATCTATGATTAATTTACTTTCTCTTATCATTTATTTTCTTCAAATACTTATGGGGAGATTGTTAGAACATAATGTAATTGTAACACAAAACAGTCAAAAATTAGAAGAAAAGACAAGATACATCCTTAAAAGATAAAGGATAAAAAAGTCTGTATGAATTACAGATTCCAACGTGATTTCTGTATTCATACAGAACTACTCCGGAATTTCCGAAGTAGTTCTGTATAGACTAAAATCTACATAAATCCTCATTTATGTAGATAGCTTCTAATGAGAAGCATCAACAGTCTTCAAAGAAGAATCCAGGAGGAGTTCTGGATTATCAGAAGATGAATATTACGAGAAAAACAGATTCGATCTTTGTGTGAAGAACAAGCAAAGAGAATGTCAACTTGGCATTAATCAAGAAGGTAGTTGAAGACAGTTGACAAAGAGATAAATTGAATACGTTAAATTTATCTATATATACTCTGACACACTCAAACATCAACCGTCCTCAACCACCTTATCCAAATATAACTTGCTACATCTTCCTATAAATAGCAAGATGACTTCACCAAACAAAGCAAGACATTAAGCATACAAATCAATATCTTCTCAAAGCAATTCTAACATCACTCCCATAGAAAGTTACTTCTGTTGATACATAGTCATACTATAAACTCGTGTAAACCATTATTTACATTTGAGATATATACAGAATAACCCTTTTTATGAATTGTTGTCTTCCAATTTGATTTACTTTCCGCAACTTACTTATCCTGTTTAAATCAAATTGTGCCAACATTGTTAAAGAGCCCTTCAAGGGACCCAACAGCTAATCTTCAAAGATAAAGAGGATACCATTTGTTTCATGCAGTCCACTAACACGGAAGAGTTAGTCTCTTCTTTTACGTTATCTGAAATCCCTCAAGCGGTGCCATCTGAACCAACAAGGTTAGTTCCTAGCTTGTTAAATCTTTAACATGTTAACCCACTCCTTGATTCCAAAAACCCAAAGATTGTTCATGCCATCTGACAAGAAGGTGTGTTCATGCCTTCACTTTCCAAAAATCTGAGTGAAGGTGGGTCTGGCTGAAGACCGTATAAAAACTTAGCGCTACTTGGGAGGCAACCCAATTTCAATTTCTATCATTTCGTTTCTTTTTTGTTCGTAAGATGAAACTTGTTGAGTTTTTATTTGAATTACAGCAATTCAGTTGACTTACTCGATTGAATTTGTCCTTTCTTCATATTGTGTTGCCTCAATTGATCAATTTTGCTTAAAATTACACAAAAAGAAGTTCTGTGAAAATTCTATTTCGAGCATCGTAACGACCTGCTACCTTATAACGGCCCATAACGAAAGTTTGACCTAACGGCTCGTGTTCCTGATACGGCTCGTTACCGACATAGTTTCGAAACTTATAAATAGAATTTTCCAGACGACTTTTTAAAACCCTAAATCGCATTGGACGGTTCCTGGGGGATTCTAGGTCCATCAAAGGTATGAAGTTCACTTTTCTTCATTGTTTTTGTCTTGTTTTCCAAGAAAGAACAAATTTGAATATCAATTCTTTTAAAGTTTCAGCCTTTTCTTGAGATCACAATAGTTTCTTTAACCCTGTTGTGTTCTCCATTCCATAAACTCTATGATCATCGCACTTGATTCTTAAAATTTTCAATTATGATCTTTGTAAAGGATTAAGTGTGGGGATGGCAACAAGTTCCCATCCCCACATCACACTAAATTGCTAGTTTTTGATCATGTACTGATCTGTATAGAAAAATAAATTTTTGAAGATTTATGAAAACTAGTTCGTAACGGGCTATGACGACATCCTTTACAGAATGCTTGGTCTAACGACTCGTTAGCCTGTAACGAGCCGTGACTCTAGTACAGTCTCATTCTTTTGTGTTTTTATTATCTCTCTGTTTTCTCGTAGATGAAAAGTAAGCGTCCTATTGTTGAAGTCACCAATGTGAGGAGTTACAATCACAAAGTGGGTCCTTCGAAAAGAAGGAGAGGAAGGCCCAGGAAAATACAACTTTTGGAACAAAAAGACAAGATCTTTCAGGTGTCTCCGGCTTTTGTGCATCTATGCCAGCATTTGGATAAAATGGAGACGGACATGACTAACCATTACCAGAAATTGACAAACAACATGTTAGATGTCCAAGATAGGCTTGATATTGTTGGTTACCACCTACAAGGCCTAGTTAATAAAGTCGATGACTTGACAGCTCCAAATCCTAGTGCTAATGCTACTCCAACTCCTCCTCCCTATGGTCAGGCTCCTGCTAAAGAATTGATAGAGACTCTTCGTCAGATAGATGTTGAATCTGAAGAGAGTGAACCAGAAGAGGACCCATCATCATCGGGATAATTGAAGTCTTTGTGCTTGAATATTTATAATTATTATTATCTATCTTTAAGTAGACTTCTTATGTGACTTGTTTGGATTGCTTGTTTCCTGTGTTTTGAATGAATGTTTGAATAATGGCATGAAAATAGAAATATGATTGATTGAATAAATGGAATGATTTATCTTTATCTTTATTTTTATTTTTGGGTAATGCTTTATTTTTCTTTTTACGTGTAACGTTTTTCTTTTAAGTCTTGTAAGTTGCAAAGGAATCCAAGACTAAAGCTCTGGTAGGCAGCTAATCGGAAAAGCAAGGGTTAATGAAGAAGCCATGTTCCACGGTCCTCCAGCAGTCAGGCTCGTCTGTTCCCTTTTCCTTTTACCTTATGTTTTGCAGTGTTCTCAAGTACATTGAGGACAATATACGATTTTAAGTGGGGGGATGGGAGACTCGCTTGTAGTTTGCATGTTTTATTGGGTTTTTGCTTAAAAAATGTAAAAATATTTAACTTTTTTGCATGCTAAACTTTTTCACACTGCTAAAACTAAACCTATCAACTGATTTGTGGATCCTAAAGTAGACTTCTTAACTCTGTATGCTAGACCAAAGAAAAGCTTTTTCCACCATTCACTCATTGCTATACAACTCTAGGCATGTATTTTAGACCCTTATGCATAGCTAAGTCCTAAGTTGCTTTTTAGGATAGATTAGACCTGATAAAACTTAGAAAACAATTCCAGTGTGCGAGTACGAGGGAGGAAGCCTAGATGATCAGCCAAACTTAAGCCCTATTTCCATTCTCGTTTCCATGGTGAGATTTTTTTAGCCTTAATCAAGCTTCCTACTCACTAGGAGTTTGAGTTTTATTTTTGTATAACAATAGAGAGTGCCACATGTGAGCTACTTCTAGAACTTGACAATTGTATACGTTACGAGACTACATCTTACAAAACAAGCAAATATGATAGAGGCAAGCCCTAGGATAACCTTATTTTACACTTTACACCTTCTATTTGTCTTATCTACATTTCTATACCCCAATTACTCAAAATTTCCTTTAGTTTACCCCTATTTGAGCCTATATTCATTTCGTTCGATTACCCAATTAACCCAATAACCTTAGCCTTTTTCCTTTCACCTTTATTTTCGGGAAACAATCTGGTTATTATGTTAGAATAATCCAGGCAAAAAAGAAATCATGATAAGCCGATGCAAACAAAAAAAAAGTTTGTATTTATTAGAAGAGAATCTATGAGTTTAAAGATTCTTCTTCAAAGTTATAGTTAGAATAAAAAGGCAGTCTATGAGTTTAAAGACTTGTCCTTAGTAGAAAAATTAAAAGGAAGTCTATGAGTTTAAAGATTATCCTTAGTTAGTTTGTTTATTTTGTTCACCAAATCTTGTACACCCAAGTTTTCGCATTTGTAAAATCCCAATTGCATTTCCTACACCAACTACAACCTTTTCCTTAAGTCCTCTTGATTTGTAAGTTAGTATAGTATGTTAGTTGAATTATGATCGTTTGTCAAGCCTATGGTAAGGAAAGTCCATGATGTTGCAAATTGAGAGCCATATAAAGTCTACTACATTATTTACTAGTTATCCAGATATAAAACCTGAGTGAAGTGTACATTGTGAGTTAGTCTGGTTAATTGTTAAGGAATAGTCCTAAGGAAAGAAGTCCAATGTTTGTTGTCCATGCTTTTCATTGTTAAAACTTATTATGTTTAGTCTATTATGAAATTGTCAACCCATGTGACTAACTATGCCTTTGTGTCTTTAATCGTTTAGAGTTGTAACCACCATCCATCACTTCACTTTGAAAGCTTTGTTAGGGAAGTTAATGCTGTAGTTAGGGGTTTGCTCAGCGACGAGCAAAGTCTAAGTGGGGGGATGTTTGATGTGCTTTAAATTACATATCATTTTATTAGTCAAACACCCACGAATGTTGATAGTTTATGCATGATTTTGCTCTATTTTACCTTTGTTTGCTGTGAAATGTCATAAACAGGTAAGTAGAGGGGGCCAAAGTTATATTCAAGGATTTTACGAACTTTTGGGGCTGAAATGAACAAGAATCGAAGATCTGACTTTTTCTCCACGTCACGACCCTTGATAGCTATCACGACCCGTTTCAAGGATAATTGGAGAAACCCTAATTCGTTAATTCATGGTGGTACTTACGGCCCGTGACCATGTAACGAGTCGTTATGACTAATTTCCGAAACCCTAATCTTTCACTATAAATACACAACTATTTGGTCATTTCAAGAGGTTACACGATAGAGACCAGTAGAGTTCGGTCCCAGAAGAGTCCAGAAGGTAGAAGTCGAAGAATTCAAGGCTCAGAAGTGTTCGATTGTTTGTGATATCGAGTTATTCGTAGATTCGGCTATTGACCGACTTTGGTTTGGGCTTACAATCATGTTTTCTTACTTTTTAATTGTTGTTTTCTTTAGTTTAGCTATGAGAGGCTGTGACACCTCGTCCGAAAATCCAGGTCAAACCGTTTACTTTGACTTTTAATTGAGTATTAATTGTGCTTTATCTGATCTGATTTCTGTTTAAACTGCAAATTACTGTGCCTGACCATTAACTGATGACGTAAACCAAATCCCGCGTTTGGACTAGAAGTGTATACCCGTTAAATGATTAGAATTTCATGTATAAATCATGGAACTTCAATAATAAGAAAAATAAATATAAAATGTATTTTTATATTTTATTCGGAACTGGTGTCGAACGTTTATATAATCGACACGTCAAACTGATAAGCGATCGATTATCTAAAACTATTCGGTTTTAAACAATATGAACGGTCGAGCTTAAAACTATTACAAACTGACAAACTAAAAACGTTATCCGCAACCTGTTTGAAAAAATAATAATAATAAAATAAAAAAAAACTTAAAAACATAACTGATTTCTGAAAAACTTTTATAATGAACTTAAACAATTGTTTTTATGAAATAAAAACATCACGAACTGAAATGGGCCCGACTCGGCCCAATAGGCCCAATAAGCCTAAAACAATGAAACAGATCCCGAAACCTTGGCCCATTACTCAAACGTAATATTCCGAATGATCGTGACGACCCGTAACCTCAACCGATACACAACGGGCCCGGGCCTCGATCCTGTGCCCCGTTTGGACCCGTACGACCCATAACCGACGGAACGGCCCAATTACATTTTCTTTTAAATGTTCTGGCCCAGTATAAAGCCCAAAGCCCAATGCGTTTATTTTTATAATTTAAACCCATCAAACTTGTATTAATTTTTATTAAATGGTTATCACCTTTTATATTTTAAAAAAAAATTAGTCATGGACTTGTATAAATTTTATCCATTGGTTAAATATAAAAGTTATGAGCTATTTTATTTCCCAAGTCCTTTATATACTTTATAAAAGTTTTACAATACATAAACTATTTTATAAAAGATGACAATATCTTATAAACCAACAATTGATTTTATAAAACATATAACCTACATGTTAAATCTTATAAAACTTACGCATAAAAATCTAGTAAATGATTGTGATGAAAAGTTGACCACAACTCCCTCACCTAGTCCCTAATGTTAGACAATGATCACCAAATAGTGAGAGTGTGACTTGACACTCAACCCCACCACTGCAATTACCAACTTCTCTTACACAAGACCATCCCTTCCTTTTTGCTCTCTACCTAGAAGAACTCCCACCCCCAAACACTCATTTCACTTTCTTTTCTTGTTCTATATAAGCAAAAACCATGCATTCCATTCCCTTTCTTTTTCGTGAAAGCATCACAGCACCACCACCACCTCCTGTTACCGCCACCACCATGAACCACCTTCCCACCCCTTCTCCTTCCTTCTCTCGGTAAAAAAACCACAGCAACCACCACCTTAGACTAGCCACTCTCCCTTCTCCTTTTCTGTCAAGAACAGCCCCCACCACCACCGTAAACCACCATCATCAACAGCCACCCCTCCTCCCCTTTCTTCCATGTGCACGACAGCAAACAGCAGCCACCTCTGCCGCCGCTGCTGCTGCCTGAACTGATCCTGCTACCGCTGTCGTGCAGTAGCCGTGAACCAGCACACCACCACCCTGTTGTGCGAGCTGCTGCTGTTGTCGCCACTGCTGCTGCTGTCCGCCACTCTGCTGCTGCTCCCGCCACTGGGCTGCTGACCTGCCATCGTCGGAGCTGTTGTTGCAGCCACGGACCACCGAACCAACCGCCACCCTCTTCCCCATCCTTTGTGAGTCATTCAAGACATCCATTCTTCTATGTTTATGCACTTGAACTAGCCCAAATGAATCACAAAAAGTCTTGACAACTAATTTTTTAAAACTTCAAGTCTTCTAAGTTCATAATCACTTAACTATGTTCTTTCTTTCCTTTGATTCTCATAAACTACAAAGTTATAAGATTTGAGAAGGTTTGAAAGGGGTAATGAGATTATCCATGAAAGTCTATAGATTAAAATGTTATGTTTTGTTAGTAAACATAAAAACTTCATGTTATTTTCCTAACACAAAGTGTTAGTGCTTTGGTTTTTAAACAAAATAAAACCAATGAATCAAGTAACTAACAAAATGGTTTAGGACCAACACTTGGTGACATCTTGCTTGTTACTTATTTTGCATGGATAGATCATGTATGTTTATGTTAGTATGCTTATGGTTATTAGAAATTTATTGGGTTATGATGATAATATAAATATGTTCATGGACTTAATATGGTGTTAAAAACACTTATGGACTTATTATGGACTTTAGGAGGTATTACTAAACTTTTGGACCTAAAATGATAACTTTACAAAACCTTAAATGAATTTTATGACTAAATAACAAATTTAGTAATTTTATAAAAATTACTTGAATTTCTAAACCATAAAAATTCACCATGGAACTTGACTTATAAAATGATCACATTTTATAAAAATATAATTTCTAAAATACAAGATTTGAAAGACTTGTTTAGATTTTATAAAAATAAAATGGATAATATATATATATATATATATATATATATATATATATATATATATTTTATGTTAAAAAATGATAAAATATCATATTTTTGAAACCTTAGATTGGACAAATATTAAACCCTAACTATTAGTAAATAAAACCCTAACCTTGGATTGGATAAATATTAAAACCCTAACTTTAAGTTGATAAAATTTCTACAAAAGTCTTAAAAATTAAAACCCTAACTTTATTGGATAAATAAAGTTATTTTAAAATGATTTTTATAAAAATAAAATCAAAAGACTTATAGAAATTATGAACAACATATTTTAAACATTTATTATTTTAAAAGAATCAAAATAATCAAAACGTTTTAACCGGATCAAATGTTTATTTTTAAACGTTTGAAATTGAAAAGGAATCTTTAAACGATTTAAAAACGTGTTACGACGTAACGAATCGTAAATAATTATTTTCAACAAATAATTCTCCTTATGAATTTTTGAAACCCTGATGTGTTCGGAAGTATACCTAAAAATACCTAATTAAACCTAGACCTAACCTAGACCTAGACACACCTAATTTTACCGAAACTACCTAAACTAGACCGAACCTAAGGCAAGTGTACCTATCGGTGTTAGTATAGCTTATGTAAGATCGGATATCAAACCCTAGAGATACTATGTAACAAGACTCAACTAGGACCTAATGAATGGAAAATTTGAATAATTTGATTTAAAATGAATACAGAA
>JBCNJP010000023.1:21251264-21275154 GCA_039602395.1 Deinandra increscens subsp. villosa
GATACAATACACGAGACACAACGTAGACACAATAGCCTACAGAAACTTCACCTTCAGCCCACCAAACTCACCCCCTCAGATCCTACATTCCCAAAATAACCACCAAGCCCAGCCTGTTTGATGACTCTGAGAGTCATCAGCAAGCACCAATAAGTGGAGACTCAATGAGTCAAGGACACTTGGAAAGGATCCACAGGGATCAGTTCCCTGAGGATTCGACACATGAGAATTCTGAAAAGAATGATCAAACAACACATGAGTCTGAATCATTCAGGATAAGGACAATGAATGTGGAAGACCTAGGAAGATCAAATTTTTCTGGTATTTTAGGCACTAACAAAACTCTCAACAGAGAAAATGTTAGTAAAATTGTTGGACATGTGTTGTCCACTGGTAGGTTAGAAGGAGAAAGATCATCTGTTGATCCAACTCCAAATTTACCCAGAATGCTACTCAAATCTGATCTCTTAGAATTCTCTCAAGTCATAAGAGAGAAAATATTCAACTGCAAAAGGGATCAGAAAATTGACCTTCATGAGCTAGGAAAACTCAAACACTCAAACTCAGAAAAACTCATGAAGGTGGAAAGAAGCTCAGCTAAAAATACTCAAAAACTTAACACTCTAGTAGAAGAGCTGAAGTCTTGGAAAGAAGAACCGAGCAAGGAGGCAAATAAAATTTCTAAAGACATCAGCAAAAGTCTTCAAAACCTGCAAGCCATAGATACAAGTAATGGTGAACAAATCCTTAAAGATCTCTCTACAGAACTATTAAACAGGGAAAAGACTCTTGAAGACATAGGCAAAAATCAGGCAAAGAAGGCACAAGAGGAAGTAAGATCAGTCAGAAGCAAGCTGACCAGAAATCAACAGATCTCTGCAAATCTGAAGATCAAACACTCTTATCATGAAGATCAGATGAGAGAGATAGAAAGAGAATGGAAACAGAAAACAAAAGCAATAGATGAAAGAAGATAGCCGATCACAGTTCATGTTGAATCTCCAATAAAGAGGACAAGACCTTAAAGCAGTAACTCAAGTAAAGAAGGAGATGAGACAGAACAACTCAAGAGGAAGAACTCAAAGAAGTGCAAATCTTCAACTAAAGCTCATGAAAAAATGCCACCTCCTCCACCTCCTTCTTCTCCTAAGTCACCAACAAAAACTGCCCAGAAGACAACTATCTCTCAACCTTTCTACACAGGAGCAGCAAAGAAAACTCAAGTCAAGCAGACTCAACAACAATCACCCTCATTGGCTGGATCATTCATATCTAGATCAGCCTTTGAAGACGATTACACTGAAAAGCAAAACATGCAGAGAGTAATCTGGGAAGAAGTCAGAGAACTGCAAGAAAAACTGCTCAAAAGTGAAAAGGATAGGCCTACAATGAGCCCTCTATCAAGAAAAGCCTTCGACAGGTCAACTAGAACACCAGTAGAGGAAGATCCAAACTACTCAATGCCTTCAATAACTGAATTCATAAAAGTCAAGGCACAACCTTTAACAAAATATCTCTAGGTAGATCATTTCAACTGCTACATAGTAAAAACAAAGGATAACAACTTCAGGGAATTCACTGACAAAGACCTGCAGCAATTTAATCCAGCACAATTAGTGTCATTCCTAAGGTACTTCTCAAGCCAATCATCAAAAACAGAGAGGGTAAGCACTGCCTTATACCAAGGATCTAAAGCTGGTAAAAATATGTTCATAAGACAAGCTCAAGTGGATATAGAGTTAGCAAAGGAATCCAACATCCCTCTTCTACTCTTAACAAAGCCAGATGAGACTGTCCCTCCCGAAATCTCATGGAGAGGATCCGACACAGCATTTCTCAGCCCAATCTCTGGAATATGCTTCAGAGATCTCTCTGAAGAAAGAAGATTCTTCAGGCTAAAAGAAAAACAGAAGTATACGAATCTGGCCTTAGAATTCTTCCTATTCATTCTAGAGAAATGCAAAACCAACAATAACAGCACCAAAGAAGTCATCAAGTCAGAAATCAATGCATTAATAAAGGAGAGAGCTATCTTCAAGACCCTATAGGAAGAAAGCCCCAAAGAATACAACTTTGAAATTAACTCTCTCACTGGTAGGGCAAAGATCAAAAAGGACTTGTAAATCTTTAAATTATGATAGAATAGACTTCTTGCATGTTCCTTGAAAAGATCAACAAAAATGATCTATGATTAATTTACTTTCTCTTTTCATTTATTTTCTTCAAATACTTATGGGGAGATTGTTAGAACATAATGTAATTATAACACAAAACAGTCAAATATTAGAAGAAAAGACAAGATACATCCTTAAAAGATAAAGGATAAAAAAGTCTGTATGAATTACAGATTCCAACGTGATTTCTGTATTCATACAGAACTACTCCGGAATTTCCGAAGTAGTTCTGCATAGACTAAAATCTACATAAATCCTCATTTCTGTAGATAGCTTCTAATGAGAAGCATCAACAGTCTTCAAAGAAGAATCCAGAAGGAATTCTGGATTATCAGAAGATGAATATTACGAGACGAACAGATTCCATCTTTGTGTGAAGAACAAGCAAAAAGAATGTCAACTTAGCATTAATCAAGAAGGTAGTTGAAGACAGTTGACAAAGAGATAAATTGAATACGTTAAATTTATCTATATATACTCTGACACACTCAAACATCAACCGTCCTCAACCACCTTATTCAAATATAACTTGCTACATCTTCCTATAAATAGCAAGATGACTTCACCAAACAAAGCAAGACATTAAGCATACAAATCAATATCTTCTCAAAGCAATTCCAACATCACTCCCATAGAAAGTTACTTCTGTTGATACATAGTCATACTATAAACTCGTGTAAACCATTATTTACATTTGAGATATATACACAATAACCCTTTTTATGAATTGTTGTCTTCCAATTTGATTTATTTTCCGCAACTTACTTATCCTGTTTAAATCAAATTGTGCTAACATTGTTAAAGAGCCCTTCAAGGGACCCAACAGCTAATTTTCAAAGATAAAGAGGATACCATTTGTTTCATGCAGTCCACTAACACGGAAGAGTTAGTCCCTTCTTTTACGTTATCTGAAATCCCTCAAGCGGTGCCATCTGAACCAACAAGGTTAGTTCCTAGCTTGTTAAATCTTCAACATGTTAACCCACTCCTTGATTCCAAAAACCCAAAGATTGTTCATGCCATCTGACAAGAAGGTGTGTTCATGCCTTCACTTTCCAAAAATCTGAGTGAAGGTGGGTCTGGCTGAAGACCGTATAAAAACTTAGCGCTACTTGGGAGGCAACCCAATTTCAATTTCTATCATTTTGGTTCTTTTTTGTTCGTAAGATGAAACTTGTTGAGTTTTTATTTGAATTACAGCAATTCAGTTGACTTACTCGATTGAATTTGTCCTTTCTTCATATTGTGTTGCCTCAATTGATCAATTTTGCTTAAAATTACACAAAAAGAAGTTCTGTGAAAATTCTATTTCGAGCATCATAACGACCTGCTACCTTATAACGGCCCATAACGAAAGTTTGACCTAACGGCTCGTGTTCCTGATACGGCTCGTTACCGACATAGTTTCGAAACTTATAAATAGAATTTTCCAGACGACTTTTTAAAACCCTAAATCGCATTGGACGGTTCCTCGGGGATTCTAGGTCCATCAAAGGTATGAAGTTCACTTTTCTTCATTGTTTTTGTCTTGTTTTCCAAGAAAGAACAAATTTGAATATCAATTCTTTTAAAGTTTCAGCCTTTTCTTGAGATCACAATAGTTTCTTTAACCCTGTTGTGTTCTCCATTCCATAAACTCTATGATCATTGCACTTGATTCTTAAAATTTCCAATTATGATCTTTGTAAAGGATTAAGTGTGGGGATGGCAACAAGTTCCCATCCCCACATCACACTAAATTGCTAGTTTTTGATCATGTACTGATCTGTATAGAAAAATAAATTTTTGAAGATTTATGAAAACTAGTTCATAACGGGCTATGACGACATCCTTTACAGAATGCTTGGTCTAACGACTCGTTAGCCTGTAACGAGCCGTGACTCTAGTACAGTCTCATTCTTTTGTGTTTTTATTATCTCTCTGTTTTCTCGTAGATGAAAAGTAAGCGTCCTATTGTTGAAGTCACCAATGTGAGGAGTTACAATCACAAAGTGGGTCCTTCGAAAAGAAGGAGAGGAAGGCCCAGGAAAATACAACTTTTGGAACATAAAGACAAGATCTTTCAGGTGTCTCCAGCTTTTGTGCATCTATGCCAGCATTTGGATAAAATGGAGACGGACATGACTAACCATTACCAGAAATTGACAAACAACATGTTAGATGTCCAAGATAGGCTTGATATTGTTGGTTACCACCTACAAGGCCTAGTTAATAAAGTCGATGACTTGACAGCTCCAAATCCTAGTGCTAATGCTACTCCAACTCCTCCTCCCTATGGTCAGGCTCCTGCTAAAGAACTGATAGAGACTCTTCGTCAGATAGATGTTGAATCTGAAGAGAGTGAACCAGAAGAGGACCCATCATCATCGGGATAATTGAAGTCTTTGTGCTTGAATATTTATAATTATTATTATCTATCTTTAAGTAGACTTCTTATGTGACTTGTTTGGATTGCTTGTTTCCTGTGTTTTGAATGAATGTTTGAATAATGGCATGAAAATAGAAATATGATTGATTGAATAAATGGAATGATTTATCTTTATCTTTATTTTTATTTTTGGGTAATGCTTTATTTTTCTTTTTACGTGTAACGTTTTTCTTTTAAGTCTTGTAAGTTGCAAAGGAATCCAAGACTAAAGCTCTGGTAGGCAACTAATCGGAAAAGCAAGGGTTAATGAAGAAGCCATGTTCCACGGTCCTCCAGCAGTCAGGCTCGTCTGTTCCCTTTTCCTTTTACCTTATGTTTTGCAGTGTTCTCAAGTACATTGAGGACAATATACGATTTTAAGTGGGGGGATGGGAGACTCGCTTGTAGTTTGCATGTTTTATTGGGTTTTTGCTTAAAAAATGTAAAAATATTTAACTTTTTTGCATGCTAAACTTTTTCACACTGCTAAAACTAAACCTATCAACTGATTTGTGGATCCTAAAGTAGACTTCTTAACTCTGTATGCTAGACCAAAGAAAAGCTTTTTCCACCATTCACTCATTGCTATACAACTCTAGGCATGTATTTTAGACCCTTATGCATAGCTAAGTCCTAAGTTGATTTTTAGGATAGATTAGACCTGATAAAACTTAGAAAACAATTCCAGTGTGCGAGTACGAGGGAGGAAGCCTAGATGATCAGCCAAACTTAAGCCCTATTTCCATTCTGTTTCCATGGTGAGATTTTTTTAGCCTTAATCAAGCTTCCTACTCACTAGGAGTTTGAGTTTTATTTTTGTATAACAATAGAGAGTGCCACATGTGAGCTACTTCTAGAACTTGACAATTGTATACGTTACGAGACTACATCTTACAAAACAAGCAAATATGATAGAGGCAAGCCCTAGGATAACCTTATTTTACACTTTACACCTTCTATTTGTCTTATCTACATTTCTATACCCCAATTACTCAAAATTTCCTTTAGTTTACCCCTATTTGAGCCTATATTCATTTCGTTCGATTACCCAATTAACCCAATAACCTTAGCCTTTTTCCTTTCACCTTTATTTTCGGGAAACAATCTGGTTATTATGTTAGAATAATCCAGGCAAAAAACAAATCATGATAAGCCGATGCAAACAAAAAAAAAGTTTGTATTCATTAGAAGAGAATCTATGAGTTTAAAGATTCTTCTTCAAAGTTATAGTTAGAATAAAAAGGCAGTCTATGAGTTTAAAGACTTGTCCTTAGTAGAAAAATTAAAAGGAAGTCTATGAGTTTAAAGATTATCCTTAGTTAGTTTGTTTATTTTGTTCACCAAATCTTGTACACCGAAGTTTTCGCATTTGTAAAATCCCAATTGCATTTCCTACACCAACTACAACCTTTTCCTTAAGTCCTCTTGATTTGTAAGTTAGTATAGTATGTTAGTTGAATTATGATCGTTTGTCAAGCCTATGGTAAGGAAAGTCCATGATGTTGCAAATTGAGAGCCATATAAAGTCTACTACATTATTTACTAGTTATCCAGATATAAAACCTAAGTGAAGTGTACATTGTGAGTTAGTCTGGTTAATTGTTAAGGAATAGTCCTAAGGAAAGAAGTCCAATGTTTGTTGTCCATGCTTTTCATTGTTAAAACTTATTATGTTTAGTCTATTATGAAATTGTCAACCCATGTGACTAACTATGCCTTTGTGTCTTTAATCGTTTAGAGTTGTAACCACCATCCATCACTTCACTTTGAAAGCTTTGTTAGGGAAGTTAATGCTGTAGTTAGGGGTTTGCTCAGCGACGAGCAAAGTCTAAGTGGGGGGATGTTTGATGTGCTTTAAATTACATATCATTTTATTAGTCAAACACCCACGAATGTTGATAGTTTATGCATGATTTTGCTCTATTTTACCTTTGTTTGCTGTGAAATGTCATAAACAGGTAAGTAGAGGGGGCCAAAGTTATATTCAAGGATTTTACGAACTTTTGGGGCTGAAATGAACAAGAATCGAAGATCTGACTTTTTCTCCACGTCACGACCCTTGATAGCTATCACGACCCGTTTCAAGGATAATTGGAGAAACCCTGATTCGTTAATTCATGGTGGTACTTACGGCCCGTGACCATGTAACGAGTCGTTATGACTAATTTCCGAAACCCTAATCTTTCACTATAAATACACAACTATTTGGTCATTTCAAGAGGCTACACGATAGACCAGTAGAGTTCGGTCCCAGAAGAGTCCAGAAGGTAGAAGTCGAAGAATTCAAGGCTCAGAAGTGTTCGATTGTTTGTGATATCTAGTTATTCATAGATTCGGCTATTGACCGACTTTGGTTTGGGCTTACAATCATGTTTTCTTACTTTTTAATTGTTGTTTTCTTTAGTTTAGCTATGAGAGGTTGTGACACCTCGTCCAAAAATCCAGGTCAAACCGTTTACTTTGACTTTTAATTGAGTATTAATTGTGCTTTATCTGATCTGATTTCTGTTTAAACTGCAAATTACTGTGCCTGACCATTAACTGATGACGTAAACCAAATCCCGCGTTTGGACTAGAAGTGTATACCCGTTAAATGATTAGAATTTCATGTATAAATCATGGAACTTCAATAATAAGAAAAATAAATATAAAATGTATTTTTATATTTTATTCGGAACTGGTGTCGAACGTTTATATAATCGACACGTCAAACTGATAAGCGATCGATTATCTAAAACTATTCGGTTTTAAACAATATGAACGGTCGAGCTTAAAACTATTACAAACTGACAAACTAAAAACGTTATCCGCAACCTGTTTGAAAAAATAATAATAATAAAATAAAAAAAACTTAAAAACATAACTGATTTCTGAAAAACTTTTATAATGAACTTAAACAATTGTTTTTATGAAATAAAAACATCACGAACTGAAATGGGCCCGACTCGGCCCAATAGGCCCAATAAGCCTAAAACAATGAAACAGATCCCGAAACCTTGGCCCATTACTCAAACGTAATATTCCGAATGATCGTGACGACCCGTAACCTCAACCGATACACAACGGGCCCGGGCTCGATCCTGTGCCCCGTTTGGACCCGTACGACCCATAACCGACGGAACGGCCCAATTACATTTTCTTTTAAATGTTCTGGCCCAGTATAAAGCCCAAAGCCCAATGCGTTTATTTTTATAATTTAAACCCATCAAACTTGTATTAATTTTTATTAAATGGTTATCACCTTTTATATTTTAAAAAAAAATTAGTCATGGACTTGTATAAATTTTATCCATTGGTTAAATATAAAAGTTATGAGCTATTTTATTTCCCAAGTCCTTTATATACTTTATAAAAGTTTTACAATACATAAACTATTTTATAAAAGATGACAATATCTTATAAACCAACAATTGATTTTATAAAACATATAACCTACATGTTAAATCTTATAAAACTTACGCATAAAAATCTAGTAAATGATTGTGATGAAAAGTTGACCACAACTCCCTCACCTAGTCCCTAATGTTAGACAATGATCACCAAATAGTGAGAGTGTGACTTGACACTCAACCCCACCACTGCAATTACCAACTTCTCTTACACAAGACCATCCCTTCCTTTTTGCTCTCTACCTAGAAGAACTCCCACCCCCAAACACTCATTTCACTTTCTTTTCTTGTTCTATATAAGCAAAAACCATGCATTCCATTCCCTTTCTTTTTCGTGAAAGCATCACAGCACCACCACCACCTCCTGTTACCGCCACCACCATGAACCACCTTCCCACCCCTTCTCCTTCCTTCTCTCAGTAAAAAAACCACAGCAACCACCACCTTAGACTAGCCACTCTCCCTTCTCCTTTTCTGTCAAGAACAGCCCCCACCACCACCGTAAACCACCATCATCAACAGCCACCCCTCCTCCCCTTTCTTCCATGTGCACGACAGCAAACAGCAGCCACCTCTGCCGCCGCTGCTGCTGCCTGAACTGATCCTGCTACCGCTGTCGTGCAGTAGCCGTGAACCAGCACACCACCACCCTGCTGTGCGAGCTGCTGCTGTTGTCGCCACTGCTGCTGCTGTCCGCCACTCTGCTGCTGTCCCGCCACTGGGCTGCTGACCTGCCATCGTCGGAGCTGTTGTTGCAGCCACGGACCACCGAACCAACCGCCACCCTCTTCCCCATCCTTTGTGAGTCATTCAAGACATCCATTCTTCTATGTTTATGCACTTGAACTAGCCCAAATGAATCACAAAAAGTCTTGACAACTAATTTTTTAAAACTTCAAGTCTTCTAAGTTCATAATCACTTAACTATGTTCTTTCTTTCCTTTGATTCTCATAAACTACAAAGTTATAAGATTTGAGAAGGTTTGAAAGGGGTAATGAGATTATCCATGAAAGTCTATAGATTAAAATGTTATGTTTTGTTAGTAAACATAAAAACTTCATGTTATTTTCCTAACACAAAGTGTTAGTGCTTTGGTTTTTAAACAAAATAAAACCAATGAATCAAGTAACTAACAAAATGGTTTAGGACCAACACTTGGTGACATCTTGCTTGTTACTTATTTTGCATGGATAGATCATGTATGTTTATGTTAGTATGCTTATGGTTATTAGAAATTTATTGGGTTATGATGATAATATAAATATGTTCATGGACTTAATATGGTGTTAAAAACACTTATTATGGACTTTAGGAGGTATTACTAAACTTTTGGACCTAAAATGATAACTTTACAAAACCTTAAATGAATTTTATGACTAAATAACAAATTTAGTAATTTTATAAAAATTACTTGAATTTCTAAACCATAAAAATTCACCATGGAACTTGACTTATAAAATGATCACATTTTATAAAAATATAATTTCTAAAATACAAGATTTGAAAGACTTGTTTAGATTTTATAAAAATAAAATGGATAATATATATATATATATATATATATATATATATATATATATATATATATTTATGTTAAAAAATGATAAAATATCATATTTTTGAAACCTTGGATTGGACAAATATTAAAACCCTAACTTTATTAGATAAATAAAACCCTAACCTTGGATTGGATAAATATTAAAACCCTAACTTTAAGTTGATAAAATTTCTACAAAAGTCTTAAAAATTAAAACCCTAACTTTATTGGATAAATAAAGTTATTTTAAAATGATTTTTATAAAAATAAAATCAAAAGACTTATAGAAATTATGAACAACATATTTTAAACATTATTTTTTAAAAGAATCAAAATAATCAAAACGTTTTAACCGGATCAAATGTTTATTTTTAAACGTTTGAAATTGAAAAGGAATCTTTAAACGATTTGAAAACGTGTTACGACGTAACGAATCGTAAATAATTATTTTCAACAAATAATTCTCCTTATGAATTTTTGAAACCCTGATGTGTTCGGAAGTATACCTAAAAATACCTAATTAAACCTAGACCTAACCTAGACCTAGACACACCTAATTTTACCGAAACTACCTAAACTAGACCGAACCTAAGGCAAGTGTACCTATCGGTGTTAGTATAGCTTATGTAAGATCGGATATCGAACCCTAGAGACACTATGTAACAAGACTCAACTAGGACCTAATGAATGGAAAATTTGAATAATTTGATTTAAAATGAATACAGAATTAAAATTAACTAAATTGACTATCTAACTAATGGCCGACACAAGAAAACTTAAGACGAGTTCAAAGATGAGAAAGGTACCACCTAGACCTAGAATCCTAATTAATATTAACAACCTCACTCGGCTATGACAATTCTGATGGGACCGAGATCTTAACACACAACCTATAGAAACTCTACGAGCCCCCGAATCACTCTCCGGATGTTACTGATAGAATACCTAAAGACTGGAATACGCTTACCGGTTTGATTAGTTCACCTTTTGAGTTCTTCCCAATTGATTACTCTAACGCTCGGACAAGTGGTTCACCTTTTGAGTCTTTCCCACTTTAACTACCCTAGACCACCCTCGAAACAACCTAAGGCACCCTAGACTAGCCGGAGCTACCTCTAATTCCTACAACTGACACGGAATAGCAGATTAGACAAATTCCTAGGGCACTTCCTTTTGAGACAATGTTATCCACTTTAACTACCCTAGACCACCCTCGAAACAACCTAAGAAGTCCAATGTTATCCTAATTCTATTACCTTTTGGGTCTCTAGATAGGCAGAATATTAAAATCATGATAATAAATATTAATTAATAACTATGGCTCGGGACGTCTCCTAAACCACTCTTCGGTTACTAACCCTAAAGCTAGCGACTTTAGATGAATTACCCAACCCGAAAGACATTCGAAGGCAATCTAAGCATTAACTAATAAATAAAACCCTAACGATAACATGCATATACATCAATTGCAATCAAAGAGGGATTTAGTAGAGTAAACATCCATCATAAAAAACTGTCACAACTAAATAAAAATCATTAACAATAAAAATTCATCATAACGGTCTAGGCGGTAAAAATTAAATTAGCCAACACACATGTCTAAACCAAAAATCATAGATAAAAGTTAAAGTCTTGATCAAGAACATGGTTTGAATAATTCAATTAGAAGATAAAAACAAGAAAGGATGAAACCAGGATAGATTAGTGGTGTCGAATGATTAAACCTAATGATCTCCTCTCATTTTCTTGACCTCCTATGCTTCAAAAATCGTCCCTTCTAATGCTTCTATGCCGACTGCTAATTCTTCCGTAGGCTTCTCCAAAATTCCTTCTGCCGTCCGTCCCTTTTTTATTGCTTCCCTTTCCTTCACGTGGGCTAAACCATACAAATTCCTAATCCATGGATCTTATCATATTAATTTCGTAGGCCCAAATCAACCTCCAAATCTCCTATTTGATGTATCTAAAATAACAGCCCCTCATCTTGTTTATTTATGAGTTTCTTTTCTTTAACCTTTGCCATTCACGTGAGTTTCAATAATCTTAAGACAAATTATTATTAACTTTTTCCATGTCAACGTGAACTTGGATATTTTTTTTCATATTTTGCACTTTAGCCCTTTAACTTAACTATAGTGCAATGTCGGTCACTCAACTTTCATAATTAACTCTTTAACCCTTCATCTTCGATGTAATATCATACCATCGCCTTAGACATTTATGAGAACCTACAATCAACCATATTTTAAACAACTTTGAGCACATTTAACCTAATAAACACACTTAAGAATAAAAGACTCAAACTCACACTAAATATACAAAAATGACTCAATAAACTAATTAAAACTAAAATACTATAACTTAGATAAAAACTAAATAAAAATGACTCAAAACCGACTCAAACACTATACAAATTACACGGGAAAACAGGATGTGTTTAACACACATCAAACCCTAATTTGAGTTAAAATCATTTTGGTTTGTAAATATAATTATTTTGATGATAATTATATTTATATTAACTCAAAAACCCTAATTTTCATAACATGAGTTTAAATATTAAAATAACCTTTAATATTTACATACTTATGTTAAATCATTTAACTTGTAATAATTTAATAAAATTATTTCGACAAGTGAGAATAATTATACGATAATAATTATCAGCTCTAGTTATATATATTGTAACTTAACGCGAATAAATATTCAATCGATCGAGCGAACTTAAAAATAATAATAAATATTATTATTTAAAACGATGTTTAATACTTGATTGAACTGGCATTCATGATACGTTATCGCATGTTTATTCCTCGTATTCAATTTGCATTAAATGCCTATATACGTGAACATTAGCATAAACTGATTAACTAACGGGTTTTCAAACGCTACAAACGGGATTATACGTCAAGACTTGACCGGTATCATTTGGGTACTGTTCGTTACTCAAATGATTATGTGGACCCTTATGCTTGTTGTCTTATGTTTTATTAGGACATTACTTGCTAGTTTCCACTCGGCAATCCATCATCATCACTGAATCAAGTGAGTTTCACGACCCCTTTTCTTTACAACTGTTTTACACTTATGGGGGAGAAATCATGAACTAATAAAATGTTTTAACTTAATGTTATGGTTTACCTGTTAGCCGTATGATTATCTGTTCTCTTACTGATTGCCCAACAACTGGTACTTTATCGTTATAAACGTTAGTAAAACTGAATCCCACCATTAGTTGATTTCAATTAGTTATGCTCGAAACGATAACTAGTGAATAGATCTATTTGGGTTGACAACCCTGCCCGGTTTGGTAGCTCCAATCCTGACTTCGTATATTGTCAAGGGGTACACGTCAGTTATTCTGCTCTGTTTGGTACCTCTCGGGCAAGGATACCATGGGTGGGTAAACCGTTAGTATTTGAAATCAAGGTTCAGGTGAGATCATACAACTACAACAGTAATCCAACTTAACATTTAAGTACTCTGAAAACTGTTTTACAATCTTACTATCGAGTCCTAAACCTGTGAACCTCACCAACTTTATGTTGACCTTTTAAACTCATTATTTCTCAGGTAAATAAGCTGATCATGGAAGCCGTGCAAATGGGACTTCGCCTTTATATTCGGACATGCTTCGTTGGAGTCCTAGTCCCTATCTATCTAAAATAACTACTTTATGTTTTCCAATAAATAAATAAGACTTTTAAGTTCCAATGTAAGACAATATCGTTTACTACTCTTTCCGCTGCAACAATTGATGATATTATGTTTTAATTAATGTTTGAATTTAGTAGTAGTTGTTCTGTATATCTGTGACTATGATTCCATCTCGCTCACACCCAATCCTTTATCCGGGGTGTGACAGATTGGTATCAGATCCGCAGTTATAGCTAACCAGGTTAAACACTTTAACTAAAACCAAACCTGGACTATGACCGGCTCCGAAGCTTCCGTTTGCACGCAAGACCACTTCCTGACTTTATTGATTATGTTAACTTATGCTTTATACATACATGAGTTATTATTCATGTTATGCATTTATATCCTTGTTTTAAATGCTATTATCATGGTACTAACTTTGTTCTCCGATGGAATATTATCGCAGTAATGACTTCCTCTTCGGAAGAGGTTATCTGCATTTCCGATTCCAGTGGAGATGAGCAAGTGGTGCCCGATTACACGCATACGCCGGAAGACCATGTGCCTTCCAGCCCTGAGACTGAGATACATACCGTCGGTACTATCCGACTATCGTCCATACCCTCGAGCTTCCTGAGGCCCCTTCGACCAAGGGTCTCAAACGACTCATCTGACCACCCATCGCCCACCGCTATTGCTAACGGTGCGGCCACAGCTGCTACTGCCGTTGCTGCCGGTGCCGCACGCACCATGGACCCCTTCGCTCACATGGAGCGTTCTGTACACACCTACCGACCCTTTCGAGGTGCCGGTAGGCGGGGGTTCACCCCCGGGAGGGGATCTAGCCCTTCCTGGCGCACGGCAGCTGAGGGCCCTGCTGACGAGCCTGTGCCCAAGCGGCACTGTGCGTCTGATCACCCTTACCTTGCCTAGATCCCGAGGCAGCTGGCCGCTTGGAGTACTCACGAGGGAGTGCCTAGCTTGTATGAGCCAGGTGAGTCCTCTACCAGGGATGGCGCCTCCGGCCACCCTAGGGCAGGATACTCCATCCTCATAGGAGAGCCTATCGCAGATACTGTTCCGCTACTCGTGGCACGTGTTCATCGCCACGAGCAGGGTCTCGCCGTCCTGGACAACGAGATCTCTAGGCTCCCTACTCGGGCTGAATTCACCGCATTAGTGGCCCGCGTAGCTGAGCTAGAGCGCCGCCAGGTCGCTTCCCAGGGAGCCATGGAGTCCCTGCACGCTCACATGAGCAATGTGTGCATGGTCAACTTTGCTCTGGTGTTGGCCAACGAATCCTTCCAAGCCCGGCTTGCCGTCTTGGAAGAATTCGCGGGGCGAGTGTTCACCTTTTTGGACCTCACCTCCAGGATCACTACCTCACTGACCCGACCCCCTGGACCCCCTGGACCACCACCGCCACTTTAGATGACTTACCTAGCGTCTAGGATTTTGACCAACCGTTTTAGCGATGAAACATATTAATATATTTTGTAGTGATGTATTATGGGACTACGTGCCTAAGACACTTAAAAACTTGTTCTCTTTTGATATTGTATGTTTTATCGGATAATATG
This sequence comes from Deinandra increscens subsp. villosa, assembly GCA_039602395.1. NCBI lineage: Eukaryota > Viridiplantae > Streptophyta > Magnoliopsida > Asterales > Asteraceae > Deinandra > Deinandra increscens. Next base: position 21,265,992 of record JBCNJP010000023.1, read on the forward strand.
GTGGAATGTAATGGTAGTATGTTTATGTTTATGACGTGTTGTATATGTTTTCCATGTTTATGATTACTGTTATTTCTGTTATTATCATTATGTCGTGATTGTTCACTCGTGAACCATACTCCTTGCTATTTCATGTTTCATGGTTGTGCTTACGCGTGTCATATCATGGTACTGTAGATGTATGTTGTGGCTGTTATTCTCGCGCATATAATAACCCCACTTACATATGATCTAAACTTTTCTTTTATGTTGCCATTTATAACTTAAAGCGAAAACATGTCGCCGAGACGCTGAGCCACCAGAAACGTATCACCTCCTCCGGCCATGAGTGCTGCTGATATCGAGGAGATGATTTCTCAACGCGTTGTAGAAACCGTTGCTGCTGCTGCTACCCAACGTCACGCTGACGCTGGAGCACGCGGTAAGAGCGAATTAACCAATGTTTGAAAAAACTAGACTACAATTTCGCAAAATTGTGATCAACGTTTTCACTTAACATTGCAGGGCCTCGTGAATGTTCTTACAAAGACTTCATGAATTGCAAACCCACTCACTTCAAGGATTCTGAAGGCGCTGTTGGTCTAATTCACTGGTTTGAAAAGCAGGAGTCAGTATTCCGTATTAGCAACTGCCCTGAACAGTACATGGTGAAGTATTCCATCTACACGTTTACTGATAGTGCACTGACTTGGTGGAATTCCCATGCTGATGCTATGGGAGCTGACTTAGCCCATGAAATGTCATGGGACAAACTCAAATAACTACTGCGTGATGAGTATTGTCCTAGGGAGGAACTATAAAAACTTGCATCTGAATTCTGGAATCTGTCCATGAATGGAGCCGACATTACTGGATACACTAAGAGGTTCTGTGAGCTTGCTCACCTCTGTCCTACAATGATCACTCCACCGTACAAGAAGATCGAACGCTACATCTGGGGGCTTGCACCACACATTCAGGGAAATGTCCTTTCCTCGAACACTCAGACCTTTCAGGATGCTGTGCGTATGGCACACAACCTCATTTAGCAAGCTAATCGTCAAGGTGTAAACTTTGGCAAGAAAATGTCTAAGAACAAGCCCTCTGATGTTAGTGTCACTCCATCATCAAGCAAGAAACCTGATAACACCCCTATTGCCTTAGACACTAAACAATTGTTTTTATGAAATAAAAACATCACAAACTGAAATCGTTGTCAAGACTTAAGCCAAACCCCAACCGATCACCCAAATGGGCCCGACTCGGCCCAATAGGCCCAATAAGCCTAAAACAATGAAACCGATCCCGAAACCTTGGCCCATTACTCAAACGTAATATTCCGAATGATCATGACGACCCGTAACCTCAACCGATACACAACGGGCCTGGGCCTCGATCCGGTGCCCGGTTTGGACCCGTACGACCCATAACCGACGGAACGGCCCAATTACATTTTCTTTTAAATGTTCTAGCCCAATATAAAGCCCAAAGCCCAATGGGTTTATTTTTATAATTTAAACCCATCAAACTTGTATTAATTTTTATTAAATGGTTATCACCTTTTATATTTTTTATAAAAATTAGTCATGGACTTGTATAAATTTTATCCATTGGTTAAATATAAAAGTTATGAGCTATTTTATTTCCCAAGTCCTTTATATACTTTATAAAAGTTTTACAATACATAAACTATTTTATAAAATATGACAATATCTTATAAACCAACAATTGATTTTATAAAACATATCACCTACATGTTAAATCTTATAAAACTTATGTATAAAAATCTAGTAAATGATTGTGATGAAAAGTTGACCACATCACCTTCACCTAGTCCCTAATATTAGACAATGATCACCAAATAGTGAGAGTGTGACTAGACACTCAACCCTACTGCAATTACCAACTTCTCTTACACAAGACCATCCCTTCCTTTTTGCTCTCTGCCGTGAAGAACTCCCACCCCCAAACACTCATTTCACTTTCTTTTCTTATTGAATGTAAGGAAAAACCATGCACTCCATTCCCTTTCTTTTTCGTGAAAGCATCACAAAACCACCACCACCTCCTGTTACCGCCACCACCATGAACCACCTTCCCACCCTTCTCCTTCCTTCTCTTAGTGAACAACCACAGCAACCACCACCTTTGACTGGCCACTCTCCCTTCTCCTTTTCTGTCGAGAACAGCCCCCACCACCACCGCAAACCACCACCATCATCAGCCACCCCTCCTCCCCTTTCTTCCCTGTGCACGACAACAAACATCAGCCACCTCCGCCGTCGCTGCTACTGCCTGATCTGATCCTGCTGTCGCTGTTGTGCAGCAGCCATGAACCACCACACCACCACCCTGTTGTGCGAGCTACTGCTACTGTCGCCACTGCTACTACAGTCCACCACTCTGCTGCTGCTATCCCGCCACTGGGCTGCTAACCTTCCGCTGTCGGAGCTGCTGTTGCAGCCACGGACCACCGAACCGACCGCCACCCTCTTCCCCCTCCTTTGTGAGTCATTCAGGACATCCATTCTTCCATGTTTATGCACTTGAACTAGCCCAAATGAACCACAAAACTCTTGACAACTAATCTTTTAAAACTTAAAGTCTTATAAGTTCATAATTACTTAACTATGTTCTTTCTTTCCTTTAATGCTCATAAACTACAAAGTTATAAGATTTGAGAAGGTTTGAAAGGGGTAATGAGATTATCCATGAAAGTCTATAGATTAAAATGTTATGTTTTGTTAGTAAACATAAAAACTTCATGTTATTTTCCTAACACAAAGTGTTAGTGCTTTGGTTTTTAAACAAAATAAAACCAATGAATCAAGTAACTAACAAAATGGTTTAGGACCAACACTTGGTGACATCTTGCTTGTTACTTATTTTGCATGGATAGATCATGTATGTTTATGTTAGTATGCTTATGGTTATTAGAAATTCATTGGGTTGTGATGATAATATAAATATGTTCATGGACTAAATATGGTGTTAAAAACACTTATGGACTTATTATGGACTTTAGGAGGTATTACTAAACTTTTGGACATAAAATGATAACTTTGCAAAACCTTAAATGAATTTTATGACTAAATAACAAATTTAGTAATTTTATAAAAATTACTTGTATTTCTAAACCATAAAAATTCACCATGGAACTTGACTTATAAAATGGTCACATTTTATAAAAATATAATTTCTAAAATACAAGATTTAAAAGACTTGTTTAGGTTTTATAAAAATAAAATGGATAAAATATATATATAGATATATTTTATGTTCAAAAATGATAAAATATCATATTTTTGAACAATTGACAAAAAGTATAAACCTTGGATTTTATACAAAAATGGAAACATTTTAAGTTGATAAAATTTCTACAAAAGTCTTAAAAATTAAAACCCTAACTTTATTGGATAAATAAAGTTATTTTAAAATGATTTTTATAAAAATAAAATCAAAAGACTTATAGAAATTATGAAAAACATATTTTAAACATTTTTTATTATTTTAAAAGAATCAAAATAATCAAAACGTTTTAACCGGATCAAATGTTTATTTTTAAACGTTTGAAATTGAAACGAAATCTTTAAACGATATTTAAAACGTGTTACGACACGTAACGAATCGTAAATAATGATTTTCAACAAATAATTATCCTTATGAATTTAGAAACCCTAATTTGAGTTAAAATCATTTTGGTTTGTAAATATAATTATTTTAATGATAATTATATTTATTTAACTCAAAACCCTAATTCTCATAACATGGGTTTAAATATTAAAATAACCTTTAATATTTACCTACTTATGTTAAATCATTTAACTTGTAATAATTTAGTAAAATTATTTCGACAAGTTAGAATAATTATACGATAATAATTATCAACTCTAGTTATATATATTGTAACTTAACGCGATTAAATATTCAAACGATCGAATGAACTTAAAAATAATAATAAATATTATTATGTAAAACGATGTTTAATACTTGATTGAACTGGCCTTCATGATACGTTATCGCATGTTTATTCCTCGTATTCAATTTGCATTAAATGCCTTTATACATGAACATTAGTATAAACTTGTTTTGGTCAAAAAGAATACAAGTAAATTAAGTAACCAAATTAGTTTGTGAGGTATGGTGCCCTGAATGTAAGTTTTTGGAAATCAAGTTTGTAAGAAAATATCCAAGGTTAGATGAAAATATGTAGAAACACGAACAACAACTTCCCTGAATGCAACTAAAGACAACGAGATTTGAAAGGGGGAAAAACCCTTAATCCTTGAATGTCTTTAAGGATTGCCGGCATAAAAAACCCCTTCGGCAATGATAACACACGTTGCCCATTTATTGCACGAAAATAGGTTCGATTACAGAGGTTTGCAGTTGTTTTCTAAGTGAGTGAGTGCGAGTACAAGTGAACGAGTGAGAAAAATGAACCCTAAGCTGCCTTTAAATACAAGATAATCCCTAACTATAACTCCAAGATTCTTGGGATTGCCCTTCCAACGAATTTTGGCCGTTATTTGACCGAGTATGGCGGCGAGTCTTCATTTCCACACGTGTTCCAGCTTTGACGGAGTCCATATGACCGTTATGCTTTCTTCCGTACCTGACTTGATCACATGGAGTCAAAGAAAGGATTAGTAACATTGCCCTTGCATGCTGGGTATCCGTGCATGCTGGGATCAGATAGTACAGATAAAATAAACCCTGGATTCATTACATCCTGGGTCTGGTTACCGAATACACCTTCCCTGCATGTTTGACATCCAGGGGCATTAACTTCCCGGAGATCATTGGTAAAAAACTAAGTCGAAATTCAGGGTATACCAATTGCCCCCAAAATTCGCAGCTTGTAGATAAGATTTACAGCTGTGAATTTTTGAAATTAGATGAGTCATCATCTTCGGTTTGATCTCGTCCGCTTATTTTTCTTTTTCAAATTCAATCCAATCCCTCGATGTTATATCACCTCTGTAACTTCTTTGGCCATAAATACCCCATTTACTCGAGTGTTTCACCTCACCCCATTTCAGAGAATTCCGAGCAACGATCGCTTATTCTGGCCAGGTAATTTCTTTCTTTCGATCTTTCTTTTTCGAACCATGACCAGGCGGCGCATTCGCCGTGATCCCACTGTATCCCTAGCCAGAGTAGAGGACTTTATCGACCAAAAGTTTCTCCTCCAGCCCGAGCTAGAGAGATGCACCTTCACCGATGACGACATCGCATTGGTGAAGAATTCCGGTCTTCTTCCTCCCGGTGCCATTATTAGGGATTTCGATCCCAGGTTGAGATCAGACTTCGTTTCTCCGACTTGGGCCTGTTTTCCTTATACCCCGTTCAGCATGGGTTTATCCTATCCCTTCTCTGGTCTTGTCGCCGAGTTCTTCGAGGCCACGGGCCTTTCTTATGCCCAGACCCTTCCTGTCGTATGGCGCATCCTGGGAACCCTAGATCGCCTGAACGATTCTTTCGAACACCTAATCAGTCTGCCGGAAATAGCCTTGGCCTATGAGCTGAAATCCCATGGTTCTAGTCGTTTCCTGTTCAAAGCCCTTTCGAAGGACATGCAGCTTGTTCCCAATGCTATCCAACACGGCGAATGGAAGGGTAAATTCTTTTTTGTGAAGCGTTCCAGCATCCCTGGTGGTCTCCAGCTTCCAGAACCCTGGGTTATAGAGGGTAGGCACACCTGCACTAGAGGTTAGGATTTTTATTAATAATTACATGATCTGACCTTGAAGGTTTTTCTTTACAGCGAGGAGTTTGAGGGAAATCGGTCCCGAGGAAGAAGAGACTGAGAGTAACTTGCAGAGGTTCTTAAACATCCCGAAATTCGAACGCGCATTCAAAGCACTTGAGCACCCAGCCTTTCTCGTACCCTTCAGTCAGCATGTCTAGCTGTAAGTTACACTGCATTTTGTCAAATTTTATATACCTGACCTGCTGACATTCAGGGTCATATCTCTTTTGCAGCTGCCCCCAATTACGACATTAACGATCTTGAAGCTGCCCTCTCCTCCAAGCTAGCCGATGACTAGGATCTTATGATCCTGAACAGCGTCAAGGTGGAGCCCACTCCGGTATCCAAGGCTACCACATCCAGGGCAACCGGCACGAAAAGGAAGACCCGAGGGTCCAGCACTGCTGTCGTCCAACACCCCCTGGCTGAAATGTCCCCCCAGGAGCTTGTCCAACATGCTGGTCGCTGCCCACCAGGTATCCTTGAATATTTCCATCTTCCCTGTATTCTATAGATTGTAGCGATACTAACTCTCGTGACGTGTTTTTCCTTTCACAGGCCAACTGCCGTCTCCTAGAGCTGCTCGAGGCTGCTGTGAAGCACGCCGCTAAATCTGACACCCTGAAATCCAGGGTGGCCCAGGCTAACAAAGATGCATCCAGGGCCAAAGCCCAGCATGACAAGGTTCAAAAGCAGCTGCTTGAAAGTGAGAAGATGGCAGTGGAAGCCCGGAACCAGCATGAGAAGACCCTGAAGGACTACGTGGAGGCGTCCAGGAACTCGGCCATGATCTCGGTGCTGCAAGGCAAATTGAAGATGGCCAAGGAAGCCAAGGATGAGGGCGTCTCCTTGCACCAAGTGGACTGTGCCGCTATGGCTCAAGCAGTTGCATGCCCTGGGTGGCTCACTTCCCCAGGGATACGAGATGCTGAAGTCCAGGATGCTGAGGGGACCTTGCTCGCTGGCGCACCTGGATCAGGACTGAGAAGGGCAGCTAATGGCCGAGGATGCTGAGGGTGACAAGGCTGCCGAGGAAGAAGCTGGAAAGGGAGAGATAAGGATGCTGATGATGCAGCAGCTGCGGATACTGTTCAATAGTCCGCGGTTCTTTATGTCTTTCCCTGTTAATTTGTGAAGTTTTTTGAAACTTGTCTTATTTTGTTTTGCTTGTGATGAGTTGCCGGAGGTTTGATTCCCGGTGTAACAATGCTCCACCCACGGGTCTAGTACCTGTGGTTTTAACTTTAAGCCACCCCGAGGTGGTTGGACAGTTTGTTTCGACCAAAGGGTGGCTACCCTTTATAAGTATTTCCTTTTGAACTATATACTTGTATGACGTCTTTACTATTTCTGCACAAACAAACATCAAACATGATTATAATGTTAAAGTAATGATTCGTACCTTATACATTCTGGGATAACCCTTAAATGCTAAAGTTCTTTTGGTATAAACAAATAGCTTCTTTTGTCCTTAATGCAACTCTGCTTTCGAATGCTCAGCGTCAATCTAAAATGTTGGTTAATCGATACTGAAATCCTAGGATTTGGCACTGCCATGCCATCCTAGGATTTAACCATTCAGGTAGATCCTGCGTATGTTAGGAATAAGTTTCAACAATCGGGATTACATCCAAAAATCCTGGGGTTAAACCCGAAAATCCTGGGGCCAAGCCCAAAAATCATGCGGTTAAACCCGTAAATCCTGGGGTTAAACTCGGTGCCGACCCGGCGAACTGGGGTCTTGCCCGATGCCGTACTGGCGAATTCTAGGGTCCACCTCGAGCCAAGCCGGTGAACTAGGGTATTGCCTCGTATGTCTTATGTTGGCGTGAAAACACCAAAAACCTTAAGGAACCCACCATGTGTCCATAGACCATGAGGTTGCCGCCCATGCTGTTAACACAGGTCGATCCCATAATCCTGGGTCCACATGTGGGTTAACGTGCGCTACAGGCGGGGGTCGTGCGCTACAGGCGATTCCCAAACGTAGGAGAGGTGATATCCTCTCAAACCTTAGAAGGTATACTAGATACCTTAAACGGAGGAGAGATGGCCAGTCTCTAACTTAGGAGAATCACGTCCCTGGCTTCAAGCATTCAGGATCAGTTATCTGCTTTCATTCAAGTATCTCAACCAAAGGAATTAGTAACTTCTAAAGATAATAAAAAAACAGATAAAACCAGCACATAAAAACACAAGAAAGATAATTTGATAATTTTGTTAGTTAGAAGACATACCCGGCATGCAACATCCTAGGTACTGCACTTACATCAAATAAGCTTTCAAGTGGATTGCATTCCAGGGTCTTGGCAATAACTCACCATCCACGTTAGCAAGCCAATATGCCCCCCTTCCTGCCTCAGAGTCGATCAAGTAGGGACCTTCCCACTTAGGGGCCAACTTACCGTCCCCTTGATTCGTCGTATTCTGGAATGCCTTTCTCAGGACTAAGTCTCCGACCCTGAATCTTCGAATCCTCACATGTTTGTTGTAGCTTTTAGAAATCCTCTGTTATATGCAGCCATCCTCCAGGTGGCTTGCTCTCGCAGCTCATCCACGGTGTGGAGGTCGTCAGCCAGGGATTTGTCATTTGCATCCTGGGTCTGGCTGATGACCCTAAATGTTGGGACAACCACTTCTGTTGGAATGACTGCTTCCGTGCCAAAAACCAATGAAAAAGGAGTTTGGCCCGTGGCATTCTTGGACGTAGTCCTATCAGCCCATAATGCCAGTGGTAGTTCCTCTGCCCATTTCCCTTTTTTCTCTTTGAGCCTTTTCTTCAAGTTGTTGATGATGATTTTGTTGCTAGATTCTGCCTGGCCATTAGCCTGAGGGTGTACTGGTGTAGAAGTTATCATTTTTATCCCCCAACTCTCACAAAATCCAGTAGTCCTTTTTCCAATGAATTGGGACCCATTGTCACACACTATTTCAGAGGGTATGCCAAATCTCGTGATGATATTTCTCTTGATGAATGAAATAACCTCCTTTTCTCTGACTTGGACATATGCCTCGGCCTCTATCCATTTTGAGAAGTAATCAGTCATAGCTAACATGAAGACTTTACCTCCTGGTGCCCTGGGTAGCTTTCCTACAATGTCCATTCCCCACTTCATAAAGGGCCAGGATGTAGGGATTGGATGCAGGGGTTCGGCCGGTTGATGAGGAATATTGGCATGTCTTTGACATGCATCACATTTAAGGGCAAAATCCTGGGAATCCTTTCTCAAAGATGGCCAGAAGTAGCCTGTTCTCAGGATTTTGGACATTAGTGACCTGCCCCCTGTATGATTCCCACAATCACCTTCATGGATGTCTTTGAGTACTTCCAGGGCTTCGTCGTTCTCTAAGCATCTTAAGTATGTTCCTGCAACATATTTTTTATATAATTTATCTTTAATGAGGACATAAATGGCCATTCTGGTTCTGAAA
>JBCNJP010000023.1:21275654-21355038 GCA_039602395.1 Deinandra increscens subsp. villosa
TTAAACAACTTTGAGCACATTTAACCTAATAAACACACTTAAGAATAAAAGACTCAAACTCACACTAAATATACAAAAATGACTTAATAAACTAATTAAAACTAAAATACTATAACTTAGATAAAAACTAAATAAAAATGACTCAAAACCGACTCAAACACTATACAAATTACACGGGAAAACAAGATGTGTTTAACACACATCAAACCCTAATTTGAGTTAAAATCATTTTGGTTTGTAAATATAATTATTTTAATGATAATTATATTTATATTAACTCAAAAACCTTAATTTTCATAACATGAGTTTAAATATTAAAATAACCTTTAATATTTACATACTTATGTTAAATCATTTAACTTGTAATAATTTAATAAAATTATTTCGACAAGTGAGAATAATTATACGATAATAATTATCAGCTCTAGTTATATATATTGTAACTTAACGCGAATAAATATTCAATCGATCGAGCGAACTTAAAAATAATAATAAATATTATTATTTAAAACGATGTTTAATACTTGATTGAACTGGCATTCATGATACGTTATCGCATGTTTATTCCTCGTATTCAATTTGCATTAAATGCCTATATACGTGAACATTAGCATAAACTGATTAACTAACGGGTTTTCAAACGCTACAAACGGGATTATACGTCAAGACTTGACCGGTATCATTTGGGTACTGTTCGTTACTCAAATGATTATGTGGACCCTTATGCTTGTTGTCTTATGTTTTATTAGGACATTACTTGCTAGTTTCCACTCGGCAATCCATCATCATCACTGAATCAAGTGAGTTTCACGACCCCTTTTCTTTACAACTGTTTTACACTTATGGGGGAGAAATCATGAACTAATAAAATGTTTTAACTTAATGTTATGGTTTACCTGTTAGCCGTATGATTATCTGTTCTCTTACTGATTGCCCAACAACTGGTACTTTATCGTTATAAACGTTAGTAAAACTGAATCCCACCATTAGTTGATTTCAATTAGTTATGCTCGAAACGATAACTAGTGAATAGATCTATTTGGGTTGACAACCCTGCCCGGTTTGGTAGCTCCAATCCTGACTTCGTATATTGTCAAGGGGTACACGTCAATTATTCTGCTCTGTTTGGTACCTCTCGGGCAAGGATACCATGGGTGGGTAAACCGTTAGTATTTGAAATCAAGGTTCAGGTGAGATCATACAACTACAACAGTAATCCAACTTAACATTTAAGTACTCTGAAAACTGTTTTACAATCTTACTATCGAGTCCTAAACCTGTGAACCTCACCAACTTTATGTTGACCTTTTAAACTCATTATTTCTCAGGTAAATAAGCTGATCATGGAAGCCGTGCAAATGGGACTTCGCCTTTATATTCGGACATGCTTCGTTGGAGTCCTAGTCCCTATCTATCTAAAATAACTACTTTATGTTTTCCAATAAATAAATAAGACTTTTAAGTTCCAATGTAAGACAATATCGTTTACTACTCTTTCCGCTGCAACAATTGATGATATTATGTTTTAATTAATGTTTGAATTTAGTAGTAGTTGTTCTGTATATCTGTGACTATGATTCCATCTCGCTCACACCCAATCCTTTATCCGGGGTGTGACAGATTGGTATCAGATCCGCAGTTATAGCTAACCAGGTTAAACACTTTAACTAAAACCAAACCTGGACTATGACCGGCTCCGAAGCTTCCGTTTGCACGCAAGACCACTTCCTGACTTTATTGATTATGTTAACTTATGCTTTATACATACATGAGTTATTATTCATGTTATGCATTTATATCCTTGTTTTAAATGCTATTATCATGGTACTAACTTTGTTCTCCGATGGAATATTATCGCAGTAATGACTTCCTCTTCGGAAGAGGTTATCTGCATTTCCGATTCCAGTGGAGATGAGCAAGTGGTGCCCGATTACACGCATACGCCGGAAGACCATGTGCCTTCCAGCCCTGAGACTGAGATACATACCGTCGGTACTATCCGACTATCGTCCATACCCTCGAGCTTCCTGAGGCCCCTTCGACCAAGGGTCTCAAACGACTCATCTGACCACCCATCGCCCACCGCTATTGCTAACGGTGCGGCCGCAGCTGCTACTGCCGTTGCTGCCGGTGCCGCACGCACCATGGACCCCTTCGCTCACATGGAGCGTTCTGTACACACCTACCGACCCTTTCGAGGTGCCGGTAGGCGGGGGTTCACCCCCGGGAGGGGATCTAGCCCTTCCTGGCGCACGGCAGCTGAGGGCCCTGCTGACGAGCCTGTGCCCAAGCGGCACTGCGCGTCTGATCACCCTTACCTTGCCTGGATCCCGAGGCAGCTGGCCGCTTGGAGTACTCACGAGGGAGTGCCTAGCTTGTATGAGCCAGGTGAGTCCTCTACCAGGGATGGCGCCTCCGGCCACCCTAGGGCAGGATACTCCATCCTCATAGGAGAGCCTATCGCGGATACTGTTCCGCTACTCGTGGCACGTGTTCATCGCCACGAGCAGGGTCTCGCCGTCCTGGACAACGAGATCTCTAGGCTCCCTACTCGGGCTGAATTCACCGCATTAGTGGCCCGCGTAGCTGAGCTAGAGCGCCGCCAGGTCGCTTCCCAGGGAGCCATGGAGTCCCTGCACGCTCACATGAGCAATGTGTGCATGGTCAACTTTGCTCTGGTGTTGGCCAACGAATCCTTCCAAGCCCGGCTTGCCGTCTTGGAAGAATTCGCGGGGCGAGTGTTCACCTTTTTGGACCTCACCTCCAGGATCACTACCTCACTGACCCGACCCCCTGGACCCCCTGGACCACCACCGCCACTTTAGATGACTTACCTAGCGTCTAGGATTTTGACCAACCGTTTTAGCGATGAAACATATTAATATATTTTGTAGTGATGTATTATGGGACTACGTGCCTAAGACACTTAAAAACTTGTTCTCTTTTGATATTGTATGTTTTATCGGATAATATGGTGGAATGTAATGGTAGTATGTTTATGTTTATGACGTGTTGTATATGTTTTCCATGTTTATGATTACTGTTATTTCTGTTATTATCATTATGTCGTGATTGTTCACTCGTGAACCATACTCCTTGCTATTTCATGTTTCTTGGTTGTGCTTACGCGTGTCATATCATGGTACTGTAGATGTATGTTGTGGCTGTTATTCTCGCGCATATAATAACCCCACTTACATATGATCTAAACTTTTCTTTTATGTTGCCATTTATAACTTAAAGCGAAAACATGTCGCCGAGACGCTGAGCCACCAGAAACGTATCACCTCCTCCGGCCATGAGTGCTGCTGATATCGAGGAGATGATTGCTCAACGCGTTGTAGAAACCGTTGCTGCTGCTGCTACCCAACGTCACGCTGACGCTGGAGCACGCGGTAAGAGCGAATTAACCAATGTTTGAAAAAACTAGACTACAATTTCGCAAAATTGTGATCAACGTTTTCACTTAACATTGCAGGGCCTCGTGAATGTTCTTACAAAGACTTCATGAATTGCAAACCCACTCACTTCAAGGGTTCTGAAGGCGCTGTTGGTCTAATTCACTGGTTTGAAAAGCAGGAGTCAGTATTCCGTATTAGCAACTGCCCTGAACAGTACATGGTGAAGTATTCCATCTACACGTTTACTGATAGTGCACTGACTTGGTGGAATTCCCATGCTGATGCTATGGGAGCTGACTTAGCCCATGAAATGTCATGGGACAAACTCAAATAACTACTGCGTGATGAGTATTGTCCTAGGGAGGAACTATAAAAACTTGCATCTGAATTCTGGAATCTGTCCATGAATGGAGCCGACATTACTGGATACACTAAGAGGTTCTGTGAGCTTGCTCACCTCTGTCCTACAATGATCACTCCACCGTACAAGAAGATCGAACGCTACATCTGGGGGCTTGCACCACACATTCAGGGAAATGTCCTTTCCTCGAACCCTCAGACCTTTCAGGATGCTGTGCGTATGGCACACAACCTCATTTAGCAAGCTAATCGTCAAGGTGTAAACTTTGGCAAGAAAATGTCTAAGAACAAGCCCTCTGATGTTAGTGTCACTCCATCATCAAGCAAGAAACCTGATAACACCCCTATTGCCTTAGACACTAAACAATTGTTTTTATGAAATAAAAACATCACAAACTGAAATCGTTGTCAAGACTTAAGCCAAACCCCAACCGATCACCCAAATGGGCCCGACTCGGCCCAATAGGCCCAATAAGCCTAAAACAATGAAACCGATCCCGAAACCTTGGCCCATTACTCAAACGTAATATTCCGAATGATCATGACGACCCGTAACCTCAACCGATACACAACGGGCCCGGGCCTCGATCCGGTGCCCGGTTTGGACCCGTACGACCCATAACCGACGGAACGGCCCAATTACATTTTCTTTTAAATGTTCTAGCCCAATATAAAGCCCAAAGCCCAATGGGTTTATTTTTATAATTTAAACCCATCAAACTTGTATTAATTTTTATAAAATGGTTATCACCTTTTATATTTTTTATAAAAATTAGTCATGGACTTGTATAAATTTTATCCATTGGTTAAATATAAAAGTTATGAGCTATTTTATTTCCCAAGTCCTTTATATACTTTATAAAAGTTTTACAATACATAAACTATTTTATAAAAGATGACAATATCTTATAAACCAACAATTGATTTTATAAAACATATCACCTACATGTTAAATCTTATAAAACTTATGTATAAAAATCTAGTAAATGATTGTGATGAAAAGTTGACCACATCACCTCTCACCTAGTCCCTAATATTAGACAATGATCACCAAATAGTGAGAGTGTGACTAGACACTCAACCCCATCACTGCAATTACCAACTTCTCTTACACAAGACCATCCCTTCCTTTTTGCTCTCTGCCGTGAAGAACTCCCACCCCCAAACACTCATTTCACTTTCTTTTCTTATTGTAATGTAAGGAAAAACCATGCACTCCATTCCCTTTCTTTTTCGTGAAAGCATCACAAAACCACCACCACCTCCTGTTACCGCCACCACCATGAACCACCTTCCCACCCTTCTCCTTCCTTCTCTTAGTGAACAACCACAGCAACCACCACCTTTGACTGGCCACTCTCCCTTCTCCTTTTCTGTCGAGAACAGCCCCCACCACCACCGCAAACCACCACCATCATCAGCCACCCCTCCTCCCCTTTCTTCCCTGTGCACGACAACAAACATCAGCCACCTCCGCCGTCGCTGCTACTGCCTGATCTGCTCCTGCTGTCGCTGTTGTGCAGCAGCCATGAACCACCACACCACCACCCTGTTGTGCGAGCTACTGCTACTGTCGCCACTGCTACTACAGTCCACCACTCTGCTGCTGCTATCCCGCCACTGGGCTGCTAACCTTCCGCTGTCGGAGCTGCTGTTGCAGCCACGGACCACCGAACCGACCGCCACCCTCTTCCCCCTCCTTTGTGAGTCATTCAGGACATCCATTCTTCCATGTTTATGCACTTGAACTAGCCCAAATGAACCACAAAAACTCTTGACAACTAATCTTTTAAAACTTAAAGTCTTATAAGTTCATAATTACTTAACTATGTTCTTTCTTTCCTTTAATGCTCATAAACTACAAAGTTATAAGATTTGAGAAGGTTTGAAAGGGGTAATGAGATTATCCATGAAAGTCTATAGATTAAAATGTTATGTTTTGTTAGTAAACATAAAAACTTCATGTTATTTTCCTAACACAAAGTGTTAGTGCTTTGGTTTTTAAACAAAATAAAACCAATGAATCAAGTAACTAACAAAATGGTTTAGGACCAACACTTGGTGACATCTTGCTTGTTACTTATTTTGCATGGATAGATCATGTATGTTTATGTTAGTATGCTTATGGTTATTAGAAATTCATTGGGTTGTGATGATAATATAAATATGTTCATGGACTAAATATGGTGTTAAAAACACTTATGGACTTATTATGGACTTTAGGAGGTATTACTAAACTTTTGGACATAAAATGATAACTTTGCAAAACCTTAAATGAATTTTATGACTAAATAACAAATTTAGTAATTTTATAAAAATTACTTGTATTTCTAAACCATAAAAATTCACCATGGAACTTGACTTATAAAATGGTCACATTTTATAAAAATATAATTTCTAAAATACAAGATTTAAAAGACTTGTTTAGGTTTTATAAAAATAAAATGGATAAAATATATATATAGATATATTTTATGTTCAAAAATGATAAAATATCATATTTTTGAACAATTGACAAAAAGTATAAACCTTGGATTTTATACAAAAATGGAAACATTTTAAGTTGATAAAATTTCTACAAAAGTCTTAAAAATTAAAACCCTAACTTTATTGGATAAATAAAGTTATTTTAAAATGATTTTTATAAAAATAAAATCAAAAGACTTATAGAAATTATGAAAAACATATTTTAAACATTTTTTATTATTTTAAAAGAATCAAAATAATCAAAACGTTTTAACCGGATCAAATGTTTATTTTTAAACGTTTGAAATTAAAACGAAATCTTTAAACGATATTTAAAACGTGTTACGACACGTAACGAATCGTAAATAATGATTTTCAACAAATAATTATCCTTATGAATTTAGAAACCCTAATTTGAGTTAAAATCATTTTGGTTTGTAAATATAATTATTTTAATGATAATTATATTTATTTAACTCAAAACCCTAATTCTCATAACATGGGTTTAAATATTAAAATAACCTTTAATATTTACCTACTTATGTTAAATCATTTAACTTGTAATAATTTAGTAAAATTATTTCGACAAGTTAGAATAATTATACGATAATAATTATCAACTCTAGTTATATATATTGTAACTTAACGCGATTAAATATTCAAACGATCGAATGAACTTAAAAATAATAATAAATATTATTATGTAAAACGATGTTTAATACTTGATTGAACTGGCCTTCATGATACGTTATCGCATGTTTATTCCTCGTATTCAATTTTCATTAAATGCCTTTATACATGAACATTAGTATAAACTTGTTTTGGTCAAAAAGAATACAAGTAAATTAAGTAACCAAATTAGTTTGTGAGGTATGGTGCCCTGAATGTAAGTTTTTGGAAATCAAGTTTGTAAGAAAATATCCAAGGTTAGATGAAAATATGTAGAAACACGAACAACAACTTCCCTGAATGCAACTAAAGACAACGAGATTTGAAAGGGGGAAAAACCCTTAATCCTTGAATGTCTTTAAGGATTGCCGGCATAAAAAACCCCTTCGGCAATGATAACACACGTTGCCCATTTATTGCACGAAAATAGGTTCGATTACAGAGGTTTGCAGTTGTTTTCTAAGTGAGTGAGTGCGAGTACAAGTGAACGAGTGAGAAAAATGAACCCTAAGCTGCCTTTAAATACAAGATAATCCCTAACTATAACTCCAAGATTCTTGGGATTGCCCTTCCAACGAATTTTGGCCGTTATTTGACCGAGTATGGCGGCGAGTCTTCATTTCCACACGTGTTCCAGCTTTGACGGAGTCCATATGACCGTTATGCTTTCTTCCGTACCTGACTTGATCACATGGAGTCAAAGAAAGGATTAGTAACATTGCCCTTGCATGCTGGGTATCCGTGCATGCTGGGATCAGATAGTACAGATAAAATAAACCCTGGATTCATTACATCCTGGGTCTGGTTACCGAATACACCTTCCCTGCATGTTTGACATCCAGGGGCATTAACTTCCCGGAGATCATTGGTAAAAAACTAAGTCGAAATTCAGGGTATACCAATTGCCCCCAAAATTCGCAGCTTGTAGATAAGATTTACAGCTGTGAATTTTTGAAATTAGATGAGTCATCATCTTCGGTTTGATCTCGTCCGCTTATTTTTCTTTTTCAAATTCAATCCAATCCCTCGATGTTATATCACCTCTGTAACTTCTTTGGCCATAAATACCCCATTTACTCGAGTGTTTCACCTCACCCCATTTCAGAGAATTCCGAGCAACGATCGCTTATTCTGCCCAGGTAATTTCTTTCTTTCGATCTTTCTTTTTCGAACCATGACCAGGCGGCGCATTCGCCGTGATCCCACTGTATCCCTAGCTAGAGTAGAGGACTTTATCGACCAAAAGTTTCTCCTCCAGCCCGAGCTAGAGAGATGCACCTTCACCGATGACGACATCGCATTGGTAAAGAATTCCGGTCTTCTTCCTCCCGGTGCCATTATTAGGGATTTCGATCCCAGGTTGAGATCAGACTTCGTTTCTCCGACTTGGGCCTGTTTTCCTTATACCCCGTTCAGCATGGGTTTATCCTATCCCTTCTCTGGTCTTGTCGCCGAGTTCTTCGAGGCCACGGGCCTTTCTTATGCCCAGACCCTTCCTGTCGTATGGCGCATCCTGGGAACCCTAGATCGCCTGAACGATTCTTTCGAACACCTAATCAGTCTGCCGGAAATAGCCTTGGCCTATGAGCTGAAATCCCATGGTTCTAGTCGTTTCCTGTTCAAAGCCCTTTCGAAGGACATGCAGCTTGTTCCCAATGCTATCCAACACGGCGAATGGAAGGGTAAATTCTTTTTTTGTGAAGCGTTCCAGCATCCCTGGTGGTCTCCAGCTTCCAGAACCCTGGGTTATAGAGGGTAGGCACACCTGCACTAGAGGTTAGGATTTTTATTAATAATTACATGATCTGACCTTGAAGGTTTTTCTTTACAGCGAGGAGTTTGAGGGAAATCGGTCCGAGGAAGAAGAGACTGAGAGTAACTTGCAGAGGTTCTTAAACATCCCGAAATTCGAACGCGCATTCAAAGCACTTGAGCACCCAGCCTTTCTCGTACCCTTCAGTCAGCATGTCTAGCTGTAAGTTACACTGCATTTTGTCAAATTTTATATACCTGACCTGCTAACATTCAGGGTCATATCTCTTTTGCAGCTGCCCCCAATTACGACATTAACGATCTTGAAGCTGCCCTCTCCTCCAAGCTAGCCGATGACTAGGATCTTATGATCCTGAACAGTGTCAAGGTGGAGCCCACTCCGGTATCCAAGGCTACCACATCCAGGGCAACCGGCACGAAAAGGAAGACCCGAGGGTCCAGCACTGCTGTCGTCCAACACCCCCTGGCTGAAATGTCCCCCCAGGAGCTTGTCCAACATGCTGGTCGCTGCCCACCAGTATCCTTGAATATTTTCCATCTTCCCTGTATTCTATAGATTGTAGCGATACTAACTCTCGTGACGTGTTTTTCCTTTCACAGGCCAACTGCCGTCTCCTAGAGCTGCTCGAGGCTGCTGTGAAGCACGCCGCTAAATCTGACACCCTGAAATCCAGGGTGGCCCAGGCTAACAAAGATGCATCCAGGGCCAAAGCCCAGCATGACAAGGTTCAAAAGCAGCTGCTTGAAAGTGAGAAGATGGCAGTGGAAGCCCGGAACCAGCATGAGAAGACCATGAAGGACTACGTGGAGGCGTCCAGAACTCGGCCATGATCTCGGTGCTGCAAGGCAAATTGAAGATGGCCAAGGAAGCCAAGGATGAGGGCGTCTCCTTCACCAAGTGGACTGTGCCGCTATGGCTCAAGCAGTTGCATGCCCTGGGTGGCTCACTTCCAATGGTCGAGGATGCTGAGGGTGACAAGGTTGCCGAGGAAGAAGCTGGAAAGGGAGGAGATAAGGATGCTGATGATGCAGCAGCTGCGGATACTGTTCAATAGTCCGCGGTTCTTTATGTCTTTCCCTGTTAATTTGTGAAGTTTTTTGAAACTTGTCTTATTTTGTTTTGCTTGTGATGAGTTGCCGGAGGTTTGATTCCCGGTGTAACAATGCTCCACCCACAGGTCTAGTACCTGTGGTTTTAACTTTAAGCCACCCCGAGGTGGTTGGACAGTTTGTTTCGACCAAAGGGTGGCTACCCTTTATAAGTATTTCCTTTTGAACTATATACTTGTATGACGTCTTTACTATTTCTGCACAAACAAACATCAAACATGATTATAATGTTAAAGTAATGATTCGTACCTTATACATTCTGGGATAACCCTTAAATGCTAAAGTTCTTTTGGTATAAACAAATAGCTTCTTTTGTTGTTAATGCAAATCTGCTTTCGAATGCTCAGCGTCAATCTAAAATGTTGGTTAATCGATACTGAAATCCTAGGATTTGGCACTGCCATGCCATCCTAGGATTTAACCATTCAGGTAGATCCTGCGTATGTTAGGTTTAAGTTTCAACAATCGGGATTACATCCAAAAATCCTGGGGTTAAACCCGAAAATCCTGGGGCCAAGCCCAAAAATCATGCGGTTAAACCCGTAAATCCTGGGGTTAAACTCGGTGCCGACGCGGCGAACTAGGGTCTTGCCCGATGCCGTATTGGCGAATTCTAGGGTCCACCTCGAGCCAAGCCGGTGAACTAGGGTATTGCCTCGTATGTCTTATGTTGGCGTGAAAACACCAAAAACCTTAAGGAACCCACCATGTGTCCATAGACCATGAGGTTGCCACCCATGCTGTTAACACAGGTCGATCCCATAATCCTGGGTCCACATGTGGGTTAACGTGCGCTACAGGCGGGGGTCGTGCGCTACAGGCGATTCCCAAACGTAGGAGAGGTGATATCCTCTCAAACCTTAGAAGGTATACTAGATACCTTAAATGGAAGAGAGATGGCCAGTCTCTAACTTAGGAGAATCACGTCCCTGGCTTCAAGCATTCAGGATCAGTTATCTGCTTTCATTCAAGTATCTCAACCAAAGGAATTAGTAACTTCTAAAGATTATAAAAAAACAGATAAAACCAGCACATAAAAACACAAGAAAGATAATTTGATAATTTTGTTAGTTAGAAGACATACCCGGCATGCAACATCCTAGGTACTGCACTTACATCAAATAAGCTTTCAAGTGGATTGCATTCCAGGGTCTTGGCAATAACTCACCATCCACGTTAGCAAGCCAATATGCCCCCCTTCCTACCTCAGAGTCGATCAAGTAGGGACCTTCCCACTTAGGGGCCAACTTACCGTCCCCTTGATTCATCGTATTCTGGAATGCCTTTCTCAGGACTAAGTCTCCGACCCTGAATCTTCGAATCCTCACATGTTTGTTGTAGCTTTTAGAAATCCTCTGTTATATGCAGCCATCCTCCAGGTGGCTTGCTCTCGCAGCTCATCCACGGTGTGGAGGTCGTCAGCTAGGGATTTGTCATTTGCATCCTGGGTCTGGCTGATGACCCTAAATGTTGGGACAACCACTTCTGTTGGAATGACTGCTTCCGTGCCAAAAACCAATGAAAAAGGAGTTTGGCCCGTGGCATTCTTGGACGTAGTCCTATCAGCCCATAATGCCAGTGGTAGTTCCTCTGCCCATTTCCCTTTTTTCTCTTTGAGCCTTTTCTTCAAGTTGTTGATGATGATTTTGTTGCTAGATTCTGCCTGGCCATTAGCCTGAGGGTGTACTGGTGTAGAAGTTATCATTTTTATACCCCAACTCTCACAAAATCCAGTAGTCCTTTTTCCAATGAATTGGGACCCATTGTCACACAATATTTCAGAAGGTATGCCAAATCTCGTGATGATATTTCTCTTAATGAATGAAATAACCTCCTTTTTTCTGACTTGGACATATGCCTCGGCCTCTATCCATTTTGAGAAGTAATCAGTCATAGCTAACATGAAGACTTTACCTCCTGGTGCCCTGGGTAGCTTTCCTACAATGTCCATTCCCCACTTCATAAAGGGCCAGGATGTAGGGATTGGATGCAGGGGTTCGGCCGGTTGATGAGGAATATTGGCATGTCTTTGATATGCATCACATTTAAGGGCAAAATCCTAGGATTCCTTTCTCAAAGATGGCCAGAAGTAGCATGTTCTAAGGATTTTGGACATTAGTGACCTGCCCCCTGTATGATTCCCACAATCACCTTCATGGATGTCTTTGAGTACTTCCAGGGCTTCGTCGTTCTCTAAGCATCTTAAGTATGTTCCTGCAACATATTTTTTATATAATTTATCTTTAATGAGGACATACCTGGCCATTCTGGTTCTGAAAGCTTGTTCATGCTGGGGCGTCCATTCAAACTTCTTGTTCTTCCTCAGGATGTCATAAAAATCTCTGCATCTTTCCGAGGATTTGGAAATGAATCTATTCAGGGCTGCTACTCGACTTGTCAACCTTTACACATCCTTGGTTGATTCTGGTGACTTCACGTTCATTATAGCACGAATCTGTTCCGGGCTAGCTTCAATTCCTATTTTGGTTACCATGTGACCCAGGAATTTGCCAGCACCCACTCCAAAATGACACTTATCTGGATTCAGTTTCATATTGTACCTGTCCAGGATATCAAAGGATTCCCTAACATCTTGGATATAGGTGTTTACATCCAGGGACTTTACCACCATGTCATCTATATATACCTCCATGGTGTCTCGTAGCTTCTCCTTGAAAATCATATTCACCAATCTCTGGTATGTTTCCCCTGCATTTTTTAGTCCAAAAGGCATAACTTCATAACAATAAATACCTGTTGGTGTGATGAATGCTGTATCCTCTTGATCACCGGGTTCCATCTGAATTTGTTGAAATCCAGAGGTGGCATCCATGAATGTTAGCATTTCATGGCCTGCCGTTGCATCCACCATTGAATCAATGTGTGGCAAAGGGAAAGGATCTTTAGGGCAAGCACGGTTCAGGTCTGTATAATCCACACAGACCCTCCACTTGCCGTATTTCTTCTCCACCACCACCACATTCACCAACCATCTTGGAAATGTAACCTCCCTGATCATCTTGTTATTCAATAGACGGTCTACTTCTTCTTGAATTATCACCTGCAATTCATGGGCATACCTCCTCCTCTTTTGATGTACGGGCCTGTAAGAAGGATCAATGCCAAGTTTATGTGTTATAATATTTTTGGATATACTTGTCATATCTTCCGTATTCCATGCGAATGTTGACATCCTAGAGCGGAGAAATTTCACCAGTTCTTCATCAATGGGACCAGGGATATTAGTACCAATCAGTACTTTTTTCCCAGGATGCAAAGGATCTAAGACTACTTGTTTCATATCCTGCTCCCTTGCTTCTAGGATATCCCTGGCCTTTTTCTTTAATTGCTATCCTTGACGGGCTTTAGCTGAAATCTTCATGGCCGAAGTGTAACAATCTTTTGCCTCCTGCTGGTCACTATGGATTGTGACCACTCCCTAGGGTGTGGGTAGTTTGACGCATTGATGGTACGTAGAGGGGACTGCCTTCATGTCGTGAATCCAGGGTCTGCGCAGGATGATGTTGTATCCGGACGGAGCATCCATTACACAGAAACGCTGCATCGAGTTAACTCCCTCCACGTATACTGGTAGCTTTACTTCCCCCAAAGTGTTCTTTGTTTCCCCACTAAAACCCACGAGAACCGTGGATTTAGTGATCACTTCATCCTGGGGTATCCCCATTTTTGTCAGTGTTTCAAGCTGCATAATGTTGACAGAGCTGCCCCATCAATCAAAATCCTTTTTACGAAGTGCTTGGCTATGTATAGTGTGATCACGAGCCCGTCATGGTGGGGATCCATGACGTTACACCTGTCATCTTCACCGAAGTTGACATCCTTTATATCCGCTTGTATCGACGGTTTGACAGATCTCCTAGGTATTTCTGACTTGGGTTCCCTCGCGTGCCTTTTAGCTACAGAATAAGAGGTACCGCATATATCAGATCCACCAGAAATGAAATAGATTACCTTTGCATCCGGAGATGGGGATGTTGCCCACTCAGGATGTCCGCACGATCTGTCTGCATCCGGGGTCTGGTCAGTGTCCCTGGATTTCACAGATTGGTCGGCACCCCTGGATCTGTCCTTCTTTCTCCCCAATAGTTCTTTTAGGAAGCCTTTGCTCAACAAGTAGCTGATTTCTTTGCGCATAGCTATACAATCCTCGGTTAAATGACCAAAGTCCTCATGGTATGCACACCATTTGGACTAATCTTTCCAGGATGCTTGTTTGTCTGTCTTCTTGGGCCACCTTGCCTTGTCCCCCAAGTCCTGCAGAGCATTAATCACACCTGCAATGTCAGTAGAAAAACAAAATTCATTGAAAGTAGGATACTCTTCGTCATCCTCGTCTTCGCCTTGGTCAACCCTATTAACCCTTGGATCATCGGGTTTGGAATAGGGTTTAGGTCTCTGAGACCTTGGATGTGTTGATTCCAACTTCCTGTTAGAAGACCCATATCCTGGGAGCACGTCAGCTCTTTCCAGTATTTTTCGGTCTTCCTGTGACAGGGGTTCATTACGAGATCTTGATAGAAAGTTGAATCTTTCTTGAGTCCCATCTTGAACGCCTGGACTGCTGTGGCCATATCCAAGTTGGGGATATCCAGGGTCTCTTTGCTAAACCTGTTCACATAATATCTTATAGATTCATTAGCATTCTGGGTAACCCTGTAAAGATCACTTGTTAGTTTCTTAAAGCTACGACTACAAGAAAATTGATTATTAAACAAGTTAATTAAATGAGAGAAGGATGGAATAGAAAAGGGTGGAATACTCAGCAGCCACTTCAGGGCTGAACCCGTGAGTGTTGAACCAAAACCCTTACACAAGCATGCCTCCTTGATTTCAGGGGGCATGTAGCTCACCTCCATCCTTTCCATATACTGAGCCACGTGTTCTTCCGGATCTGTTGTGTTGTCATACAGTTTCATACTGGGAGTCTGGAACCTTTTGGGAATTTCCAAGTCACATATCGAGGGAGCGAATCTTGAAATTCGGTGACTCGATGGTGCTACTTCAGGAATGGGTTGAACCACTCCCGGCACACTCAAGATCATCTCCTTCAATTTCTTGAGTTCCTTCGCCACTGCTGGGCTTACACCTGCATCCTGCACAGATTCATTAGTACGGGCATTAAGGTTAGGAGTTTCGAGGATGTTACCAGCATCCTGGGTAGTTGTTCCCCCAGGATTCACACCGGAGTCCCTGAATGTAGACATCCTGGGCATGTCCGCCAGGGTGGTATAAGCAGTAAGTGTGGATCTCGGTTCTATTATTCGAACGTTGTCTGCCAAGCTAGACCCATTTTGAGGGCTGTCGTACTGTAGTCTTCTGGCCTGGACAAGAGATACGGGTGTATGATCCGCCCTACTAATTTCCGACCTTAGTCTTGCTACCACTCCGTACATGTCCTGGTTCACTTTCTGTTGTCGCTCCATATATTGCTGTACTGTTGCGAACATGGCAAGGATTTCATCGTTGGTAGCCATTACTGGGATCTCTCCAGTACGTCATGGTCTTGTGACGCCTTGAGTGGTGGCTCTACTAGTGTTGCGGTTCACAGGGTCAGTTGTTGTCAAGGTAACTCGCGGTGGTGGAGGAGGTAGCGCAGTGCTGGTTGTAGTGGAGGTTCTTGCAGGGGTAGTCACATTCGAGGTACTTGGTTGGAAAAAAATATTGACACCAATTGCCCCACGGTGGGCGCCAAATTGTTTTTGTCAAAAATTATACAAGTAAATTAAGTAACCAAATTAGTTTGTGAGGTATGGTGCCCTGGATGTAAGTTTTTGGAAATCAAGTTTGTAAGCAAATATCCAAGGTTAGATGAAAATATGTAGAAACACGAACAACACCTTCCCTGAATGCAACTAAAGACAGCGAGATTTGAAAGGGGGAAAAGCCCTTAATCCTTGAATGTCTTCAAGGATTGCCGGCATAAAAAACCCCTTCGGCAACGATAACACACGTTGCCCATTTATTGCACGAAAATAGGTTCGATTACAGAGGTTTACAGCTATTTTCTAAGTGAGTGAGTGCGAGTACAAGTGAACGAGTGAGAAAAATAAACCCTAAGCTGCCTTTAAATACTATATAATCCCTAACTATAACTACGAGTTTCTTGGGATTGCCCTTCCAACAACTTCCAGCCGTTATTTGACCGAGTATGGCGGCGAGTCTTCATTTCCACACGTGTTCCAGCTTTGATGGAGTCCATATGAACGTTATGCTTTCTTCCGTACCTGACTTGATCACATGGAGTCAAATTCAGGATTAGTAACATTGCCCTAGCATGTTGGGTATCCGTGCATGCTGGGATCAGATAGTACAAATAAAATAAACCCTGGATTCATTACATCCTGGGTCTGGTTACCGAATATGCCTTCCCTGCATGTTCGACATCCAGGGGCATTAACTTCCCGGAGATCATTGGTAAAAAACTAGGTCGAAATTCAGGGTATAACAAAACTGATTAACTAACGGGTTTTCAAACACTGCAAACATGATTATACGTCAAGACTTGACCGGTATCATTTGGGTAACGTTCGTTACTCAAATGATTATGTGGACCCTTATGCATGTTGTCTTATGTTTTATTAGGACATTACTTGCTAGTTGCCACTCGGCAATCCATCATCATCACTGAATCAAGTGAGTTTCACGGCCCCTTTTCTTTACAACTGTTTTACACTTATGGGGGAGAAATCATGAACTGATAAAATGTTTTAACTTAATGTTATGGTTTACCAGTTAGCCATATGATTATCTATTCTCTTACTGATTGCCCAACAACTGGTACTTTATCGTTATAAACGTTAGTACAACTGAATCCCACGATTAGTTGATTTCAATTAGTTCTGCTCGAAACGATAACTAGTGAATAGACCTATTTGGGTTGACAACCCTGCCCGGTTTGGTAGCTCCCATCCTGACTTCGTATATTGTCAAGGGGTACACGTCAATTATTCAGCTCTGTTCGGTATCTCTAAGGCGAGGATACCATGGGTGGGTAAACCGTTAGTATTTGAAATCAAGGTTCAGGTGAGATCATATAACTACAACAATAACCCAACGTAACATTTAACTACTCTGAAAACTGTTTTACAATCTTACTATCGAGTCCTAAACCTGTGAACCTCACCAACTTTATGTTGACCTTTTAAACTCATGATTTCTTAGGTAAATAAGCTGATCATGGAAGCCGTGCAAATGGGACTTCGCCTTTATATTCGGACCTG
Source organism: Deinandra increscens subsp. villosa (assembly GCA_039602395.1). Taxonomy (NCBI): domain Eukaryota; kingdom Viridiplantae; phylum Streptophyta; class Magnoliopsida; order Asterales; family Asteraceae; genus Deinandra; species Deinandra increscens. The sequence continues at coordinate 21,292,675 of JBCNJP010000023.1, forward strand.
CTTCGTTGGAGTCCTAGTCCCTATCTATCTAAAATAACTACTTTATGTTTTCCAATAAATGAACAAGACTTTTAAGTTCAAATGTAAGACAATATCGTTTACTACTCTTACGGCTACAACAATTAATGATATTATGTTTTAATTAACGTTTGAATTTAGTAGTAGTTGTTCTGTATATCTGTGACTATGATTCCATCTCGCTCACACCCAATCCTTTGTCCGGGGTGTGACAGAGGCTAACTCTCTTGATGTCATCTAAGACAATGTGATCTATTTATTGTTTTACCTATGATTTGACGCTGACAATATTTTACATAATGATTTTAGTATAACGATTATGATTCCTTTTTCATGTTAAAGATGTGTTGTTGATGTGTTTAATCCTTTCCTAGTAGTATTTGGTTTGGTTGGTAGGATAGACATATTTTGCTTATTAAATTGATGGTATTACTTAGTTGATAATCTAGCGATATCAATATGTGTTTAGGAACTCTAGCGAGCCTAGATAGGAAATGGTGATTATGCATGTTCAATACTTTGTTTTGTTTGAAGTATGTCATTGTGTTTGGTCATGAGTCTTAGCTTCCATGTCTTGGGTAAAAGGAATAGTGAAATGGTTATAAGTTATTAGTCTATCATGGTTAATCAGAATAGGATTGGTCTATGATCCTATGTCTTAGATCATGTGTTTAGTGCCCTATAGCTAGGTCATTAATTCGTGGATACTTCATTATGACTGTGGTTTTAATTGCTGATTTATGAGTTTAGCGACTATAAATCTATTAGACAGTTACTTTATAAATGTCAATGCCAGGTCTAGGTAATGCTTGAATAGTGATCAGTCTTAGATGATATATGTTCTTTATTCTGATTTTATATCTATTACGTTATTGCTACCTTCAATTTGTTTTCTTGTTTGCTTTCATATAGTTATTAGGAATTGTGACGGAATCCTAATGATGATAATTAGGTTTAGTTTGATTACAACATTGCTTCCTTAGGTCGACCCTGAGTTTCTCTTTGTGCTACCATATGATAGGTCCACTTTCCTATATATGCATGCGTAGTTACAGGATGATTTAGGTTTATAAATTTAAAGGTCATATTTGCATATTTATTTATATATACTCGTGTGCATACAAAATTCGATTATGAGGTAGTGTGCTTGATCAATTTGTGAGAAAAATGCAAGAGAAGGTAAGGTTGACACAATGATGTAACGAGGAAAAATCCGGAATCCTTTGAGTTTCCTCTAGGGATCCTAGCAAAATACCTCGGGAGTCGGCCTGAAGAGCCTGCTTCCTAGCAAATACATTGATACGAAATAAAAGATTACATGTGTTTCACAAGGCTGATCGATGGATCTAAGTGATACAATTGTTCTTGCTAATCGGATATATGATGTGTGAGTTGTGTGTGTTCTATATCGATCCAAGCCTTGATTATATAATGGAAGTACAAATAACAAACTATCCGGGATTCCTGGTATCCTTTTTACAACTATCTTGACCGTTATGCTCCTCTCGTCCTCTTACTCCACGTTCTTCATCAGTTAGCGTGAGTCTTTAGGAGGTAATTGAATGTCTAATGTCCCTGTAAACAATAAAAATGAGGCAAATAATAGGGGTTAGGAAATATAAATAATCACGATACCTGAGCGGCAAGATTCCCAACTTATACAAGGATTCTGGACCATTCGAGCTTCCGGGTGAGCATCCTGAAATTCCATCCTTAACAAATGCCCCTTGAATTTTGATGGATGTGGGTAAGATTTACAGTTGTTAGAATTCAATATCTCCACTCTCACGCCGTGAAAACGGAAAATACCGCTAAGATGGGATGTTTTTTACGGTTTCCCAGGCGATTTAATCGCTCATCATATCCCCCTTAAATACAATTCAAGTTTACCCTTTCTTCTACATCTTCCTCCGGAAACCCCTTTAGAGCTCTTCGCCGACCAGGTCAGTTTCCAATTCCTTTTCCTTTCATTTCCGCTATTCTTCGACCATGGCTAAGAAAGCCACTCGTTCCAATATCTCGACAGCTGCATCATCAGTAGACGACTTGACCGATCAAGGGTTTCTCACCCACTGTGAGGAAGAAGCTTACACATTCAAAAACCAAGATATTGAAGCCTTGAAAGAGCCGGAATTTTCCCTACCGGCGCTGTCATTCGGAAATTCGGCCCTCGGCTGAAAGCCGATTTCTCTTATCCTATTTGGGTTTGCTTCATGTACTACTCATTCCTTCTGTGTATGACATTTCCTTTCCCTGATATCATGAACGAATTCTTCGAGGTAACCGGTCTCTGTTATTCCCAACCTATGCCTATGGTTTGGAGACTTTTGTTTTCAATTAATGAGTTGAAATGTGCCAGGAACCTCAATATTAGGATTCATGAGCTTTGCTCTGCCTACCAACTCCGCACCCACGACAACAGCCGCTTTATTCTTCAAGCCCGAACTTCGACTTTCCAATTAATTCCTAGAGCTTCCCACAATTATCACGACTGGAAGAAGAGGTTCTTCTTTGTGAAGCGCGAATCGACCCCAAGGGGTAACAAGTTACCGGTGAACTGGGTTGGCAAGAGTAGGCTATTGCCTCTTTTTGGTTTCTGAGCCTTGAGTTTATCTTAACATTTGTTTGTATCTTTGATTTTTCAGCACCAAAGTTTGAGAAGCTCATTCAGCCAAACAAGGATTCCTTCGAGATGCTACAAGCCATCGCTAGTAAGAAGAGGAAGAGCATCGATGCGGTGGTGTATCTAGATACCTTCGATGGCCTGGATCCTTTCGAAGTCAGCAACAAGCAGCTCTCTATGCAGACAATGTTGAACCTGGTAAGAATCTCAAACACTATATAAATTTCAAACTTGTCGCTGCTGCTGCTTAGGATTCTTACTTTTCTGTGCAGTGCATTGAGAAGCTCAGTACCCAGGCCATTGAGACCGAGCAGAAGCTGGTCGAGGCAGAGGGCAAGATAAAGACCCAGGCTGAGATTTCCATAGGCAAGACAAGCTACTATGATCAGAAGCTCATGGAGAAGTACCTAGCTTTCAAGGCTGAAAAGGCTGCAGATACTGAAACTGCCAAAGTCTCGACCGCCCAGAGCGTCCTGGAGAGCAGGTTGATGATGGCCGGGGAAGCTGAGGTGGCAGGTGTGAAGGTGCCTGGCTGGGATGTGGAGGCTTGGAGATCGGTTTTGGAATCCCTGGGAGATGTCAAGGAGAAGGCGACTGAGGCAGGCAAGGCAGGGGATGATGGCTGCACCTCCAAGGTGAACCAGGAAGCCGATGTGATGAAGGAGGATGAAGCAGTGAAGCTTGGGGGCGATGAGGACATTGCAAAGGCCTGAACCCGGTTTTTTAGTGTGCTAGTTGTTAAAAATAATTTTCTTTTTTGAATGTTTGTGATGATGGTCCTTCGGGACAAGACAATTTAGTTTTAAGAAACAAAAAAAAAAAAACAATGGGGTTTCGGGTGGAGGGATCCTAAGGTTTTACCCGGAATCCCAAAAATGCCTTTGACAAGCATCACACTTTTGTGAGAAGCTCATAGCATATGTCACATAGTAGGCCAATAGTAACCAAAACTGAGAATCCTAGAGAAGAGTGCTCTGCCCCCAGTGTGGTTTCCACAATCTCCTCTGTGAATATCTGTAAGGACTTCGAGAGCTTCTGCCTTTTCCAAGCATCTCAAATAGACACCTGCAAGAGACTTTCTATATAATATATTATTCATAATAAGATAGTGTACTACCTTGGCATGAAAAGCCCTATGATTTTCACCCTAGGTATCTTTGGGATTTCTAACGTCCATGTCTTCATCATCAACGATTGCATGGGCTTCCTGTTCGGCGATTGTAGGGGCTAGGGTATGTGTTATCGAGATCTTGACATCCTCCGGTATCCTGAATGACGATGCTAGATTAGCTTAAGCATCAGCTTCCGAATTTTCTTCTCTAGGAACCTGGTGTGCAGTGGTGTATATATAAAATATGGCTTTATTTTGGGACACCTGGTTAACATTTGAAGCTTTTAAATTTGTAAAACCTGATTTACTGACAACTACTATTTCACCACATTCATGGGAAAGTGCACCCATCGTGGGCAGTATAGTAGTGGTAAGTTGAATTGGGGTCGATCAAAGACACAAACGAAAAGGAGGGCTCTTGATACTTCATCTTTATTGACGTCTAACCAGAGCAACCTAAAAGTGAAGATGTTAGTAATATATATGTGAAATAATTTAAAATAAAATAGCTACGCTAAAAAGGCGTGCCTTGATCAACTCGGTCGCAGATAATATCATTGGGAGACTTATCAATGGTGAAGTTGGTAACCCGTAATTTATACCCTTCCCGTAAGATTATTCACCAATAAGCAGTAGGACCACCTCTCAGCCTCAAATCAAGCATCACCGCTCTCCCAGGTGATCGTCTACGAGGAGTACAAACCCCGGGGAGCAGTGCTGTTGGCAAACAAATATAGTGAAGCTAACGCCACTTAGTTATGGGGTCCCTCAAACCGGCCGACTTACCGTACTCGACACGCCGTCATGAACCAGCAGGGGAATAACCCTGCGTGCCAGTTTATTTTATTTTAAAAATTATCTTTTTAAGGGACTAAGGTCTGTTTTTCTCACAAAACCACCTGGGTTGCTCTTTTCAATTTCCTGCATGTGATTAGTATAATAATATTTTGACTAGTTATGGCTCGTCTTTTTCTTCATCCAATTTGTTGTTGCAAAATAATCAAAACATTCGAGTGAGAATCCTAAGGTTTAACTTAAGAATATTTAGGTTATAAAAGTATCTTACAGTGTAAATATTGATAAGGAAACCACAAACTTAGTCAGTATAGGCTAAGGGCGAATATATAACAAAGTTAAAAATGAATCTATAAAATTATAGATCTTACCTTAGCTGAGATCAAAAAACTTCCATCGATATCCCTATTGGGAATCTCATGTGATCTTCAAGCTTCCTTAAGGATTCCTTAGGTAAGATAAAAATATGTTCGAATTTAAGTTAGGCTGGGGATATACTCTTTCAAACTTGGGACTAAGCCAAACTGGAGATAAACTCGTGAAATTTGGGACTAAGCCAACTGGGGATGAACCCGTGAAACTTGGGACTAAGCCAACTAGGGATGAACCTGTGAAACTTAGGACTAAGCCAACTGGGGATAAACCCGTGAAACTTGGGACTAACCTAACTAGGGATGAACCCGATACGTGAGTGACATGAATATGCCAAAACCTTAGATAACACGTTAGTGTTGTAAACCTTAGATAATATGGATAGCACGTCTACCATAACTTAGGAATCCTACTCAATAGCCAAAAATAACGAGATGATCAGTCACCCAAAGGATGGAAGGGTCCTGCTACCTCGAACTGCTGGCGGACATTGGGCGCTCTTGGAGGGGTGTTTCTCAATTCGTAGAAAAGGTGAAGACCTTTCAAACCTTAGAAGGCATCCAGGATACCTTAAACATATGAGAGGTGGGCATCCTCTAACTTCGTTAGGATTCTCAGATTTCTGCAGAATACTCAAAACTTAATTTAGGATGGATGCTAGCAGCATTCGATTAGTAATATTTTACAAAATAGTAAATAGGGTTGCAAATTGGGATAGTTTGCATACTTGTTCGTGATAAATCAATGAGGATCTCGGGGAATCCAGGAGGATTCTCAGATGAAATAAGCTTTAAGGTAAATGGCGTGTCAAGCTCTCGGCAATGGTTCTCCTTCCATGCTAATCAACCAATATGCCCTTTTTCCTTCTTCAGAATCAATTAAGTATGGACATTCCCATTTGGGTGCCAGTTTGCCATCAGCAATGTTAGTAGTATTCTGGAATGCTTTCCTCAGCACTATGTCCCCAACTTGGAATCTTCTGAACCTGCTATTCTTGTTTTATAATTTGGCTACTCTTTGTTGGTAAGACGTCATCCGGATTCTGGCCAAGTCTTTGAGTTCATCGACTGTTTTGAGATCCTGAAGTAGATTTTGACCATTGGTGTCAGGATCCTGGCTACTGATTCTAGCTGTAGGAATAACCATCCCTGTAAGGATCACAGCCTCAGTTCCAAATACCAAGGAAAATGGAGTTTGACATGTTGTGTTTTTAGGTGTTGTTCTATCTGCCCATAGTACAAATGGTAGCTCCTCAGCCCACTTTCTATTCTTGGAACCCAATTTCTTCTTGAGATTATTAATGATTATTTTGTTACTGGATTCCGCTTGTCCATTGGCCTGAGAGTGGATGGGTATTGAAGTAATCATTTTGATCCCCCTAACTTGCACAAAAGCTTGTAATCCTTTTACCAATCAATTTGGAGAAATAACTGTCATCGCAAGCATACACATTTTTCCTCCAGAAGTCTTACGCAGCTTGCCCACAATATCCATGCCCCACTTCATGAATGGCCATGGGGAAACTACGGGATGCAGAGGCTACGCTGGTTGATGCAGAATATTGTTGTGCCTTTGACAAGCATCACACTTTTGTGAGAAGCTCATAGCATATGTCACATAGTAGGCCAATAGTAACCAAAACTAAGAATCCTAGAGAAGAGTGCTCTGCCCCCAGTGTGGTTTCCACAATCTCCTCTGTGAATATCTGTAAGGACTTCGAGAGCTTCTGCCTTTTCCAAGCATCTCAAATAGACACCTGCAAGAGACTTTCTATATAATATATTATTCATAATAAGATAGTGTACTACCTTGGCATGAAAAGCCCTATGATTTTCACCCTAGGTATCTTTGGGATTTCTAACGTCCATGTCTTCATCATCAACGATTGCATGGGCTTCCTGTTTGGCGATTGCAGGGGCTAGGGTATGTGTTATTGAGATCTTGACATCCTCCGGTATCCTGAATGACGATGCTAGATTAGCTTAAGCATCAGCTTCCGAATTTTCTTCTCTAGGAACCTGGTGTGCAGTGGTGTATATATAAAATATGGCTTTATTTTGGGACACCTGGTTAGCATTTGAAGCTTTTAAATTTGTAAAACCTGATTTACTGACAACTACTATTTCACCACATTCATGGGAAAGTGCACCCATCGTGGGCAGTATAGTAGTGGTAAGTTGAATTGGGGTCGATCAAAGACACAAACGAAAAGGAGGGCTCTTGATACTTCATCTTTATTGACGTCTAACCAGAGCAACCTAAAAGTGAAGATGTTAGTAATATATATGTGAAATAATTTAAAATAAAATAGCTACGCTAAAAAGGCGTGCCTTGATCAACTCGGTCGCAGATAATATCATTGGGAGACTTATCAATGGTGAAGTTGGTAACCCGTAATTTATACCCTTCCCGTAAGATTATTCACCAATAAGCAGTAGGACCGCCTCTCAGCCTCAAATCAAGCATCACCGCTCTCCCAGGTGATCGTCTACGAGGAGTACAAACCCCAGGGAGCAGTGCTGTTGGCAAACAAATATAGTGAAGCTAACGCCACTTAGTTATGGGGTCCCTCAAACCGGCCGACTTACCGTACTCGACACGCCGTCATGAACCAGCAGGGGAATAACCCTGCGTGCCAGTTTATTTTATTTTAAAAATTATCTTTTTAAGGGACTAAGGTCTGTTTCTTCCATGCACCGCTCTCGCGCATGCACATCCAGCATAACCAGAGCCAAGTTCACAAACACGTACCATCTAGGTTTCCGTGAAGTGACAAAATATTACCAACCCCCATTCCCAACCAAATACTTTCAGCCCGCACTTGTGTGGTCAGCCGAGTTTGCTTACATAGACATAAGGACCTCGAACGTATCATGTAGCATGGGGCGCGATTCACCTTTCGGATCATGCATCATCCCCCGACCGGGTGTCACAGGTCCGACCTTTGGGATTTCGACTCCCAAGTAGAGTAGAGCACGCTTGGCTTAGAAAATCAGTAATACACTTTCAATACAAAAGAGTTTTTATAAAGTCATTAGTTCACCTTAAAGCAATGTTACAAAAAGCAGTTTACCAACCCACCAAAGATTCATTTATTCCCAAACGAGTATAAGAATTTGACTAAAATTGAAAGATTGAGGCTAACAAGTGTTAGTATGAAGATATGCTAAATATAATGAAAGATTCATAGACAAATAACAATTCAATATCACAATAAGTTAGAGTTCTTACAATCTTTGACGAGTAGATCAAGAACACTAAAAGAAATTGCTCAAAACCAAAAAGATGGTAAATGAGTCGAAGAGAAGGAGAAGAATTGAGCAAGGAGAAATGAAGATGGAGTCTTCTATTTATAGATCAGCCGGACTGGGCATGGCCCATGCCAAACCGGGCATGGGGCGTGTCGTGTCAGAGGGGAATGGGGCGTGCTGAGCGGAACACAGGGCGTGCCATGTCAGAGACTTATATCGTTCTGCGAGGTGGTTAGGGGCACGGGGCGTGCTGTGTCAGTGCACGAGGCGTGCTTGGGTAGGCACGGGGCGTGTTCTGCAGACTGGTTTAGAGGCACGGCCTAGGCTTGAGCTGGCATTGAGCACGGGTCGTGCTGGGTGAGGCACGGAATGTGCTGAACTTCAAAATCTCAGATTTTTCTGCTTTGATAAGTTTTTCTTGCATTTTTTGTTCCTTTTGTGATTTTGGCTCAGTAAAACCTAAAAAACTATAAAGAAGACAAAAACATTGTTTCTTTGTTATAGTTGTTCATATTTTACCTAATATGCAGGGGAGATTTGTCAATAAAATATGTAGATTTTAAGGTACTTCAAACATCCCCACACTTAAACTTTTGCTTGCCCTCAAGCAAACTTAGAAAATAGTCGTCGTTCGCCTTTCTGATTTTGACCTTGACCTGTTATGGCCCAATTACTTGGCTAAAACCCTGTCCTCCAATTACTTTGATTTTTATCCATTTGGTTGTTATTTTATTGAAGTATTAGGGGTGACAGCTACACCTACTGAAAAGTTTGAATTTATACAACTATGTACACCTCACATGGGATCACTCGACACTCGCGTTAGTATATGTACGGACTTTGAGGGGTCACTCATAGCAAGGTAGAATCAAGCAAGGGTCATAGGCTTGTGAAGGGATCAATCCGCCGTAGATCTCGCCAAAATCCATGTTGTCATCATGAGGGCTTACGGGTTTTGAGGGTAGGTTTGGGCTAAGGGGTTTGGAAGTTGATGTAGAAAGGGTGAAAAGTTTGCAAAACTTAGATTTTTTTGAAAGTTGAAACTTTTCGTGACCGGGGGAAGCAGCTTCGATGAGCTTTTTGCTCTTTTATTTCCAAAAGACTTGATTTTTTTTATTTTTTTAGACAAATAACAATTGTACCAGCGTAGATGTTTTGTTGAGTCGGACATATTTCTGCAGCAATCATCCGGGCAGATAATATCGTATTATGGTGGTAGGATGGTCACTTATTCCTTGAAAAACTTTTGGAAAACTTTCTTCAATATCTTTATTTTGCGAAAATAGAAAGTGGTGTAAAATTGTGCCAAAAGTTTGCGGTGTGCAAAGCTTGGTGCGAAAAAAGGTATTTAGGGGATAAGGGGTAAGTGCAAATAAATTTGCGGGTTGAGAAATGAAAGGTTTAGGCTCAAAGGGGTTAACTAGAGGATATAGTTGGATGGTAAAAACTGTATTTTGACAGAAGAAAAGGGGTTTATCCTAGAGGCCTTAATCATCTTAAAACATATTTTCCGACTTTGTCCATCTTGGACTGTATACTCTTACCAAGTTCTGGCTTGAATGACTGACCTAGTTTCTCACTATTTTTTTAGGGTGGAGCGAGTTAGATATTTACAGGAGTTAGGCTCAAACACTCTTTTGAAAATGTGAGAAAAAGGTTTTTTTAAGTATCAGTTGTATAAAAATAAACTTTGGGTTCGGTTTGCTGTTCTCAAAATTCTTTAATAATTGGTACCAAGTGGCATAAGTTTGTTTGTTTGGGAAAACAAAGTTTTTATTCAGGTGATTTTGGTCCAAAAATAGGTTCCGTTGGTTTTTCAGAAGACAAAGTTTGGCTTATTTTCGAAAAAAAATCTTGGGCAGAGCAAAAGATCAGTGTTGCGTGTTTCCTAGGAAAGTTGACAATCCCATCCCCACACTTAAATTGCACATTGCCCTCAATGTGCTTTCCTATTACACAAACAAAGCAAAGTGTGATTTAAATAATTTAGGGGTAAGAAAATTATCACCAAATGCCTTGATTAGTCATGTGTCATACTTGTGCAGTCGCAACGCCTTGCCGAAAGTCCTGGCTCTTGCTCGCTTCCCTTGATTGTCTTCCTTATTTGATACCTACAATACTAAGTTAAACTATAAAATACTTGTACTGGAGATCCGGTAAATCTGCCCGTGTCTCAGCAGGGGTGGTGCTGCTGGTCTGAGTTCAGAGTTACACTAGGCGAACCTCGATCTCTAGTACTAGTAGCTAAACATACTAGTACTGTAAAGTAAAGACTAAACTAATCCTAAACTAAGATAGATATCAAAAGTTAGAGTAAGAAGGAAGGGAAGGGGCGAAATTCTGATCGTCCTGACGATATGTTCTTTGAGGTTCATCCTATTCTTCTCGATGTTACTTTAGACTTCCATGGTAAGCCTCCATGGCGCACCACGTTTATTGAATGGGGCAGATGGCTGACCTGTAGTTCTGGTCTAGAAGAATGATGGTGGAGGAGAGGCGTCCTCCATTCGTTGATATGCAAATGCTAGACCTGACTCGATACTGCCCACCACCTGCAAGGTACTGTCCAATTTCTTACACACGTCAAAGGTTGCTTCCTTGTCGCCGAACTTAATTGTTAGAGTGTCGCTGCTCATGTCTACCACTGCTTGCGTTGTTGCGACTTGCGAGGAATGGTCGTCCGAGGATAAGTGGTACCTCCTTATCTTCTTCCATGTCCAGCATAACAAAGTTGGTAGGGTAAACGAACTCTCCTATTTGGACTAGGAGGTTCTCAGCGATACTTGAAGGATACTTGACCGATCTGTCTGCTAGCTAGATGCTCATCCTTGTGGGAGTAGGTTTACCGAGGTTTAACTTGTTCAACATGGAGGAATGCATAAGATTTATGCTGGCCTCCAGATCATCAAGTGCGTTTGAGACTTCAATGTTTCCTACTACACAGGGCAGTGTGAAGCTACCAGGGTCTAGCTGCTTTCGGGGAATAGTGCTTGAAAGAATGGCAGAGCATTCTTCTCCTAGGATGACAGAGTTGAGTTCTGCTATTTTGTGCTTGTTGGTCAAGAAGTCTCTCATGTATTTTGTTTATTTTGCATCTGAGAAAGGACTTCAACAAAAGGTAAGTTAATATGCAGTTGTTTCAGAAGGCCCGTGAACTTACCGAACTGTTCCTCATTCTTTGCTTTCTTGAGCCTACTAGGGTAAGGAAGCTTTGGACACTTCATGGCTTCTTCTACATCTACAGGAATAGGTACTTTGGTGTGTTTTTGAGAAGGTGGGGCTGGTGTTCTTGAACTTAGAACAGCTTCCTCGGGTCCAACCCTTCGGCTACGGAGTGTGATAGCATTGACCATTGCTTTGGGGTTGGATTCTGTGTTGTTAGGGAGAGAATCTGGGACTGTTTCACCTACCATTTTTGCTATATGACCGAGTTGCTTTTTGAGTGTTTTGATAGAGGCTTGTTGGTTTCGAAGTTCAGCATCATTGCTTCTGAACTTCTCCTCCATCTTCCTCTCAGCTTCTGCGAACATTCGGGATATGGATTCTTCAAGGCAAGCAAGTCCATCAGATGAGCTGCTACCTTGGTATTTGTTGTTTTACCGTGGCAGTTGCTAGAAGTTTTGGTACCTGGTTGCTGTCTGTTTCCCGTTGGTTCTCTAGCCAGAGTTTTGATTGTTCTTCCACTCAAAATTGTTGTTATATTGCTGGCGGGGCTGGTTTTGCACAAAGTTGGCATCTTCGGGCTTACCATCCACCATACAGCTCCAGCTTACATGTGGGCCTCCACACCTTTCGCATTGCGGAGCAACTTCTGCAAATTTGCAAGTCTCTAGCTTCTTGACTTTAGAAGTCAAGGCCTCAATTTGAGCTTTGAGGTTTGTGGCATCATCTAAAGAGTGCATACCTAGAGCTTTTGCTTTGGCACTGCGAGAAGTGTACCACTGAAAGCTGGTCTGTGCAATGTCTTTGATGTTTTAGAAGACTTCCTCAGGACTTCCATTCCCTAAATTGCCACCAGAGTTGGAGTCGAGAATCTGGCGGGTTTGCGGGTGCAAACCGTTATAGAATATTGAGACTTGCTGACAGATTACGAGACCATGGTAAGGGTATTTCCTCAAGAGTTCCTTGAAGCGTTCCCATGTGACATACAACGATTCTCCGTCTTCTTGAGTATAAGAGTTTATTTCCGTGAGGAGCTTGGCTGTTTTGGCAGGAGGGAAATATTTGTAAAGAAAATTCTGAACAAGCTCGTCCCAAGTGGTGATGGAATCATTGAGGAGACTGTTCAGCCATGTTTTCGCACGGTCTTTGAGTGAGAAAGGAAACATGCGAAGTCGAATGACATCCTCAAATGCTTCGTTGGACTTGAATGTTTCACAAACTTCAAGGAAGATTGTGATGTGAGAGTGAGGGTCTTCATCGGGCAAACCGTGAAAAGTAGCATAATTTTGGAGCATCTGCACCAACTGGGGTCGAATTTCGAAGTTGTTAGCGTCGAAACCAAGAGGAGTGATAGCTGCACCAAAATTGACTGCATTTGGCCTTAAATAATCCATGACAGTCCGCTCGAGAACCATTGAGATTGGATCGTGGATGACTTTAACAACAGTTTTGGAATGAGATCGGATTCTACTGTGTAGAAGTCTTTCTGGTTCAGGGAGTGGTTCTACTACGTGTGGTTGTTGTATTTTCATACACTACCTGAGCCCCAAAAGATAGACAAGAATTAGTAGTAATCAAAGTAAGATAATATAAAAAAAAGGAAAATCAGTCTAGGTTGTGTGTGATCAGGACACTGCCTAGTGCTGATGTACATTCTATAAAAAAAAAAGTTTTGAAAATTTAGAGAATCACCAAGTGGTTTGAAAATCCAAATTTTTAAGAAAATAATATCGAAAGAAAACTATAGTACATATTTACAAAGATTAGGCCCTCAACGTGGATTTTTCTTAAAATCCTCGTTTTGTGTCCCCGATAACAGCGCCAAAAAGCTTGGTGAGCTGTGGTGTATATATAAAATATGGCTTTATTTTGTGACACCTGGTTATCATTTGAAGCTTTTAAATTTATAAAACCTGATTTACTGACAACTACTATTTTACCACATTCATGGGCAAGTGCACCAATCGTGGGTAGTATAGTAGTGGTAAGTTGAATCGGGGTCGATCAAAGACACAAAGGAAAAGGAGGGCTCTTGATACTATATCTTTATTGACGTCTAACCAGAGCAACCTTCAAGTGAAGATGTTAGTAATATATATGTAAAATAATTTAAAATAAAATAGCTACATTAAAAAGGCGTTACTTGATCAACTCGGTCGCAGATAATATCATTTGGGAGACTTATCAATGGTGAAGTTGGTAACCATAATTTACACCGTTCCCGTAAGATTATTCACCAACGGGCAGCAGGACCACCTCTTAGCCTCAAATCAAGCATCACCGCTCTCCTGGGTGATCGTCTACAAGGAGTACGAACACCGGGGAGGATTGCTGTTGGCAAACAAATATAGTGAAGCTAACGCCACTTAGTTACGGGGTTCCTCAAACCGGCCGACTTACCGTACTCGACACGCCGTCATTAACCAGCAGGGGAACAACCCTGCGTGCCGGTTTATTTTATTATAAAAAATATTTTTAAGGGACTAAGGTCCGTTTCTTCCATGCACCGCTCTCGCGCATGCACATCCAGCATAACCAGAGCCAAGTTCACAAACACGTACCATCTCGGCTTCCGTGAAGTGACAAAATATTACCAACCCCCATTCCCAACCAAAGACTTTCAGCTCGCACTTGTGTGGTCAGCCGAGTTTGCTTACATAGACATAAGGACCTCAAACGTATCATGTAGCATGGGGCGCGAGTCACCTTTCGGATCATGCATCGTCCTCCGACTAGGCGTCACAGGTCCGGCCTTTGGGATTTCGACTCCCCAAATGGTCTGTGATACGTAGAACACGCTTGGTTCAGAAAATAATTAATACACATTCAATAAAAAGAGTTTTTATAAAGTCATTAGTTCACCTTAAAGCAAGGTTACAAAAACCAGTTGACCAACCCCCCAAAGATTCGTTTATTCCCAAACGAGTGTAAGAATTTGACTAACACTTGAAAGATTGAGACTAACAAGGGTTAGTCTGAAGATATGCTTAATAGATAATGAAAGATACATAGACAAATAAAAATTCATTATCACCATAACTTAAAGTTCTTACAATCTTTAACGAGTAGTCAAGAACACTAAAACAAATGGCTCAAAACCGAAAAGATGGTAAACTAGTGGAAGAGAGGGAGAAGAATTGAGCAAGGAGAAATGAAGATGGTGTCTTCTATTTATAGATCAGCCGGAGTGGGCACGGCCCATGCCAAATGTTGATACACGAAATGGTAATGAGCTAGATCTGACGAAGACACGAAGTTTTGATATTTTGGTCTGGTGGCTGAACTCCGGCCGAACCTTGGCCGAGCCTTGGCCGAACCTGAGGTTCGGACAGGCAGAGGAGTTCGGACATCAGTAGTTTATATATAAGTGTTTGTGTCTTTGTAATTCAGTAAGTTTTGAGAGAGAGAGCAAATTTTGTGTGTGAGATTTCCTCTGTGTCTCTGTGTAACTCTGATTCTCTGCTAATAGGAGATTGAGTTTTATTTACGTTTGTGTGTTGATTTCTCACTTGTTTACGATTGTATTCAATAAATTCGACCAAACCGATCCACGATCAGTCACTTTCAAGTGCTATCAGATCAATCTGGTGCTGTTTGGTTCGAATTGTTGCAAATCGTTACTCAAAGTTCGTTTTTCGTGTGTCTCTCTGGAATTTTACGTGAAAAACACCATGTTTTGCGTCAAAATTCATTGTTTCTGAGTGTTTTTAGTCCTTTGAGTGTTTAGAGGTCAGATCTGAGTGCTTTCGGTGAGATCCAAAAATTTTCCGAATTTTACGTTCGGCCGAACTCCAAGTTCGGTGAAACCGCTCCGAAGCCAGAGTTCGGAGTGAGGTTCGGTCAGTTTTTCTGATTCGGTGAGAGTTCAGAGTTCTTTCAGGGAGAGTTCGGTGATAATTTTGTCTCGGAGGGAGTTCGGACTAGGATCGGAGATAGATCGGAGTTTCTGAGTTCGGTGATACGTTCGTTGAGAGTTCGAACTTTTTTATTTCAGTTCGGTGAAAGTTCGGAGCTAGTTTTGAGTTCGGACCAAGTTCGGCGAGATCAGAATTCAAATTTTCAATTATGTCGGACTATAACGCGTTTGCTGCTATTCAAACGCAGATGCAAACGTTACTCAACTACGACAATGGAATCGGAACAACACAGAAAGTTCCAAAGTTGCTTAAATTTGAAGACTATGCCAACTGGAAGAAACGGTTTGAGGCCTATATCGGAACAACGGATCCAAATCTATGGATCGCTATAGATGCACCATATGTGTATCCTGTTGGCGTTAACAATGTTCCTATTATGCAACGGAATCTGGATCTTACACAGAAAGTTGATTTTGTTCGTGAACAGAAAGCATATGGTTTAATCACTCAAGCTTTGCCAAAGGAATTATTACACCAATTCAAAAGTTGCAAACACTCTCATAAGTTATGGACCACTCTGAAAGAGAGGTGTGAGGGCAACGAACAATATAAGAAAAGTAAGAAGAAGGTGCTAAACAAGGAATTTGACAACTTCAAACATTTTGATGGCGAGGGCATTCCTGAGCTAATTTCAAGATATTGTCATTTATTGTCTGAAATGGATAATGTCCAAATTAAGAAAGATGACGAAGAGCTGAAGAAAAAAATTGTTGGAAGGTCTGCCATCGAAATGGGAATCTTATGTTATGATGATCATGAATGATAAAGACTATGCCGATTTAACATTGGTGAAACTCTTGGGTAAACTGCAAGCTCGTGATTTAGAAATGAAGAATGTTAACACTACTCCGGCAGCAGTTCAGAATCCAGATGTTTATTATGAGTCAAATGCAGCAACTATTTCTGGAAAATCAGCAAAGATAACAAGTACTGCACCTGCTACAACATTTGTGGCTGGAAACTTACCTGGATATGTGTCAAGTTCAGGAACTGGAACTGGTTCACAAAGTGCTGATTACAATTATAGTTCTGGAATAAGTGGCACGTCGATTCCAGCAAGTAATCTGGTGAACACGGGAAAGATGGCCATGTCAGTATCTACCACTGAAGATTATATGGCTCTTGTTTCTGCATTAGTGTCATCATATTATGGATTGATAACTGGAAATGTCAGTAATGCTGAATTAACTGTAGAAGATATGATCAGGTGGATCCTGATGATTTGGAGTTGATGGACATAAACTGGCAGTTTGCTATGCTGGCGAGAAGAGTGAAAAGATTTTTGAAGAAGACTGGTAGAAAGGATTTGAACTCTGGTGGCAGAATCGGATTTGATAAATCCAAAGTCAGATGCTACAATTGTTCCAACTTTGGTCATTTTGCTCGTGAATGTCAGCAGCCGAAAAATCAAGAATATCAGAAGTTCACTCCAAAATCAAATGTGTCTGGGTCTAACAATTCTTCGAGTTCAGGGAGTACTTCTAGTTCAAAATCTGAATCCACAAAAGCTCTTGTTTCTCAAGTTGACAAAACTTATAATTGGGGAAACCAGTTCGCTGATTCTTCTGCTTTAATTGTTTCTCATGTGCAGGATGAAGAAACGATGACTGGATCCACTGACAATGAAGAAGAAGTGCATGGTGAAGCGACTGATGAAACTTTCGATGGAGTGGTCATAAGTATGTGATTGAAGAAAAATTTGCATTTATGGCTGATGTGTCTGAAAAGATCGAGTCTGATGCAATTCTCTTGTTGGAAAAGCAAATTAAACTTCTGACTGAGGAGAAAGAAGCATTGATTCGAGAATGTGATGCAGCGAAAGCTGAAGCAGTTGATGCAGCAAACGATTTTGAAAATCTTTATCAGAAGAGTCTTCCGCTGAAAGAGAGATATGAGAAAGCACAACAAAATGCTGTTGAGATTGCTGATAAGATACTTGCATTGCAGAAGGATATGCAGAAAATTACTGATGAAAATACAAGTCTGAAACAAGAAATCGGTTCATTGAAAAGGAGCAATCTTACTGAACCAGTTGCTCTGATGGCCGATTCTTCAAAGGTAGTTTCATATCCTTCGATGTGTAAATCGTGTGATGACTTTGCTACTGCTAAGTCTGTGCTCTTAGATGAGAAGACAAAGTTAAATGATCTTCTAGCAGTAGCAAAAGCTTATAAAATCATTTATAAGGAATGATGGGAGGGGTCAACTCAGGAATTACTGTCAGTACATGAGCAATTGCGTTTGCAAAAATTTGATTTTTCGAATCAGTCTGAATTACTCGTGTCTGTACAGAAGAATTTGGCTGCTAGTCAGAAACTTGTCGCTGATTTGAAAATCGAGGTTTTTGAATTAAAACAAAAATTGGATTATGTTCAAATGTCATCTTCTTTCACGAATTTTCTTTATAAAACTGAAAAAGAAGATGTTTCTGGCAAGCTAAGTCAAGTTCCACCTCCTGTGAACATCACTCTTGGTCCTTCATCTGAGGAGAAGGTAGATGTTTTTACTCAAGCTGAACAAAACAAATTTGACAAAGTTTCAACTGAAAAATCCATTTTGGATTCAACAGTTGATGAGCTTTTCTATGATGTTTCTGATTTTGACAAAGTTGATGACTTAGTGTCTGAAACTGAAGTTGAACATTCGGTGCACACTCAGTCTAAGGTTTGCAAGCCAGATCATAAAATTTTAATTTCCAAACATGATTTTCCAACGATTAAATCTGAGCTTTCAAAACTAAGTGCATACGAACAAAAGCAGATTGCTCGAAGCAAATCTGTGGATGGTAAGAAGGTCAAGTACGGTGGAGTCGGATTCGAGTCTTCAGCTAAATCCAAAACTGTTGAAAAATGTTCTTCTTTGAAAATTTTGAAACCTACAAATGCTAAGGATCGAATTCCTACTTTGGATACCGACTGTGACAAGGGTGAACCATGGGTGACTTATCGGTTAAAGGGTTCCAATCGGATTTATAGTGACAAAGAATTTCCTTTGGACATGGTGAACCCGAATTTAATCGATCACATTTTTCATGTAAATATGATCCAGCATATGATCCCAAAGTGCGAAATGTGCCCATTAGGAAGGGAGATAGCAGTAGTGCTAATGGAATGGACACATTTCAGTCTGAATCTGAGTCTGGGTTGGTAAACAGAGTGAAAACGAAAATTTCTGTTGAAAAATCGTCAAATAAGAAAACATTAAAACCAATTGTTCAAACACCACCGAAAGGTTTCTATGATCAAAACCAACCAAATTTCATAAAATCCAGTCCATTTTTCAAAAAATCTCAATTTTATAATGATGACGGATTTTATGATGAGTTTGGTTGTAGACCAAATCAATCCGCTTTTAGGAAAACTTCAAAATGGGTTGATTTTGAAGGTCAAAATGAATATGATTCAAGGTTTGGTGGGTATAGAAACAGATCTCAGAATTTTAGGGATCATCGTTTTTCTGAGAATCCTTATGCTAGAAATCAGGCTGGTTTTTATGATGATTGTTCAGGAAATGTGTCTGGATATGAGTCAGGACGTAACGATGAGTTTAGACATCGTTATGTGTCTAAAAAGCAAAGTGTAAAACCCAAGTTCCAAAAACGGGTTGTTGAGTCCGAAATGGATGACAATGCGAGTGAAAAAGTCATAATTGATAAAAGGAAGTGCTTTAAATGCAAAACTCGTGGTCATACATATCGGACTTGCCCGTTGAGGAAACCCAAATCCACCAAATCTGACACAGAAAAGTCTGACGATATGTCTGAAGGCTATCAAACTGATACTAAGAAAAAGGTCAGATTTGTGGATGAGCAAGGCAGAATTCATTCTAATGAGAAATCATCAGATTTTCATAAAAATGAAAAGAAGTCAGAAAATGAATTTTCAAAGACAAAATCAATTTTGAAAAATTCTGCTGCAAGCTCCAAGGGTTCTACAACTGATGGACAAAAACCTAAGGTTTCGTCCATGGCAGGTAAAGATTTTGTTGAAGATGACGGTCGACCCAAAGCGTCAAGCTTGGGTTCGTCCCGAAACTAATCTTTTATCGTAATTTATGCAGGGATCTTCGCGACAACTGATGAACAACATCTGGGTTGTTGATAGCGGAGCATCTCGGCACATGACCGGAGACATATCTTTGTTGCATGATGTGAAATACTTTGACGGAGGTAAAGTAACATTTGATGGGAACAAAGGAGGTCAAGTAACCGGTATTGGTAAACTTTCAAACGGTGCCGTCACATTTGACAAAGTTGAATTTGTTCAAGAATTGGAGTATAATCTTTTGAGTGTCTCCCAGATTTGTGATAAGCGTTTCACAACTGCTTTCACTGGGAGTGAATGTTTAATACTGAAACCTGAATTCAAGATTCCTGATGAATATGTGGTAATGCGAGCACCGAGATTCTCAAATTTGTATATGCTCGACATGAATTCAGCAAAAGCAACGGTCGCAGGTCAATGTTTTTTGTCAAAAGCATCCGAAAGATATTCCGTTCTGTGGCATCGTCGCATGGGTCACATCCATTACAGAAAGATGAACGAACTAGTGCGGAGGGGTCTTGTTGAAGGGGTTCCAAAGCAACAGTTTGTGTTTAATGATGTGTGTGTGAGCTGCAAGAAGGGTAAACAGAAAAGAAAATCCCATCCACTGAAGAAATATCACTCTATTGAGGTCCCGTTAGAGCTACTTCATATGGATTTATTTGGTCCGGTGAATCGAGCAAGTATTTCGGGAAATTGGTATTTTCTGGTGGTTACTGATGAATTTTCAAGATATTCGTGGGCTGATTTTCTGGTCTCTAAGGATGAAACGCCAAGAATTCTCATCAATTTGATCACAACACTTGAATCTTTATACAAATTGAAAGTTAGGAGAATTCGGAGTGACAATGGCACGGAGTTTAAGAATATAACCGTGAGGACTTTTTGTATGGAAAAAGGAATTGTGCATGAATTCAGCACACCATACACACCTCAGCAAAACGGCGTGGCAGAAAGAAAGAATCGCACAATTATTGAAACAGCACGTACAATGTTGGCTGATGCTCAATTACCTGTTCCTTTTTGGACAGAAGTTGTCAACACTGCGTGTTATGTGCTAAATCGAGTGCTTACCGTAAAGCGTCTTGGAAAGACATGCTATGAACTTCTGAAGAATCGTAAGCCGAATCTCGATTATCGAGAGCCGTTTGGGTGTCCCTGTACCGTATTGGCTACTGCAGGAAAATTTGATGACAAGGTCTTTGAGGGACTATTTGTTGGTTATTCAAATCAGAAGTAACGTGTTTTCAATAAGCAGTCCGGTACGGTGGGTGAATATCTGCATGTGGATTTCCAATCATATACTTTACCACCCAGAGGTGTTGGACCGGACTGGTTATTCGATTACAAAACGTTGTTTGAAAATTTTGAATTGACGCCAGAAGTATCTGATGAATAACTTACTAGAGTTTTCATTGAATTACAAGATGATACTCCGGTGTTAAACATTCAAACTCTGCCAACTCCGATAGTGCCTGTTACTGATGAGTATTTGACCGAGACATCTAATGATACGACTTTTGCTGCTGATGATATGTCCTCTGAAGATGATAGTGAATTTCATGAAGTCGTGACACATCAGGTGGAAACTTCTGCTCAGCAATCTGATCCACAAGTTGAATCTACATTTGGTGAAGCTGATGTTAATACAACTGAGAATGTGGTGGTTGAGGAAGATCCTGTTCCTGATTTACCTGAAGCGGTGGTTGTTCCTATTCATCAAACACTCCGGATAAATACCATTCATCCACAAGAAAATATCATTGGTGATTTAAATGAAGGAGTTCGTACAAGACATCAAATTGAGAGTGGTGCTTTACTATCTGTTCTGGAATCTGGTATTCAAGAGGAAGTATTTCATTCATGCTTTATATCCCAGATCGAACCGACAAATGTTAAAGAAGCTTTATTAGACGGTTCGTGGGTTGAAGCAATGCAAGAAGAATTACTACAATTTCAAAAATTGGGTGTGTGGCATCTGGAAGATTTACCTGAAGGTAGTAAAGAGCCGTGTGGTACACGGTGGGTTTACAAGTGCAAACGGGATGATCGTGGGATTATCGTCCGAAACAAAGCTCGTTTGGTTGTTCAAGGTTTTTCTCAAGAAGAAGGGATAGACTTTAACGAAGTGTATGCTACTGTTGCCAGAATTGAAGCAATCAGAATATTTTTGGCGTTTGCTGCACATCGTGGGTTTAAAGTCTTTCAAATGGATGTAAAGAGTGCATTTTTGTACGGCAAGGTTAAAGAAGAGGTGTATGTCAAACAACCTCCGGGATTCTTCGATCCTGATTATCCGGAGAAGGTTTATAAGTTAGACAAAGCTTTATATGGTCTCCATCAGGCTCCTCGAGCTTGGTATGAGACGTTGTCTACTTATTTACTCGACAACAGGTTTAAGCATGGGTTGGTTGATCCTACTCTTTTCTGTCGTAAAACGGGGGAGGATTTGCTTCTGGTACAGATTTATGTCGACAATATTATTTATGGCTGTTCAAATGAGAAGTTATCGAAGGATTTCGAGACTTTAATGCAAACAAGGTTTGAGATGAGTTCGATGGGAGAAATGTCTTTCTTCTTAGGATTGCAAGTTCAACAATCTGATAAGGGTATCTTCATACATCAGTCGAAGTATGTGAGAGATGTCCTGAATCGGTTTAAGGTGGAAGACGTTCGAATTCCTGGAACTCCTATTCAGCTGTCGCATGGCCTATGTCCTGATGAAAACGGTGAAGAAGTTGAAGTCACTCGTTATCGGGCCATAATAGGTTCACTGATGTATTTAACAGCTAGTCGACCTGATATAATGTTTGCTGTTTGTTTGTGTGCCAGGTACCAGGCGGCTCCTCGTGTTTCTCATATGAATGCGGTTTTGCGAATTCTTGCTTATCTGAAGGGTAATTCAGATCTCGGGATCTGGTATCCTCATGATGATAAGTTCGACCTATCGGCATATACGGATTCGGACTACGGCGGTTGTAAGATTGATTTCAAGTCAACCACGGCCGGATGTCAGTTTCTCGGTGATAGGTTGGTATCTTGGCAGTGTAAGAAGCAAACTTCTGTTGCCACATCCACGGCTGAAGCTGAATACATCGCAGCTGCTAGTTGCTGTTCTCAGGTCTTATGGATTCAACAGCAGATGCGGGATTACAGTTTGAAGTTTCTTACTACTCCAATTTACATAGATAATTCGGCCGCTATTTGCATCACAAAAAACCCCGTACACCACTCTAAAACGAAACACATTGATATTCGTTATCATTTCATCCGGGATTGTTTTGAGAAACACCTGATTGATCTGCAAAAGATCCATACTAATTTTCAAAAAGCGGATCTTTTTACGAAAGCTTTTGATAAAACCCGCTTTCGTTATCTTTTGCAGATCAACGGCATACAAAAGTTACCGGTCAAGTAACTTTCGGTTGATCATTTTTGCTTATTGTTTTTCTTTTGTTTGTTTCTTTCTTGTTTTAAAAAAATACAAAAATAGCGTTGTATATTTTAGGGGGAGAAATATCAGAAAATATAAAAAAAAATTGGAAAAATGCAAAAAGCATAAAAAAAATGGAAGAATGAAAAATTGAGAAATTGATCCGACCAAGCGAGAAATGATATTACATCGGCATGTGTTATCAACCATGGATAAAGTAAAACAGAAAAGCTGTAGGTTCTTGTTTGGTTAGTTAAGTGCGTAAGGGTAAATCTGATATATGCTAGTATGATATAAACATAAAAATATTGCTTGATTAATTGTGAGACACATCATGATGATTACTGTGTGATTATGGCATTAAATAAAATGAAAAAACAAAAACAGAATAAGAGATGTTCTGGTGTACGCATGTTTTCATTTTGCAAAGATTTAAACTTGTTTGATTTTCTTTATTTTGTCAAACGATCGGACTTTCTCTGCGTATCGAAAGATCGACCTGATTGTTGTTCGTTTGACGTTCTGCTTTATTTTCTTTGGTGTTTCGTATAATCCATCGGACTTTCTCTGCGTGTACGTGAGTACCGACCTGATTGTTGTTGGATTATACAACTTCTGCTTTATTTTACATTTCTTATTTTCCTAAACAATCGGACTTTCTCTGCATGCCTACCAGCCGACCTGATTGTTGTTTGTTTAGGGTTCTGCGTTATTTTTGCATGAAACACCATGAACAATAAATCTCTGTGAGAATCAAATTCTGTGAAAAGTACAAAAATAATAAGAATAAGCCAGATTACCGGTATTTCTGATTGTGTGGGTTTTCACATTATCAATGCTTGCTAAATATATCTTAACATATCAGAAAGCTATAAAAATTGATCTACCCAAGCTGAAATAAATTGAAAAATTGTATTTGCTGCCAACTTGACTTGCATGCTGATTAAAACTGAAATTGAAGTGTGTCTGATACATATTGGCCGATATGATCTCGCGTCTGGATCTTTCTCACAAAAATACTTAAGTTATATCAACTCTGTGTAATTTTTGTTTCAATTCTGTTTGGTTTGTTATGTGAATGTCTGAAAAATCACAAAAAGATTTTAGGTTTGTTTTAGCATAATTTTGAAAAATACCAAAAAGATTTTAGGTGTGTTTGAAAATTTTACAAAAATCAAAAAGATTTTATTCAGCGTTATTTTCGATCAACCGATTAGTGAAAGATGTCAAATTATGCCGGAAACAACCAAATGGACTTGATTCAAGAAATTTCATCAGTAAAATTGGACGAAGTTTGAGAAAAATTGATAAATTTTAAACTTTGGATGTTCAATTTGAAAAATTCATCGAAATCAGGGGTTAATTGTGAAAAATTTCAAATCTCCAAACCTGAAATTCGGAGGGCCGAACGTGGAGTTCGGAGGTCCGAAGATGGAAGTTTGGAGGTCCGAACCTCGCCATCGGACAAAGTTTGGAGTTGGCCGATTGGGGAGTTCGGTGTTACTGTTCGGTCGAACTTGGAGTTCGGAGGTCCGAACGTGGTTGGCTATAAATGCGCCAAACTTGACGTTCGGAGAGCATTGTTACTGTTTTTCTCCGAACGTGCACCGAACCTCTGCCCAATTTTTGAATTTTTGTTTTAACGCGTTTTTGGCGAATTAACGACTGATTTCAGGTAGATCTTGATATTCCGAATGTACTGGTTGTCTTAGATTAGGTTTTTACCCATGTTTTGTGAGGTTTTAACTGGAAAAACTCGTTCGGAAATAAACCAGTTCTAGATCTGAAAATTCGCGATGAAAACCATGTTTTAATCAATTAAAATTGGTTCCAATGGGTTGCTTGTCATATTCCGACTATAAGTGTTGCTTGACTGTGTCTAATTTGGTCGTTTTCATCAAGTTTGAGATTCAAACCTGTCGGAGTTCTTCAAGCTCCGAACCTGGGGTTCAGAGACTCCGAACGTGAGGTTCGGAGGAGGCTCAGACAGAGTTCGGCGGGTCTTAGATTTTTGTTCAAATGTTGTTCGTTTATGCAAACGACAATGATTTGACAAAATCGATGATGATATCTGTTAATCACATTGAATTTAATGAATGTTTTCTTTTATGTGTTTTCAGATATGGCGAATTGATTTAAAGATTGGCGACAAGCATAACATTTGTGCACACATCGGGGTTGCAAGAGGCAAATTAGATAAATTTGGGGGACCTGGAATATTTGAGTTTCTGAGACGTTCAAGAATACATTACGCTATTACTCAGCAGTGTGATGTATACAGAGATATTATTTTGGAATTCTGGAGTACGGCACATACAATTTCTGATCCACCGATTAGAATTGTTGCTACTGTTCAAGGCCGACCAGTTCAAGTCACAGAAGCAGATATTCGCAGGGTTTTACACTTAGAGTCTGATTCACCAAATGCAAGGATTGAATTTCCACATGAAGATAATGTGGCATTCTTAAAGCGGATTTGGTATACGGACGATCCGAGCAAGGAATGGGTATACGAGTCATCGTTGAGTGTGCCGTACAAGTATCTTGCCCATGTGCTGTTAGTCTGTTTGGGACATCGAATTTCAGGGCATGATGAAGTTCAGCAGATCATTCTATCCTTGATGAATGCATTGGTGATGAATCGACCTTACAACGTGTCTGGGATGATTTTCCATTATATGAGAGATAATCTAACACAACGTCAGAAGAAGGCAGCTATCTACCCCAGATTCCTCCAGATGGTGCTGAATGACTTATATCCTGATTTGACAAAGAATGCAACACATCGAATGGAATTAAAGCATATGACTGAGGCAAGTGTTGGGGCTTTGGCATCTTATCAAAAGAAGGCACCAAAGTTTCAGCCTAAACTGAAGAGATTGATTGGCCATCTAGCCAATGTCAATTATGTGGCACCAGTCACAGGTGCGCCTCGTCATAATGACGGAAGCGACTCAGAAGAACTGGATTATAGTTGGATTGAAGAGCAAAATCAGATACCTCAGCAGGGAAGGGTAAAAAGGCCTAAGAGGCAGGTTCCAATCATTCAGGAACAAGTTAATCAAGATCCACAACCAGAACCAGTAGTTACTCAACCGCCAGTATCTGAACCGGTGGTCTCAGCTCATGCTACTATGACTGAGACACCAGCTGTTAATACCCTGATTGATGAATCCGAATCTGATGATGATTTTCTGGATACTGGAGTTGATTCTGAGGACTTATCGGAACCAAACGATCCGTTTGTCCGTGTCCTGATTAATTCCAAGTATGTGAAGCTGAGAAAGGGAAGCGATGAGCATATTGCATACAGAATCGGCCAGAACAAGAGTGTCGATAGATACAAAGATCGAGTATATGATGTAGTGGCCTCATCCGAATCTGATGAAGATTATAATCCTGAAGTCGAGGTGGTTTCTGGTAAAGGCAAACAGCCAGTGACTGGTTCATCTGTTACTCCATCTAGAGGAAGAAAGAAATCAGTAGTTGGGGGCAGAACGAAGAAGAGAAAGGGCGTAGGTGTTCAGCAATTTGTTTTACAGCCTCGTTCCAGTGTTTCTGCATCTACTGAAGCTACAAAAACGGTTCAGACTTCAGTGTCTGACACTCAAGGTGATTTCTTGCATAACTTGATGAATGCAAGTTGTTCGACAACTGCTGGCACAGCACCTTCAGCAAGTGTTGGTGCGCAGTTTGTTAATCAGCCAATAGGATCTACAACACCGGTTTTCACTTCTGCTACTGCAACTGCGTCTACACATTCTACACCAGATGTGACTTTTAATTTTGAAGAAGGTTCGGTTTCTTTTTCACAAGCTAGCATCTTGCAGAGTGCTTTATCAGAACATCAATCTTAGATTGACGCTTTGAAAGCTAAGTCTGAAGCACAGGAAAAGACCATTAATGTGCTGATGTTGGATAAAGAAGATTTGACTAGACAAGTTGTAACTCTCCAGAGTCGTGACAGAGTCAAGGATCAACAAATTATTCGATTGCAACGGGCTAGTCAGACTCAAGCCAAAATGCTTCTTGAGATGGGTGAGCAAATAAAGTTCTTAATGGAGAAATTTAAAGCTCAGGGGGAGATAGGAGACGGTTCGGGGTGTAATGAGGACCCAATGCGTTTTCTAAACGATGATCCCGACCAGGATGATCCTGAAGAGAATGTTAGTGGCGGACCAGGCCCATCTGGAACTTCGGGTTCGGGTGCTGGTGCATCATCTTCCCAGGGGGAGAAAGATTCGAGAGAAGCGGTACCGATTTCTTCAATTCCTTCTGATCAAGCGGCAAAAAGTTTGAATGAATTTGCTGAGATGTTACAAACACTTGAAGAAGGAGAATTTGTTGGAAATTTGACGGTTGAAGAGTTACAGCGGGTGTTCGATTTAAATGATGAAGAACTAAGAAAGGCATCTGAAAAAGAACTTGAGAAATATGAAGAACCTGAGCCAGAATCAGATGAAGACGTGGAAGGTATATTTGAAGAAGAAATTGAAGTGGAAGATATTACAGAGGAGGAATATCCAGATCTGTACTCCAACTTCAATAACAATCAAACTGGTGATGAGTTTGAAGTATTTCCGAAAGAGAAAGATGCTGAGGCTGAAGAAGTATTGAAAAAGAAAGAATCTGAGAAACCAGAAGACCCAGTGGTGAAGGAGGCAAAGATTCAAAAACAGAATCAGAATTTTAAAGAATTTATGAAGGCTTTTCATGCAAATTATATTCCGCCTCTGAAACCTATCAAGCAAAGATCATCTTTCAAGTTCAAGGGTCGGGTATCAGGAGAAATTATTAGTTGGATGTATGCTTCGAGCTTGAGGTGCTATGGAATTAAACGTGAAAATGGGATCCAGTACTTCAAGTGTGCCAAGGATTTCAGCAGTCTGCCTGTTTGGGATGTTCGTGAACTGACAAGGAAACCTTTTTGTTGTTATGGTGATGATGCGTTGGGTATGCACTTTAAGAAGATTCTCAAGAAAGAATGTCGTGAAGGATTTCAGTTTTTGGATCCTCAAAGATCAAAGCGACGTCGATCTACAACAAGAGTTCATGAACGAACGGGTAAGAAGCTGATAATTTTGGTGTTTCCGAAGAAGCCTGAGGTAATGAAGAAGATACCTCTGATGACGATGCAACAAAATTTCATCAAAGATCTGAGGTGGTGGTATTATAATGAGAAAACTGGTGAAGCGGTTATTGTATTGAAGGAAGATAATCGGGTTGTGAAGATCTATGATCCGATGTGGCTGATTAACTTGTCAAAGGCTGATATTGACGAGTTGTATCACAATCCAATTCTGTATCACCCTGATTACATGGACCAAGCGCTGAAGTTCCAAAGGGTGATAAGGGTTTGTTTTGCGTTCAACATTTTTGCTGGAAATAACCACGACTTGGTTTGGAAAGGTGATGGGTCTGCTACAGATACTCAAGGCTGATGAACAACGGTCCAGCTATTGCCAAGGGGGGGTTTGTTGATACACGAAATGGCAATGAGCTAGATCTGACGAAGACACGAAGTTTTGATATTTTGGTCTGGTGGCCGAACTCCGGCCGAACCGTGGCCGAGCCTTGGCCGAACCTGAGGTTCGGACAGGCAGAGGAGTTCGGACATCAGTAGTTTATATATAAGTGTTTGTGTCTTTGTAATTCAGTAAGTTTTGAGAGAGAGAGCGAATTTTGTGTGTGAGATTTCCTCTGTGTCTCTGTGTAACTCTGATTCTCTGCTAATACGAGATTGAGTTTTATTTACATTTGTGTGTTCATTTCTCACTTGTTTACGATTGTATTCGATCAATTCGACCAAACCGATCCACGATCAGTCACTTTCACCGAACTTGGAACAGGGTGTGTCGTATCAGAGGGGAATGGAGCGTGTTGAGTGTAACACAGGGCGTGCCATGTCAGAGACTTCTGTCGTTCTGCAAGGTGGTCAGGGGCACGGGGTGTGCTTCACGGAGCACGGGGCGTGTTGTGTCAGTCGTCTTGTCAGTGACACGAGGCGTGCTTAGGTATGCACGGGGTGTGTTGCGCAGACTGGTTCAGAGGCACGACCTAGACTTGAGCTGGCATTGAGCACGGGCCATGCAGGGTGAGGCACGGGGCGTGATGAACTTCAAAATATCAGATTTTTCTGCTTTGATCAGTTTTTCTTGCATTTTTTGTTCCTTCTGTGATTTTGGCTCAGTAAAACTTGAAAAAACTATAAAGAAGACAAAAACATTGTTTCTTTGTGATAGTTAGTCATATTTTACCTAATACGCGAGGGAGATTTGTCTATAAAATATGTATATTTTAAGGTACATTAAAACCTCTTTTATTTTAAAATTTTCAAAACACAATGCTAATTTTTTAACAATATCATGATATTTAATCAAATTATCCCCTCTCACTACATAAGAACCATTAACTTGGTTAGTTAATAGGAGAGAATAAATAAATACTTGTATGCACTTGATTCCCAAATCTTTTGGCTAGTTGTAACCCAACAATCGAAGCTTCATATTCAGCTTCGTTGTTGGTAGCTTGAAATTCACAAGATATGGATAGTGGTATTATGTCCCCCATTGGCGATTTTAGCAGGATACCCAGTCCTGTTCCCCTAACATTTGAGGATCTGTCTGTGTATACAATCCAGTTATCTTTAAGCATCTCAAGCTTCTGGACTTCTTTATCGGCTTCCGGTTGAATATCACTGCTGAAATCACCCACAAAGTCAAGCGAAGCCTATGATTTGATAGGTGTCCTTGGCTCATATCTAATGTCATAGGCACTAATTTTAACCGCCCACTTAGCCATCCTACCTGACATCTCGGGCTTACTGAGAACTATCTTAATAGGATAGTTAGTTTTTATAAGAATTATATGAGTTTCAAAATAATGTCTTAATTTAGTGGAAGCCATTATAAGTGCTAAGATTAATTTTTCAAGGTAGGAATACCTGGATTCTGCATCTAGTAGAGTTTTACTTACATAATATACCGGGTGCTACTGACCTTCATGATCCTTAACAAGTACTGCACTTACTGAGTTTCCAGATACGACCAAATATAAAGATAGTGGCTCCCCATCCAGTGGTTTCATTAGCAGAGGGGCTGATGAGAGATAAGACTTCAAGGAGTTGAGTATTTCCTTATGTTTCTCATTCCACTCGACTCTCTTGTTTTTCCTCAGGATGTCATAGAAGTCTTTGCTTTTTTTTGAGGATCTCGAGATGAATCTGTTGAGCGCCGCTATTGTCGAAGGCAGTTTGGGGATCCCGAACGTGGTCGTTAGCTTTCTTGGAGTTTACAACCATGTCATCAATATAAACCTCCATAGTGTTCCCCAGTTGCTCCTTGAACATCATGTTGACCAATTTTTGATAGGTGGCACCTGCATTTCTCAAACCAAAAGGCATAGCAGTATAACAATATATACCTATAAGGGTCATGAATGTTGTATGCTCCTGGTCGGAGGGTTCCATTTGGATTTGATGGAATCCTAATGAGGCATCCATGAAGGTGAGCATCTCATGGCCAGTTGTGGCGTCTACCATTGCATCAATGTGTGGAAGTGGAAAAGGGTCTTTAGGAAAGGCCTTGTTCAAGTCTGTGTAGTCTAAACACACTCTCCATTTTCCATTCTTTTTCTGCACCACAGCTACGTTGGCTAGCCACTTGGGATATTTAACACCCCTAATCATCTTTCTTTTGAGAAGCTCGTCAACTTCTTCTTGAATGATCACATTTGTCCCTAGTGAGAACTTCCTTCTGATGTACGGGCCTGAAAGAGTTATCAATAACAAGTTTATGAGTTATAACGCGTTTAGGGATACCTATCATGTCCTCATCTTTCCAGGCGAAAGTTGAGGTTCTAGATTTCAAAAGCTGGATGAGCTTTTGTTCGGTATCTTTTGGGATGCTCATCCCTGTCACCACCTTGACTTCAGGCTTCTCAGGTTCCAATAGTACTTTAACATCGAGCTCCATGTCCTCCTGATCGTCATGTACCTATTTCTGTAATTGCTATGCTTTACTCAACTTTGTTGTATTCTTAATTCATGATGAGTAACATTTCTTAGCTTCCTCCTGGTCGCTTTCTATCCTCACAAATCACCATGGTGTGGGAAGCTTGACACATTGGTTATAAGTTGAGGGAACTGCCTTCATCTCATGTATCCATGGCATGCCAAGAATGATATTGCAACAAGAAAGGGAACTGTAACATGAATTTTTTCGTAGAGTTTACCCCCCCCCCCCTATGGACACTGGTAGCCTGATGTCTCTAATAGTACTCTTAGTCTCGCCACTAAATCCAACCAGTACCGAGGATCTTGGAATGATGTCATTTTCGGAAATATTCATCTTTTTTAGCACATCAAGCTTAAATATGTTGACTGAGCTTCCATTATCTATCAGGATCATGCGGACAAAATGGTTAGTGATATATAAAGTTACCACTAAACTATCATGGTGGGGATCCTAGACGTTACACGGTCACTCTCGTCGAGCGATATTATTTTATCTGAGTCAATCTTGATGTCTGTACAGGTCTTTCACCTTCTTCAGACTTAGCCTCTTTGACATGCTTTTTTGCTGAAGAGTAGGAGGTGCCACAAATGTCTGAGCCTCCCGAAATAAAGTTGTTGGTTCTGGAATCCGATGGTGGAAAAGCTGCTCTTTTGGGAGATTTTTCAGGTTCCTGGATCTTGCTCTTCTTTCTACCCAGTAACTCTTTGAGATGCCCCTTGCTAAGCAGATAACTGATTTCCATCTGAAGCGCTATACATTTGTCAGTCATGTGGCCAAAATCTTCATGGTAGGCACACCACTTGGATTTGTCCTTCTAGGATCCCTATTTGTCATTCTTCCTAGGCCATCTTTCTTTTTCACCGAGATCCTACATGGCACACATCAAACCACCAATGTCAACTAAAAAACAATACTAAGATACCATGGGATATTCTTCTTCATCGTCATCCTGCTCCACAACATTAGTTCTTTGGTTGTCAGGTTTGGCATATGGTCGGGATCTGTATTGTTTTCCTGGAGAATTCGACTTCTTGGCGTTGCAATCGTATTTGGGGGTTCAAGCCTTTGATGGATCCTTTTGTTATCTTCTAGACAAATGAACCGTAGAGCTCTGCTACGCACTTCGTCCAGATTCCTGCAAGGAGTCATAACAAGATCATAATAAAAGCGGGAATCCTTACGAAGTCCCATTTTAAATGCTTCTACAGCTGCTGCCATATCAAGATGGGGAATCTCTAAGGATTCACGTAAAAAATCTGGCAATCTAATTACTGAGCGGCTCATCGGGCTTCTGAACCACTCAATATAATTGACCTGTAAGCTTCTCAAAGATTCTACTGCAAAAAAATTGATTATTAAATAGATTAACCAAATGAGAAAACGAAGTAATGGTGTTAGGAGGGATACTCAGTAGCCACTTCATGGTCGGGCCTATTAGAGTGGAGCCGAAGCCTTTGTACAAGCAGGCTTCCTTGATATCCGTTGGAATAGGGTTGATTTCCATCCTCTCCCTCTAATGTGCTACATGTTCCTCGGGATCCGTGGATCCGTCATACAACTTCATACTTGGCATTTGGAAACGCTTGGGGATCTCAACGTCACAGATCGGCCAAGGGAACCTTGAAATCTTGTGGCTTCCTATAGGGACCACAGGAATGGGTTATATGATTCTAGGCATGCTTGATATCATATCCTTCAGTTTCTAGAGCTCCCTAGCGAGGTCTGTACTGATTTCTGCATAACAAGAAGCATCCTGGTTAGGAACAATAGGAACGAGGTTAGACATATTACCAGAGTTAGGATCTTGAGTCTGGATTCTTAGGCCATATCCATAGCTCGTGGGTATGCTTGGTTCTGTAGTTGCCGCTTTCTACATTGGGATGAAGTATCCATGATGTACGTCTGAGTAACTGGTTTGAAATATTCCTACAGAAATAGAAGGGTTAAAATACTGGTATCTTTAGGGATCAAGACCTGAGGATCCTGCATAATTTGAATATCCCTGGGCCGATGTAGCTGGGAATTTCAATAGCTTCATAGTCCAAGGATCTTTAGGATGCAACATTGAGAATTCTGGTGGCATGACTTCTAAGAATCCGCCAGAGGACTTCGCGTGTTTGGCAGCCCGAGAACTGGCTGTAAGAGTTGTAGCAAAGCTCATATTTGTCACAGTTGAAGATCTTGGCTGATAGTGAAGTGGGTCTCAGGATCTTGAAACATTAAAATCGAGATGCCTGGTAAGTAGGGGACTCTGCTCTTCCACAAGTTTCTTGGATTTCTTAAGCTCCTTAATTTCCTTCATCATCGTCTGATTAGTTTTCTCTTGCTGATCCATCTGGTTTCTCACATGTTTAAACACATTAGTATTAGTGGCCCACAACAGCTACCACAACAATGCATCAACTAAAATCAAGAAACAAAGAAGAAATCCTGGACAGCTGCTCCAAGCGTATCGCTTGGAGCCTATTTTCCAGGGCTCCAGGCAGTTTTCCACATACTTAGCCAATTTTCTGCATTTTTCACTTTGGTTCAATGCATTGTACTTCAATCACATTTTGGCACTAAGAACTCACTAACACCTGCATTAAGGGGATTTTACTCAATTCATAAGATTTGATATTAGAATCATTAGTCGGGTAATGGTACCACCTTACCAAATCCGTTTGACCCGCTAACACATAATTCACCAAAACAGATTATTAATCATATTTTCACCTACAATTCTTCCATCATTTTCTTCCCTTGGAACATATACATTGTGCCCAGCTGCTTGAATACCCACTGGGGCAATTTAATGACTATAAACCCCATAGTTCCTCATCTTGTGGGACGCTCACTCCTGGACTCGGCTCTAGGCTGGGTCATGCATCAGATTAACGCATGAACACAAGGTACAACAGAGATAACTAAAGCAACAGAAATTAAAAAATTTTATTTATAATAAGCCAAGTTATAAGTAAAATGGAAATTTACAATGGATATCTACAACTAGAAAGGATAACAACTAATAGTTATGCTTCTATCTACAGTACTTATGCCAGCATGCCCGTATAGCCTTCCTCCATCAGCTTGCCCATCTAATCTACTCAAACCTAAGCCTTTCCCTTGATGCTCGAATCCTTAATATCACCTAATATACATACTTTAAAGGATCAACTTACGTTGGTAAGTTCTATATTTTTCTAGAAGCGTTACCTTTATCTCGTAAGTTTATTTCAATGCTTGGGCCTAATGGCCCCCTTTTTAACAAACAGTAATCAAATATAAACATAATAACATTATACCAAAATATAACCTTTAAACCATTTATTATTTAAACATTTATCCTTTAACCATTTAACTAAGCACTGTCTAGTGGAACCACGTTAGTTCCTCGGGTAACCGTCGCCACCCGAATACTTTTTCCGAGTAACCGTCTTTACCCCGGAGAATCGTCATCCTCCTCTTATAGTTGTACAACCATCGTTTCCTTTTTACTCAGACAATATTGCTTAGACCATTTCTAAAAAATCTATTTTGATTAACCTTTACTTTAGTAATCAAATAACATTTTAACCCCGGTCCATCACCCGGATATATAGTAGGCATTTTATAATTATAATGTTATTGTTAAAATATAGTGATACCTGCACTCGACTACTTCTATATCATTTCCTATTGTATTACATGTGTTTAAATATAGGACGTACCGCAACGTATCTACCACACATTATATACAAACAAATATGAGATAGTACCATCCCAATGTGGATTACATCTTATAATCACAACAAGGCCAATAAGATCATATTTATTCGACACTTATTCACATACACAAGCTTAGACCAAACCTTTACTCTTTCAATTACTCAAAACTACTTAGGAACTTTATATTACCCGTTCATTATAACCTTCTCGGAAACAGTTTATAACAGGTAATCATAATTTATAACATTTATAGGCATTAAAACATTTCACGTATGTGTATCAACGCAAAACAGGTAAAATGCATTTCAAATACTTTTCATATAACAATTAAATATATAACATTGTATGTATATCAGCCCAAAAATATTAAAATGTTTAGAACATTTAGAAAATGGGCTCATAGAACTCAGCTTACTCCTTTATCCAGTTAATTACGACAGAAGCTTCGTCGCGATTCCCATTTAAATCTAATCGCGTATCGCATGGCATTGACATGATGTCGAAGACTCACTCAAAAATAAACCCAATTACACGAATTAGATAGTGGTAAACGGGTGTCGACACAGGGAGATTGTGGAGTATGTGCTACTTTTATGAATTGAATTATACTAAATTAAAAACTTGGTTGTGTTAGATAAGTTGGTTCTAAACAACTAAATACTAAATTAACAAATAGAGAATAAGTGACAATCTAAACTCTTTTTTTTTCTTAACAATCAAATAAAGGTGATCTACTCAGATTTCAGATTTCCACATAAACAAACAATAATGATGCAACTGGAAAGAACCACATAGACATGGTTCATGTAAATGCAACTATCGTGATAAAAAGGGACAAAGCACTCGGGTTACAAACGCAAGGTTGTCACCCGATGATCAATCAATATAGAGATTAACCAAGTTTCCTAATCACTAAATCTCAATTACCAATGGCACCAAAAACGTATGGTTCACAAATTCGATTAAACAAAATACGAATAGTTACGAACAATCACATAAAACATCATAGTGAAAAGCATCGAATGCTTAGATCACTATTCTAGAAATAAAACACATCAATATTGTTGTTTACATCAAAATCTTACATCTGAGAAGAACACAAAGAACTAGCCACTCATGACGAGATCGATTGCAACGGTGATGATGATGATTGCCATTGATGATTCTCTGATGATTCCGATGTTAAAATTACGTCCGCCACTCTTCTCCTACTCCAAAATCGCCTCTGATGGTCTCTGGTTCGTCTCCTAGTTGTTGAGTTCGAGTTGAAACTGAAAAGACCCCAAAATTTCTCTTTTAATCGAGTTTTTACGCATCTGTAACCGCCCTCCACCCTCCACCATAAGCTACGCTGCCACCGTAGCTTACGGTGGTTTTCTCTCTGTTACGCTGGAAACATGGTGACCCACGGTGGCGTAGCTTACGTTGGGCCTAGGGAGATTCTCATTTATTTCTTTGTCTTCGATTGCTCAAACTCATTCTAACTT
The DNA here is from genome assembly GCA_039602395.1 of Deinandra increscens subsp. villosa. Classification (NCBI taxonomy): domain Eukaryota; kingdom Viridiplantae; phylum Streptophyta; class Magnoliopsida; order Asterales; family Asteraceae; genus Deinandra; species Deinandra increscens. The sequence continues at coordinate 21,328,589 of JBCNJP010000023.1, forward strand.
TTCCCAAACTTCTTGCACATCCTAGCTAGCTCGTTTACGCCCTGTTTTACACGCCAACACACAAGTTCTCGTAGTCATCTAGATTTTCAAACTAATCACATATAAACACTAAAACTTCACGTTTATCATAATTATTTACCAACCAACGGTGCAACCGTCACATCCCCACGCTTACCCGTTACTTGACCCCAAGCAACTCGAAACTATTTTCTTTTTTATTCCTCCAATCAATCCAGTCAAACCCAATTTCGGTCAAGGTTCCAAGTCATACCCTATTCCCGTATTTAGTCCTTTGCTAGCCAACACACATATAACAATCACATCGTAAGGATTTTAGCCAAACCTAACATGCTCTCGATCTTCTAAATATGCAACAAACCCTAGGGGTAATAAGATGAGTGGAATAGGCTCGGGGGGTCAATTGATAGGCAATAATCACAAAAATGGTTTCTAATGGACCCAAACCCCCGCCCCTCACTTTTACCAAGCTCATATATATAATGCATGAGGTCCTAACCCCCAAATCCCACACTCGCACTCATCCAGATGAGGCTTCACCTAAATGCATAAATCATTTTCACATGCATATGATAGCCAAGACCTCAGAACGCACCAGTTGCACAATTTCTAAAGTGATAAACACATATCCACACTCAAAGAATAAAGATTTCTATGTTAATCAAGAGTATAAGGCTCAAAACTCACAACATTGTGGAATTGGGTTGCCGATCTGTTGCATGAATTATCCAACCGGAAGCATGTTAACCTTAACTAAAATCCTACTAACTTAGGTAAGCAACTTTGAACATATAGGGGGAATCATGACTATGACAAGGAACCAAGACATCAACTCCACCATCAACCCGCAAGCCAGCAACAACATTTTATTAAAGTTTTAGGGTCAAGACTTTTAACAACTTTGTCAAAAATTAACCCCATCCCCGCACTTGGGATCATTGTCCCCAATGTATGGTTTTAGGGGTTTTGTAAGGATGGACACAAACACCACTCATCATCATTTATCAAAAAATTTCTTTCATCAAACTGTTTCAATAAAAAATCATCAGAAATTTTCTTCTCAAATGCAAGAATTTCAACATAACACCATATTAAAACTCCACCATCATACCACTGAGCCAGAACAACTAAACAAACTACTAAAAGCACACAAAACTAAGACTCCACCAACTTACAGATCCGCATACCAACACTGATAAAGACAGAAAAACTAATGACTAAAACTGAAAAAGATAAGGAGAGAAACGACCTTTAATAATAGCGCGGAGGATGTGGGCTGAAAATCTACGTGAACATATCATTGAACTCTCTAAATCCGAAAGCACCTGTTTCGCCTCCTTGCTGTTGTGGTGGTGTTGGTGCCTGGGACTGCCTCCGATAAACCCATGCTGAGTGATGAATCGGCGGGGTGGGATAGGTAGTTTTCCCATCATATGGTGGCAGTGTGGTGTAATCAACCATAGGAGGATCTTGCACCACCTCCTGACCAGCATGCCACTGATCATGCATTCTTCTCTAGCTATCATCCTCATAAAGGTGATTAACTTCTTGCTGGAAAGCGTAAGCATGGGCACGGTTCCATGTCTCCTGCCGATCGTGCAGCTATTTGTTAGCTCTTTCCTGACGCGCCCCCACTTGTGTGGTATGATCATATGACACACGTGCTAGGTCTGGCCAAAAGTAATAGTAATTTGGGTGCGCGTTCCTAATAACCTCACGCATTTCATCATCAAATGCCCAATTTGAACCCAATTTCATCATATCATACTTCAATGTTACTGACGGCCTTGGAACCTGACTAGAGCTAGTAGCTCTAGCAGCAACAATAAAAGCATCAACATCCGGTTCCGGGTGATCTTCATTCTCATCATCTTCCTGCATTCCCTCCCCATATCCTGTTTCTCCCTCTTCAACTTCTTCTTCTTCCCCAGAGTCTTCCTGATTGCTCTCTTTTGACACCGACCATTTTCGATTGCCTCTAACTATCCTCAACACATGGTGTGTATCACCATCCAAATACACCCAATCACCCCCCAAATTCTTTACATGGAATGGTGTAAACCTCTTGGCTTTCGCCACTGACTCACTTGTTATTACATCTGCCCTCTTAAGTAATGTCGTGATCAGTCGGCAATGGGGGAGAACTTCTCGATCAATGCTATCCCTGCTTAACCAAATGTTGTAGATCACCAAATACCTAAACGACACCATTGGTTTCCCGTGTATCATCGCATACAAAATTGGGACCTCATAAAAATGCACTTCAGCCTTATCCCCTCTACGGGGAATGATATTGTTTTGCATGATTAAGTGCAACAACTTAGGCTTCAACTTTAACTCCTCCCTGTGAAGCTTCTTCCTGTCTGCATCCGCCACAAACAATTCATCAAGCATCATATTCCAAGTGGAATGCTTTTCCGGGTGGAAGTAAAGATCATCCAAATACGGATACACATATTTCTTAGAACCCTTGCTATGAAATTTAGCAATCTCATTCAATGTACCAAAGGACATTATTACCTCGACATCATTCACCCAACCTTCCAGCTTTATCTTTGATGGTGTGGTTCCCACATGGAGTGTCAGTGTAGCTACCCAATCTTCGATTTCGTCCATGTATAACCGCTTACTCTCTCTATCATGACACTTTAAAGCTGCTTCCCAACCCAATGCCTTGAATTTTTTAGTGACACCAAATGGCTTAAATTCATCTTTTGCTACATCCTTCTCACAAATGAAGCCAGGGTTTTATCCTTCAATGAGTTCATCTTGGTTCGAAAGAATTCCTCTCTTAAATGGTCAGGTTGCTGACTTAAAGATCCCGATTTCCATTTATATGTTACCAAGCCCCTGTTTTCTTCTGCTTCTTTTTCTTGTGTTTCTCTTCTCTGCCTTTGAGCCTCGAGCTCTGGATTGCTAGAGGACCCAGCTGGTTCCTTCCCTTTGCCCCTGAATATTATTTTCATCTACACCCAATACAAATTCATCAATTAGGCTTGTTAATATTCACAATCAAACATTATCCAATCCCCACACTTGCTTGCAACTATGGTTGTGAGATTTTAACAATCAACATCCAAACCATTAATAATGCCATGATCCAAAAACAAGCCAAATTTTGTAACTTCACTAACAAAAATTCTGCATTTTTATAAATTCATGCCCTAACATCACAACCATATCAACAATGTAGCATCATTACTTCAAATAAACCTTAAATTCATGACTACAAGCAAGTGGGTACCAAAAATCACAACAATAAGCATATACCTCTATGACAATGCATATCAATTATCAATGAAAGAAAATCATACCTTGGAGTGTTGAATGGTGAAAGATGAAGAATGCTCAAAAACCCCCAAATGCACTTGAAATTTTCGGACTTAAAACCCCCAGAAAACCACTTCAGCAGCAAAATCAGAGGAAACTATGTTGAAATTATGAATCCTCTCGAAAATCCACTCAGGTTAGGCTCAAGAATCACTCAAATTGATGGAGATTTGAGAGAATGGTGGATGTGGGGAGATTAGGGTTCTTGAGAGGAGGATGATGAAAAGTGAAAAGGATGGGAGTGAATAGATACAAATCGATGGATGCGGCTTTTGTTTTTAGCTATTTTCTTTTTTTTTTATTTACATACTAAAAAACAAACAACAAAACAACCAAACAAACAATACCTGTGCAAGCCAGCCCGTCGGACCCCAGGTGCCACCGTAAGCTACGGTGGACCTGGGTGAGTTTTTTCGTCACCGTGGGTCAGCATGCTGCTGGCGTAAGGTAAGGAGAGCCCAGTGTAAGCTACGGTACCACCGTAAGCTATGGTGGGCACTGTAGAATTTTTCGAATTTGTTTTTATACGAACTAAAAATTTACATTAAAAGCTAAAAATGAAAAAACTACTGCTCTCCATATAACCACCCCCGTGAAAAACTCGTGTTGTCCCCAACACTATCCCAAACCACCGAAACAATTCAGGACCTCTCCACACTTGGACAATTCTACTGAAAACAAAGAAAAACTAAAGCAAAAGACAAAAGTAAAATGAACCTGTACAAGACTGAGAGTTAAGTCACCAGTCGACTCCGATTCGCCTCAATTTGCTTCATCATTAAGTGAGCTTAAAAGAAAACTCACCTTGTCCAACTCTAACTTGTGAATATCTTGGCCCTCTATATATGGCTTCAACCGATGACCTTAACAACTTGCATCACTTGATCTTGCATATCCTCAATCTCCACATCACCAAAATTTCCAACTCTTGTAATCACATACGGGCCCATCCACTTGCTTTTGAGCTTGCCAGGGAAAAGCTTCATCCTTGAATTGTAAAGCCATACCTTCTGCCCAACTTCAAATGATCTTTTTCTAATTTCGCATCATGGACCTTCTTCAATTTGTCTTTGTAGGCAGAGGCACACTCATATGTTTCATCTCGGATTTCTTCTAATTCACATAATTTAAGCTTTCTCAACTCTCCGGCCTCATTGTAATCCAAGTTGACATTCTTGATTGCCCACAATGCTCGATGTGTCAATTCCATCGGTAAATGACATCCCTTTCCATAAATGATCCGATAAGGAGTTGTTCCAATTGGTGTTTTGTACGTGGTTCGGTAAGCCCATAATGCATCATTGAGCTTCATGGACCAATCCTTTCGGTCGATGAGAACCGTCTTCATAAGAATTTATTTGATTTGCCACTTCGAGACTTCCACTTAGCCACTCGTTTGTGGATGGTATGGTGTGGCCACTCGGTGATTGATTCCATATCGCTTTAATAAAGACCCAAACTTGAAATTCTTGAAATGTGAGCCTCTGTCACTTAATATCACTCTTGGAATCCCAAATCTTGCAAAAGTGTTTGCTTGGACGAACTTACATACTACCGAATGATCATTTGTTCTTGTTGCAATCGCCTCCACCCATTTTGACACATAGTCAACCGTAACCAAAATGTATAAGCATCCATTAGAATTAGGAAAAGGGCCCATGAAGCCGATGCCCCACACATCAAAGATATCGACCACTAAAATCGGTTGTAATGGCATCTCATCCCTCTTTGAAATACTATCCATCTTTTGACAATTCAAACATCATCAAGCATACTCATAAGCATCCTTGAAGATTGTTGGCCAATAAAAACCACAAGTTAAGACTCGATACCCCGTCTTTTGTCCACTAAAATGACCTCCACAAGCAGAAGAATGAGCATGATTCAACACACCTTGAACTTCGGATTCGGGAATGCACCTTCTAATATTTTGATCCACTCCAATTTTGAATAGGTCCGGTTCATCCCAAATGTATTGCTTGACTTGGGCTAAAAGTTTTTGTCTTCTTCTCTTGTTCCAAAGTGCCAGCATCGTATCGTGGCCAAATAGTTGACATAATAGGCATACCACGGTGCGGTTGAGATTGCTAAATTATGTTCATCCGGGAATTATTCATTAATTTCTCCCATGTCATCTACACCTTCCAAAGGAATTCGAGATAAGTGATCTGCCACTACGTTCTCACAACCTTTCTTGTCCCAGATCTCTAAATCAAATTCTTGTAATAATAGAACCCACCGGATCAATCGAAGTTTGGCATCTTTCTTTTCCATTAGGTAGCGAACAACACTATGATCAGAATATACCACTACGTTGCTCTCCCAAATGTATGACCGGAACTTATCCAAAGCATAAACCACCGCAAGCAATTCTTTCTCCGTTGTTGTGTAATTCAATTGTGCCTCCGACAATGTCTTTCTTGCATAATATATGACCACCGGCTTCTTATCCACTCTTTGACCAAAAACCGCTCCAATTGCACAATCGCTTGCGTCACACATAATCTCGAATGGTCGAGTCCAATCCGGCGGTTGCAGAATGGGAGCTTGCACCAAATGTTCCTTCAAAACATCAAAAGCTCGCAAACATTCATTAGTGAAGTTAAAGGGGACATCTTTTAATAACAAATTGCACAATGGTTTAGTAATGACGCTAAAACCTTTACTAAATCTCCGGTAGAAACCGGCATGCCACAAAAATGGTCTTACCGCTTTTACATTTTTCAGGAGTGGCAATGATGAAATTACTTTTATTTTTTCCTTGTGCACTTACATTCCCCGACTTGGGACCACATGACCCAAAACAGTGCCCTCTTGGACCATAAAATGACTTTTCTCCTAACTTGGGACAAGATTTGTATCGACACATCGTTTCAAGAATTTTTCCAATTCACCAAGACACAATTCAAAGGTTGACCCAAATATGGAAAAATCATCCATAAAGACCTCAAGTGACTCCCTGACCATATCTGAAAAAAATACTCATCATACATCTTTGAAAAGTGGCCGGGGCATTACACAAACCAAAGGGCATCCTCCTAAAAGCAAAAGTGCCATTGGGGCAAGTGAAAATGGTTTTGTGTTAACTGTCGGGGTGGATTGCCATTTGATTGTACCCCGAATACCCATCTAAAAAGCAATAAAAATTTTAACCTAAAAGTTTTTTAATGATTCGGTAAAAAAATGGTAAAGAGAAGTGATATTTTGAGGTAGCAGCATTTAGTTTCCTATAATCAATACATACCCGCCACCCGGTTACCAGCCGAGTGGCAATTTGCTCACCTTTTTCATCTTTGATTACCTGAATGTCGGCTTTCTTTGGCACTGTTTGTGTAGGACTTAACCATGCACTATCCGATATTGGGTAGATGATCCCAGCATCCAACCACTTGATGACCTGTTCTTCACAACCACCCGCAAATTAGGATTCAACCTCCTTTGAGTCTCTCTAGTTGGCTTGGTATCTTCATCTGTAATAATTTTGTGCTTACCAATGGAAGGACTAATACCTTTTAGATCCGCAATTGTCCAACCAATCGTCGCCTTGTGAGCCTTCAATACATCCAAGAGTTGTTCGTGAGCCTCCTCCAAATTAGAGGCAATGATGATCGAAAGTGTTTCATCCTCACCCAAGAATGCATACTTCAAATGTTTAGGTAGCTCCTTCAGCTCTACCTTGGGTGGGCAAACTAATGATGGCTTGATGTCAAAATGGACCCCAACTGGTAAACTCTCAACTTGATGAGTCCATGGCGGTCTTCCATCTTGTATGGCCATAAGCTCCAACATTCTCTCCTCTTCCTCCAAGGCCTTGAAATGTACGTGTTCAGAGCTATCAAAAACACAAACTTCTACCACATCATCATCATAGACATCTGGTTTACATTAGTCCACCAAATCTGCAATAAAAAAACTCATCACCACTCAAAGAACTAGTAATGTTAGTAAAGATATTAAGGCGCATTTTCCTATGGCCAGAAGTCATATCAACCATACCAAATCAACAATTAATAATAGCATGAGCGGTGTTTAAAAATGGTCGACCCAAAATGACATTTTGTTGGTGATTGGTGCTCACCGTTGCCTAGTCCAACACTAGAAAATCGACCGGGTAATAAAATTCTTCCAGATTGACAATAACATCCCGAACAACCCCCCGGGGAAGCTTATGGGTCAAATAAGCAAGGAAAACGGTGGTATCAATACGTCTCAATGGACTAAAATCATATTGATCATATAAGCTTCCCGGAATAATGCTCACCCCGAACCCAAGATCCAATAACGCCCTTGTCATTTGAAAATCCCCAACTTGTAAATTATTTAAAGGCGCCCCCTGATCTTGAAGTTTAGGGGGAAGAACACATTTCAATGTTGCACTCACCCTCTCAGTTAAATCAACTCTTTTAGGCACCTTTTGTTGCCTTTTTTGGGTGCATAATTCTTTTAAAAACTTTGCATATGCGGGAACTTGTTTAATTGCCTCTAGTAGACATAAGTTCACTTTAACTTGCTTGAAAACCTGCCACATTTCTCTCTTTGAGGACCCTCTTGAATTACATTTTTCTTACTCGGGTCAAGTAAAGCAGAAGGAAATGGAACCGGAGTAGGTTCCACATCCTTGGTTTGATCATTTGAAATTTTAGCTTGACCCGGTTTTTTTAAAGGTTTTTGAAAAGTGACTGTTTTTTTAGGTTCTGCGGGTGAAGATTCCTCATCATCATCACTTTCCATGCCCGTCACATCTTCCACCACACCATCAACCAAATTGGGTGATGGACCACTCTTGTATTCCCTCCCACTTCTTAATGCACTTGATTGATTTGAACATTTCTAGTAGTATGGGAAGGATTTACCTTGGTGTCACTCGGGAGTTGGCCTTTATTCTTCTTTAAATCGGCTACCTCGGTAGCAAGTTGACCCATTTGAGTAGTCAAAGAATGAATATCCTTGTCACGTACCTCATCTTTCCGAAGCCTCTCATCATCCATTTGATTCCTCTTGTGCATCTCTTGTTGCATATTCTTGAGCACATCCATGACTTCATTACCACTTGAATTTCCCGGTGCCGATGATCCACTTGGTTCATTACCTTGTTGATTTTGCCTTCGATATCTTTGATTGTTGCCACCCTGGAAAGGCCTTGATTTGCATAATATTGACGAGGTGCCAGATTGGATTGGTTGGCACCTTGGAAATTTGGGTTGGATTGATTTGCTGAATTGCCATATCGGAAATTTGGATGATTCCTTAACCCCGGGTGATAGGTTTTTGAGTTCATGTTATAGTTCCTACCACCCTTCCTTGACCTTGAACTTGATTGACTTCTTCAAATTGCTCGGGAAAACCTTGGCATTGATTAGCTAAATGCCCCAATTCATTACAACTTGCACAAACATCATAGACTTAATTAGGGGCATGAATGGGTTCATTGGATACGGCTTGAACAGGTGATCTACCAATGGCATGTCTAGACCTCCTAGAAGATTGTGCCTTCCTCTTTGATGTCACCGTCATTTGCTCTAAGTATGCCCAATCATCTTGCTCATAAATCATAATTTGTACCAAAAGTGCCATTAGAGATAGACATTAAGTCTCTGGCATCTTTGGGTGTCAACCCCTCATGGAAAGCATTCAATAAATCCCACAAATCAATACCATGGTGAGGACAATTCTTCAACATCAAATTAAGTCTCTCGAATGCTTCATGAAATAGCTCACCTTGTTGTTGTTGAAAATTCCTCAAGTTTCTTCTAGCATCACTTGTTCTCTGATTGGTGAAGAATTCATCTAGAAACCGTTGTTGCATTTCAGCCCAAGTATAGATGGATGCGGATGGCAATGTGTGAAACCATCGTTTGGCTTTATCTTCCAACAAAAACTGAAAACTACCAATTTAACCGTATCGGGCGAAAAACCTTTCCCTCCAATAGTATTGCAAATAGAATCATATGCCTCCAAATGAAAATAAGGTTCCTCGATGGCCAACCCATGGTACTTGGGTAGGCTTTGCAATGAATTGATTCTCACCTCAAATGTTCTACCTTCCGGATTTTGAGGAATTACCACCGGTGATGGGTTATTTGTAATGATCGGCCTAATGTGTAATTCAATTCCTCTATCCGCATCACGGTTATGTCTTCTCGGCACTGCACTTGGTACTCCTTGCGGTAGCTATGGGCCTTGGGGAGGACCTTGAGGCGGAACTTGTTGTGGAACCCTTTGCCTTGGTGTTTACCCTTGAATTGGAGGTGGTTGTTGTATTTGCATGACTGGGGGTTTAATATACATTTGTTGAACTTGACCAATCGGTTGTCTTTGTTGAAATGCATATTACCCTCCACTTCATATTCCTCTTCATATTCTTCATACCTGCCTTCATAACCATCACTGTACCCCCCCCCCCCATACTGTCCCTCCACAAACGGTATACGTGTATGTTGTTGAAATCTCAGTTACTCTTGTGGGTGGGAACCCTGAGTAGTAAAAATTGGTGGTTGGGTTGAAGTGGTATGGGTTATTGGTGGGTTTTGTTGAAACAATGGTTGTTGACTTTGTTGAGATGATTGCCCGTAAGATGGGTAAAACTGGCAAAAAGATGGAATGCCTGAATAGGTTGCAAAACTGGATGGATATGATTCAGGAAAACTTGTTGAAGTGGTGGTGCTAGATGATGTGAGTACAGTGAACGGAGAAGGGTTTGAAGTAGGTGGAGGATTGGTTGGTGGTATCTATTTATCAGAAGGTGAAACTGGTGTGCCCACTGGTAGTTTTCCCGGTTCACTTTGTGTTTCCATGTTCTTGCTTTATGTACTCGGTAATCTAACAACTTTGTTTTCCCGATGTAGAATTCGGTTTCCTGCACGCTTTTTTGATTTCTGGATCAAAAAGTAATGGTGATGTGATGGTGACTTCCTAGTACGCATGCACCAGTGAGTACCTGCACATTAACACAACCCAGTGTAAAACTAACAAACAAACAAATATTACTACTAAATAACACACGCTGCACACGTCTCCCCGGCAACGGCGCCAAAAGTTGACGTGATGTCGAAAACTCACTCAAAAATAAACCCAATTACATGAATTAGATAGTGGTAAGCGGGTGTCAAACACAGGGAGATTGTGGAGTATGTGTTACTTTTATGACTTGATTTATACTAAATTGAAAACTTGGTTGTGTTTGATAAGTTGGTTGTAAAAAACTAAATACTAAATTAACAAATAGAGATTAAGTGACAATCTAAACTTTTTTTTTTTTTGGTTTTCTTAACAATTGATCTTCTCAGATTTCAGATTTCCACATAAACAAACAATAATGATTCAACTGGAAAGAACCACATAGACATGGTTCATGTAAATGCAACTATCGTGATAAAAAGGGATAAAGCACTCGGGTAACAAACGCAAGGTTGTCACCCGATGATCAATCAATATAGAGATTAACCAAATTTCCTAACCACTAAATCTCAATTGCCAATGGCACCAAGAATGTATGGTTCACAAATTCGATTAAAAAAATACCAATAGTTACGAAAAATCACATAAAACATCATAGTGAAAAGAATCGAATGCTTAGATCACTATTCCAAAAATAAAACACATCAATATTGTTGTTTAAATCAAAATCTTACATCCGAGAAGAACACAAAGAACTAGTCGCTCATGACGAGATCGATTCCAACGGTGATGATGATGATTGCCATTGATGATTCTCCAATAATTCCGATGTTAAAATTGCGTTCTGGTCACTCTTCTCCTACTCCAAAATCGCCTCTGATGGTCTCTGGTTCATCTCCTAATTGTTGAGTTCAAGTTGAAACTGAAAAGACCCCAACATTCCTCTTTTAATCGAGTTTTATGCATCTGTAACCGCCCTCCACCGTAAGCTACGCTACCACCGTAGCTTACGGTGGCTTTCTCTCTATTACCCTGGAAACATGCTGACCCACAGTGGTGTTTTGAGGACTAGCCACCACCGTAAACTACGGTGGTGGCGTAGCTTACGTTGGGCCCAAGGAGATTCTCATTTCTTTCTTTGTCTTCGATTGCTCAAACTTATTCCAACTTTTCCCAAACTTCTTGCACATCCTGGGTAGCTCGTTTAAGCCATGTTTCACCTGCCAACACATAAGTTCTCATAGTCATCGAGATTCTCAAACTAATCACATATAAACACTAAAACTTCACGTTTATCATAATTATTTACCAACCAACGGTGCAACTGTCACATCCCCATACTTACCCGTTGCTTGAACCCAAGCAACTCAAAACTATTTTCTTTTTTATTCCTCCAATCAATCCAGTCAAACCCAGTTTCGGTCAAGGTTCCAAGTCATAGCCTATTCCCAACTTTAGTCCTTTGCTAGCCAAAACACATATAATAATCACATCACAAGGATTTTAGCCAAACCTAACATGCTCTCGATCTTCTAAACATGCAACAAACCCCTCACAATATCCGCTCCCCTCGGTTCACATTTAAAAGCTATCATAATGAGCTAGAATGTACTCAATTGACTAATGTGTTGTCTCACTATCATAAGCTTGTACAACTCTCGAACCTCCATCACAATTTCTTTAACATGCATACAAATCAAAAAGGCTTACAACGAGTTGTAACTTGGCTAGGTGTAGGGTGTGGAGTAGGAATATTTGAATTGGCTTTAGTGATTCAGGCCGGCTTATTTATTACATGAGAAACAAACAACTAATATTTACATACTATGCTAAACAATAACTTATATAATAAACACTTCATATGTTTATTTCTACATTTTGTTATCTTAATAATATTCAATTATTAAGGCTAACCATTTTAAATGTCAAAATGACCAATATGCTCTTTAGGCAAATATCCTTTTCTTTTAATGATAATATGAAGACACGCATTCCTATACGTAGACGCTCACCCTGGGATCACCCAATGAGGTATGCTAGATCCCAGTTAGGATTTATGCAACACCCCCTCTTTACTAGAAACCCCAGAGTACAGGCGCTTACCCTTCTGGTTTGCACGAACTTCTAAGTACATAAATAACATGTGGTGTGCAATGAGGTGTATATAAAAATATAGCAGTTTTAGTGACACCTTTGTTGCATAAGCTTTTAAATTTATAAACACGATAAACTTGAACAACTAATATTTCACCACATAACATGGGCAAGTGCACCCATCGTGGATTCCTATAGTAGTGGTAAGTTGACCAAGATCGTTCAAGAATACAAGAAAAAGGAGGGCTCTTGATACTTTATCTTTGTTAACGTCTAACCAAATCTATTAAGTATAAAAATGTTTAATTAAACTAAACTAAAAATAAGAAAAGAAAATAAAGATAAAATAAAATGGTGCTTTTAGTTTTGTAAATCAAAGTTAATATTACTTGGGAGAGCGTACCAGTGGTTGAAGAAGATTGAATGAGTTTTTATAACCTTTCTTGAGATTATTCACTAGTAGGCAACTAGACCGCCTCTCAGCCTCAAATCTAGTGTCACTACTCTCCCGGGTGATCGTTTGCGAGGAGTACGAACCCTAGGGAACTATGCTGCTAGTGAACAAATGTAGTGGTGTAATGCCATTTAGTTATGAGGCCCCTTCTCAGGCCAGCACACCATACTCAACACGCCGTCATGAATCAGCAAGGGAACAACCATGCATGCCAGATATTTTATTATGAAATTATCTATTTAAGGGACTAAGGTTCGTTTCTTTCATGCACTGCTCTCGTGCATGCACGTCCGAGCCAAGTTCACAAACACGTACCATATCGGCTTTCATGAAGTGACAAATATTACCAACCCCCATTCCCAACCAAATACTTTCAGCCCGCACATGCGTGGTCAGCCGGGTTTGCATACATAGACGATAAGGACCCCGAACGTATCATGTATCATGGGACGCGAGTCACCCGAAGGATAAAGCATCGTCCCCCAACCAGGTGTCACAAGTCCGGTTGATGAGATTTCGACTCCTTAAATGGTCTTTATTACGTAGAGCACGTTTGGTTCAAAAGATAAATAATAAACTTTCAATAGAAAGGGTTTTCATAAAGTCATTTGACACACCGTAAGCGAGTTTATAAAGTCATTAACCAACCCACCAAAGGTTTGTTACTTCCCAAGTAAGTATAAGAGTTTAGCCAATCATGGCTTTAATGATTTGCTTGAGAGAATAAGAAAGATTCATAGACAAATACGTTGCAAAAACTACTTAAGTTAATGTTCTTATAAACTTTATTACAAAACATAAAAACACCAAATGGCTCAAGAGAAGAACAAAACTACACTAAATAAAGAGGGGAGGAGAATGGGCAAATTGAAATGAGAGCATTGGGGGGTATTTATAGGTAGGCTGGGGAGTTTAGCACGGGGTGTGTCTGTCGGGAGCACTGGGTGTGTCTGTCGGGACGGGGCCCTGCCTGACAGTGGGCACGGTCCGTGTTTCTAGGAAGTTTGGCATGGGGCGTGCTAAAGTATGTATCGGGCCGTTTTAAACTTATAAAAATGCCAATTTGACCTCAAAATATTCTTCCTCTCGTCGAGATACTCAAAATTCACTATTTATGGACCCCCGTAACTCATTTTCTAGCTCGAGATATGCTCCTGCTAAGTTTTTAGCGGTTGCTGAGCACACCGTTGTCTTCCGGCAGTTGTGCTTCGAGATGTGGTTGAGTCTTGGGGTTACCACTTTTTCTTGACTCGAGAGAAGGTCGTATGAAGGCATCATGTCCATCTTGCAAGGTCATAGCTCGGGTCCTGCCACAAAATCACGAAGTCTTCATATTTTCATAATTTTTGAGCGTTTTTTACTTCTTTTGTGATTTTCATCTGGATTACACTGAAAAACTAAAAAGAAAACAACATAACACTATTTTGATAATAGTTAGTCAGAAATAATCCAAAATGCGAGGAACATTTGATATAAAAATATGTATAATTTGATGCACATCAACCTGGTATATTAATATATTGTTATTTTTCACTTTTTAAGCCATATATATTTATTATAAATATAAACATACTACCATTTAAAAATCAAGTCCCAATACTTCCCAGATTGTTCAGTATCAATTATCTTTATTTCAAAACCCTTATTTTGACATAATTATCAAATAATTATCAAAACTCTTTATCATATGTAATAAACTTAGGGCTTTTACTTATAATATCATATTATAACATACCTTAAAATATTAGCCCCCAATTTTACTCCATTTTTTCAATTTTGGCAAAACAACGTTATGAAAACCCTAATTTTGACGTATTTTCAAAATAAATACCAAATGTTTCCCAAACCTGAAATTAACTTAGGACTTTCTTAAATATATTATTTTAGGATTTTCTATAAAAATTCAGACCCTAATTCCCACCCAATCACCCAATTTTAGCAAAACAATCTCAAGAACCCTAATTTTTATACATTTTTAGAAACCTGACAAAACAACAAAATTATCGAAAACTGAAAGAGGTTATTGTTAAGCATACCAAATAATGGTTGACTGCAGATAATCAGCTTCTAATTCTTTACGAGCAGCTCCAATTGCTCCGATGAAGTTTCAGACCAGATTAGGGTTTTTAGAGAGAAGATTACATAAATTGGTGATGAATTCCGGTGCAATTGAGCGTCTATTTATACCCATTAGGTGCGCCTAAGGGTCCTACATGTGTACTAGTGAGTAATCGAAGTAAAACGACGCGTAGATAGCCCAATTACGCATTCCAAGTCGTGAATAAGCTGCTAGTCGCTTTCTGGTTAACATTTAGGCGGAGATACGCGAAGGTCCAAGGAAAAAAGCTTCGCGTACCCTAAGAACTTTGGCAGTTTAGAAAATTTAGTCCTTCTAGTCTATCTTTACATTTTTAGCCCCAGACTTCTACGAAACTGTTAGTTTATGTACTAAAACATCTTTGGGAACATTTCTCATGGTTTCTAAGGCTTGGAACACGTACGATAATATACATATACATACGTATATAAAATTTGACCTTAACTCTTAATTACAGCTATGGTCCCTCATGAATACATCTTTTATAAAATTTTACCTTAACTCTAATTTACACATTTATGCCTCCAACTTTCCTCTAGTTTAACCATCCATTATTAAATTTAACTTAGTAGCTAATAATTTTCATTAGCTAACCCGGTTAAATTTCTTGACCCGCTTATTCAACCAATAACCCGAATAAAATAATACAATCAATTCATTATGAAATTCGGGATGTTACAACTCCACCCCCCTTCACAAAGGGAGTTTCGACCCCGAAACTAAAAGTACATACCTAAAGGTAGGGGTAGTATTTCCTCATTTCCTCCTCGGACATCCACGTGATGTCCGATCCTTTCTGGTGCTTCCACTACACCTTTACTTGTTCTATCTCTTTATTCTTAAGCCATTTAATTTTGCGGTCAAGAATAGCAATCAGCCTCTCCACATAATTCAGCTAATCATCAATCACTACATCATCCAAGGGCACATAAGCCATCTCGTCCGCTAAACATTTTCTCAAATTTGACACATGGAAAGTGTCATGAATACCACTAAGCTCCTCGGTAAATTCCAATCTATAGGCCACTTGACCCACTCGGGCGATGATTTTAAAGGGCCCGATGAATCTTGGGCTTAACTTACCCCTCTTTCTAAATCTAATTATGTCACACCCCAACCGACGACAGAATGTTACGGGGCGCGAGGATTGTCCAGATGCACAAAACCACTAATTAAAGTTGTAATATACTTAATCAAACTCATTTCTTTGCAAGAATATAACCATTCAATTACAGACAAATAACCAAACAATTACAATATGAATTAAAGTGTTAAACTAGGTCCATGTTCCTAAGTGATAGCATCTTGAGTCCTCATATATTCCTACCTGCAACATGTATAAAGTAAACTGACAACTACAAAGTAGTTGGTGAGCAATCCTAGTTTAAGTACATACCTAGTGTCTGTTTGGTATGAGGTAATGGAATGAGCAATGGAATGAGCAATAGAATGGAATGGGCTAGGGAATGAAATGGTCGAGGGGATGAAATGGATCATTACCATTCCATCGCCCTGTTTGGTTACCATGTGGGAATGAAATAAATAATTGCTTCGTATTGTTTGACGGTTAGTAAAAGCGAAGTTATCGAATATAATTAACCAATATTTCCATTTAAAATTAATATATTTGTTTTATATTTCTATTTTACAATGTTTTAATTTTTTATTTTTTTATTTATAATTTTTTATTAAATAATTTAATTTTTATTTTTATTTTTTATTATTTTTATATTTTTTTTTATTTTTTTTCTAATTTAATTTTATCTTTAATATTTTTTTTGTTTTTTTTTTGTATTTATTTTATTATTGTTTTTCGTTTTTTTATTTTTAATTTTTACCTTTTTTTACTTTTTATTTTTTCTATAAAATTTTAAAAAGAAATCTAATTGAAAAAAAAAACTTTCATTCCATTCCTTGAAGGAATCGGAAAAAAACACCCCTCCCCCATGGAATGAAAATCTTTAAAAATAGAAGGAATCGCATTCCTCATGTAATGGTCCATTCCATTCCAATGTGCTACCAAACATGTCATTTTTCATTTCGATGTAATGACTCATTTCATTCCACCCTCCATTCCTGCATACCAAACGCTACCCTAGTATAGTGAAAACATGTGAATCTTGTCATATGCTAGAATAAATGCGAAACATAACATGCTAGAACATTTCAAGAGTTACTATCCCAAAGTATAGGCTTTTGATGTGCTGAGTTCCTTTCCCGAAGGCTAGGCTTTTAATATGATGAGTTCCTATCCCGCAGATTAGGCTTCTAAATGACAAACATGAGAACCACATAGATAACACACTGAGATACATGCTAGCATATCACATAACACATAAATTCACACATAGTCAACAATCACATAATCTTTGTGATAAATACTGAGAAAGTGACACACTGATATACGATACATGTTGCAACCCAAATAATAAAATGAGAAAAGGGGCAAGATTACTCACATGGATAATAGTGCGAGAAACGAGATATAACACCGAGAAGCAAAAGAAGTACGAACTACGAGATTAAACTAATGATGTGAAACGAATAAATAAAAACGAAACACTATGACTACCGATTACGTTCCTTAAGAAATTGGGGAAATTAGATATATCAATTATTAAAAGTTTAATTTTAAATAAAACGCTATTTTGTACTTTAGTTATAACTATAGAGAAAGTTGTTTTAAAAAAACCAATGTGTCCAAGAGGAATTATTAGGAAATCATGTTTTAAAAATGATACTTTATAAACTAATGTGTACAAAACCTACCCTATAGTTTCAATAATTACATAAACGACCTAAAATTTATATTATTCCTACAATGACCACTTTTATGTTTGCAAACATAATTATATGTTATTAAAAATAGTCCAGAACAGATTTATAACATTTACCTCATTGCGTAATCATCCAATCGTTGAATTGTTTAGAAAAAGTCTTTATTTTTAACAGGTCAAAGGTTAAAACTTTAATCTTTATGGTTCTGAGTTATGTTTTAGAGTCCCAAAACATCAAAGTACACTTATACAACATATTAGAATTATCAGAAACAGTGCAATGGAGTTGAGTTACTTTTAATTTGATTTCCCTAATTAAATACAAAGAACACCGGGTTAACTTTTTGATATAATCAATATGAACAAAAACGACTTTCGAAGGAAACAATAAACAAATATTTTTCATGAAGAAACATACCTCAGAAAACGAGAAGAACGTTGAGAAATTGAACGGTCAAAATTCGGGCTGTTGACTCTTGAAATCAAGAACGAGAGGCTTTGAGACGCAATTAAGGGTTAGGAATCGTCAAGTGAGGATCCCTGAAGAGGTTTAGGGTTCTATTTATAATAGAGAGTTCATGTGGAGGTCTAATTCAAAGAGATAATGATAATTAAAGTTTGAATAAAATATTAAATGGATAATTCATCAATTTGATTCAATCTAGGATAGTTTTAGATGATCCAGGGATTTAATTCATAGTTATTTATAAGTGATAAGGGATAATTATAAGAGGCTAATTTAACATAAAAACGAGATGGGTTTGGAAGCTAAAAAACAACAAAATTGTCGTGAGGAGGAAATTTGGTCGCTAAAAATCATGTATAAGAGATAGAAGAACTGGAATGCTAACACAAAAATTCCCTTGCTCCAGTGGTAGACGCCCTTCTCTGCAACATTGACGATGCGGGTTCTAGCCTCGTGGCCAGCGATTCCTCTTCTTTTTTTTCTTTTCTTCTTCCTTCCTTTTTCTTTCTTTGTTTTTTTCTTTTCTTTTGTTTTGTTTATCTTCCTTCATTTTTCTTTCTTTCTTTTTTTCTTTTCTTTTTTTCTTTTCTTTTGTTTAGTTTTTCTTCGTTTGACCTCAAATTTTAAAAACTACACTAAAACATATATAAGAACATCATGGATCATTAAAATGTGATTTTTTTTAGATTTACGGGACTCATGGCTACGACGATTCACGAACAGAAACCGCGTAAAAATCATGAATCGATAAATTTCCATTTTGAATGATAACTCTTAATTACTAACATATAAACCACTCTTTGACTTTGTAAAATATCATTTAAACCGATCTGATCACTCATATCCAGGTGTTTTAAAGCTCCCCTAGTCTTTTGCTGCAATGCATCTGTCCTAGCTATAATATTATGATCCTAATTGGTACCTAGATTCAAGGGCAACCATTTGTTCCAAAGATTTTGATAAAGAGTAATTTTTAGTTAAACGAGGCTATCGGTTAAATGACGAACTTACACAAAATCCGTAAATCGTTTTAGTTCCAATAAACCAATTAAATCTTTTTTTTCGAAAATATTATCAAAGAGTATAATTCAGTAAATATTCGAAATTTCTTGATATATAATTAACTGAAGATGGAATACGCGTGAAAATTCAAATCAGGTCGGGTTTTTGCAAAACGGAAAGAGGCGAATATTACAAAATACTCCCTTCCACGGGGATACTTTCAACAACACATGATCTTCCTTCTCAAATTTTATAAGCCTACGCCTTCGGTCTGCATACGATTTCTGTTGACCCTGGGCAGCCTTTAAACGCGTCCTAGCTATATCAATCTTTTCAGCGGTGACCTTAACTACATCCTTGTGAGCCAATTCTCTTTGACCCACCTCTCCCAACACAAAGGGGTTTGGCATCTTCTACCATACAACATCTCATATGGAGGCATATTAATGCTTGCCTGTAACATGTATTCTAGCATCTGAATGGTTCTCTCACTCTGACCGTCCGTCTGGGGATGGTATGCGGTACTAAAATGTAACCTAGTACCCAGCATCCTCTGAAAATTCTGCCAGAATTGGGACATAAACCGCGTGTCCCTATCTGATGTTATCCACACTGGTATGCCATGAAGCGATACTATATACTTGTTAAAAACTTCAACCATCATTTCCGCGTTATAAGATTCTCTAATGGGTATAAAGTAGGCACTCTTAGTCAATCTATCCACAACCACCCATATAGCATCAACTCTTCTTACCGTCTTTAGCAACCCAGTGAGTAGGTCAATGGTAATATGCTCCGCTTCCACATTGGTATCTCTAAAGGTTGCAGCTTGCCATAATGCTTTTGATGTATAGCTTTAACTTGAAGGCAAGTTTAACATTTCCTCACATATATAACCATGTCCAGCTTCATACCGGGCCACCAATATTCACGTTTCAATTCATGATACATCTTTCTGGCTCCCGGATGAATCGAATATCGAGATTTATGAGTCTCCTCTAACAGCAGTTCCTTGACTCCGCAAGTATTTGGAACCCATAACCGCCCAAACCGATATCTATGACCATCGTCCTCCCGGACTAAGTCTTTCACCGCTCCCTTTATCCGCTCTTTCTTCTAATTCTCCTCTTTCACTGCTTCCTCTTGCACACTCTTAATTGAATCAAGAATTCTCGAAGTCACCACCATCTTCATCGATTTCACATTTATGGGGGTCAAATCCCCCTTTCTGCTTAAAGCATCCGCCACCACATTAGCTCTTCCAGGATCATAATGGATTTCACAATCATAATCTTTAATAAGCTCTAACCACCTCCTCTGCCTCATGTTCAGCTCTTTCTGATCAAAGAAATAGTTTAAGCTCTTATGATCAGTATAATTGATACATTTAACTCCATATAGGTAGTGTCGCTAAGTTTTTAAGGCAAACGCCACTACAGCTAACTCAAGATCGTGAGTTGGATATATGGCCTCATGGGTCTTCAGCTGTCTTGAAGCATATGCTATTACTTTCCCCTATGCATAAGTACACATCCAAGGCCGAGATAAGACGCGTCTGAGTACACTACTAAATCCCCCGTCCCATCAGGTAAGGCTAACACTCGAGCATGAGTTAACCTTTCTTTTAGAGTCTGAAAAGACTCTTCTTGCTTTTCTCCCCATTCAAAATTTACATCCTTTCTCGTCATTCGGGTTTGTGGCGAGGCTATCTTAGAGAAGTCTTGGATGAACCTCCTATAATAGCCTGCCTGTCCTTAGAAACTCCGTATTTCGGTCGGGTTCGTGGGTATCTTCCATCTTGCTACTGCTTCGACCTATGAAGGGTCCACAAATACCCCCTCCGCAATCACCACATGTCCCAAGAATTGTACCTCCCGTAACCAGAAGGCATATTTGAGAACTTCGCAAGCAATCTTTCCCGCCTTAGTGTGTCTAACACTTCTCGTAAATGTTGAACATGCTCCTTTTCACTTTGTGAATACACCAAAATATCATCAATGAACACAATAATGGAACGATCCAGCATTGGCTTGCACACACGGTTCATGATATCCATGAAGATCGCTGATGCATTAGTCAATCCAAAGAACATTACTAAAAACTCGCAATGTCCTATATCGCGTTCGAAACGCCGTCTTCGGGACATCCTCTTCTCTCACCTTCAACAGGTGATATCTCGATCTCAAATCGATCTTCGAAAAACAGCTCACAACTTGTAATTGGTCAAACAAATCGTTGATTCGGGGGTACTTATTCTTTACGATCAGCTTGTTCAGCTCACGATACTCTATGCACATTCTTCTGCTTCTGTCTTTCTCCATAACATAATAACACCGATGCGCCCCAAGGGGATACACTAGGTCGTATAAACCCCTTATCAAGTAATTCCTGCAACTGCTTCATTAGTTCTTTCATCTCGGTAGGAGCTACACAATATGGGGCATTGGTCACGGGTTTGGCCCCCAGTACCAAATCGATGCGGAATTTCACCTCTTTATCTGGTGCTATACCAGGAAGATCTTCACGAAAAACATTCTGGGATTCCCGCACAACCGGCACCTCTTTAGCTTTGTTACACTCCAGCTTCGTATCCACCACATAGGCAAAATAAAATTTACACCCGCGTTGGATGTATTTCCAAGCCTTCATTACTGAACACAGCATGATCTCACTCTTTCTTTCTCCTTAGATAACAACATGTTTCCCGCATGGTGACATTAATACAATCACCTTGCGGTTACACACCACGTTCGCTTGGTACTTATATAACCAATCCATTCTCACTATCACTTTGAATTCCTCCATCATCATTGGGATTAGGTCAATCAAATAGTCTTTATCTTCTATTGAGATTTTACAATCACGATACACATCAAAGAATAAAACACTCATATTATCTGCTATTTCTACTTCTAAAGGCATAGACATCTCGTTTATAACAAATGAGGGGTGACGAGTAAAATCATTAGAAACAAATGATCTACTCGCTCCTGTATCAAACAATACATATGCAGGGATAGAATTGACAAGTAAAATACATGTCACTACCCTTGGGCCCACTTTCCCTTCCTCCATCGTTAGCTGATAGGATATTCCCCTCGCCTGAGGAATATCCAGCTTCACCTCTCTTTGACCTGCCCCGAGCTTGGGTTTTGGCATTCACTCTTTTTGTGTCCTATTTTTTCCGCATCCAAAACACAATCATGCGAGACTGGGATATTGAGCTATCACGTGTCCCGTCTTCCCCACAACCATGACACTCCTTTGTTAGTAGAAAACACTCTCCCTTTTGCACCCTCCCATAATGTGGACAATCTGATGATCCACCTTTCTTGTTTTCAGCTTTCTTGGGTGACTCATTCACCCTTTGTTTCTTGCTCGGGGCAGAACTGCTTTTCGCTCCCGTGTTTTCACCTCTTTCCACCTGCTTTTTCAGTTCTAACTCTCTCCCTCTCTCGACAAGCATTCATTAGCTCCTCGAGAGTTGCACATCTGGAAGCATTTATAAACTCCCTATAATCAGCATGTAGCATGTTATTGAATTGATATACCTTCTTCAGTTCTCAGCAGTTCTTTGCAAAATTTTACTCTATCAAGGGTGTCACACCCCCAATTTCCACTAACGGAGTTTTACCGTGTGGGTGTGATCAAGCCTAAGTTCATGTCACTAAAACGTTTGCAACCGAATCTGACTAATGCACGTAGGATTGACCTACGCGTTTTACCTTCCCCATGTCTACCCGATCACGGAACATATAGGCTGACATTGTTCTCAGTCCGACCGCCAGTCGGGTGGTGCATCTCGTGCCCGCTGAGTGGGGTTTGTCAGACCCCAGTAGTACTACTCAATATCACCTCGTTTTTCAACTATCAATGGTCCTATTAGTAAGGGTTTTAAGTGGGTAAGAATTTAAGTGAACATGTGATATAACGTGGATTATTACTATAACAAACAAATAGTAGTTGTTATCACCCTAAACCGGGTGTAACCTAAACAATTGTGTGTTATCATCTTAAACCAGATGTAATGAGAAAACAGTTTGCGTGCCACCATCCTTAACCGGATGTAGTGTAACGGGGTTGTGAAACTCACCTTAGGGAGCGTTGCTACAAGCTGCACTTGGACCAAATGTGTTTTGGTTACGCACGACCTAATATGACGGATATGTGCTAACCGATTAGAGATTGTCGCTAGGACGAATTGTTTATGAGGTTGCCTATGACTTAACACATAGCAAGTAAAAATGTAGACCCGACATACTGACCCGGGGACACGATGGTTGATCATTTACAGGCATAACGTTAGTTCAGTCAATTAAGATATTTACATGAGGTCATGCAGGTTTAGTTTTCAAACAATTTCATGGAATTTCATGGCTCACAACAAGGCCTATGCTACCATGCACACACTTATGTCCTAAGACACTCTAATACGTCCACAACTTTCATATATAACAATTACACATCAACAGGGTTAGCAAAAACGACCAACTACACTCATACAATGCAAAGCTGATGGGGCGGCTTTGGACAGTCTTGTCTTTCCCACTGTGGTGAGAGACTTAGGACTTTGTATAGTGATTTTTTTTTCATTTAAACAGGTTTCACAACAGGTTTGAAGCATGTTTGAGCACAAAGGATCATATACAAAGCACATTGCACCCTAGCAGTTACTAACCGACCAATCACATAAATTCATGTCCGGAAGACTAGCCCGTAACCTGGTCTAAACCCGAAATGAAGTTATCAACTTTTTCAGGTGTGTACACTGCTACAATCCAAACATATTTCATGTAGAACTAAAAAATTAAGTCACGTAGTAGCATGCCCAAAATCATCATATAAAGTAGTAACTCCTGGAAAGATTCTGTTTGCACACTGATCTTGCTACCCCAGGTTCAGTGTCCAAAAAGATGACTCAGGGCACATAATTATAGCCAAAATAAATCTAAGACACTAAATTTCATTATGCAAAAAAAAATCACTCAATTTAAATTAAAATTGATTGAGTTATGACACTTAGAAGTTGACAAAAATTCCAGATCACTGTTGTTATGTAAAACTGTGGATGCTGTTTTTAACAACCCATAACTTATTCAAATCTAGATTTGTACCACCAAACTTTCCAGATCATAATTTTTCTATAACCAAAACATTTTTCATTTGCAATTCACACCCATAGCACACTCGCATCATGTTCATACAATCACACAAAGTCATGAACTCTAAAATAGGACAGATTTGCACACTTAACTTGTGACAGAAATTTCAATGACCAAACAATGGAATTAGAACGTTTATGAGTAGCCAAAAGAAAGATAAGACAATAAAAATTGATATGAAAAAAAACACATTCACTGGACCAAAATTGACCGAGTTATGACCTGTGCAAAATGCCTAAAAATTATGACAGATTTGTCAAAAAAAGGGGATTTACCAATTGATGATTAACAATGATTTGGACCACCATCCTAATATAAATTGACTTCTTATGATCAAAGTAACATCATACATAAATTTTACAGATTCCTTGTGCATCCAAATCAATCAAATAGTTCAAACAACATACTATTAACAACAATCGATGTCAATTAGGGTTTTTAGCTACATTAAACATGTCGTAGGATCAACACATAATTATGCGATTATCACCAAGAATATTTTAGAACCCTAATTGGATGATGATCTTACCTTGAAGAAAACATGAAATAGATGGAGGGAGGGTTCTTTGCAAACTTAATTGGCATTGAATCTTTAATCACTTGACAAGAAATGAAAGGATAATAATTCTTTGTGCTGCTTGGGGACTGAAAACAAGAAGATTGGGGAGGTGAGGGAAGTGTTGTACGTAAGAGGGATGAAGGGGGTGAGATCCACGTTTTTAGGGGGGGAGATATTAAGGATGATTAGTTTAGGAAATTCACATGTAGTCCCCCTAGTTTCTCTTATGCGCAAACTACACCCAAACCTATTCACTAGATGGATTTTCGGCCAAGGAAGGATACAAGGTGTCCAGAACTTAAACTTTGATAAATGGTAGGACTTGGAATTTTACCAAGTGTTCTAAATTTGTTTTAAGATATAACATGTAGCAGGGATTTCTAATTATCATGTACGTACACAATCATAATTTACAAGTAACGCTAATTACAGATAACACCTAATGTCACTCAATCAATTAAAATAAGTTATTTACATCATGATTATTTATCTAACGTTCATATGATTGATCAACCTACAGTCGGGGACAGACCCGGTAACATAAAAGTACATGTCACTGAAGTAACACGTAAAAGGGTAAAGGAGTTTCTTAACGGAACTAATAGGATAGCTAACAAGATTGACCTGGGAATTTGCCAGGTGTCACATCATCCCCAAGTTGAAAGAATTTTCGTCCCGAAAATTAAGGTAATTTTTGAGGTACGCTGAACAGTTGGGTGCGATGAAGGAAAAGGAAAATAAGAAAATTTTCTAGTTATGACATCATCCCCAAGTAGAAAGGAAATTTCGTCATGTAGTCCCCCTAGTTTCTCTTATGCGCAAACTACATCCAAACTTATTCACTAAATGGATTTTCGGCCAAGGAAGGATACAAGGTGTCCAAAACTGAAACTGTGATAAATCGTAGGACTTGGAATGTTACCAAGTGTTCTAAATTTGTTTTAAGATATAACATGTAGTCGGGATTTCTAATTATCATGTTGTACACAATCATAATTTACAAGTAACGCTAATTACAAATAACACCTAATGTCACTTAATCATTTAAAATAATTTATTTGTGTCATGATTATTTATCTAACATTTATATGATTGATCAACCTACATTTGGGGACAGACTCGGTAACATAAAAGTGCATGACACTAAAGTGACACGTAAAAGGGTAAAGGAGTTTCTTAACGGAACTAACAGGATAGCTAACGAGATTGACCTAGGTAGGAGCTACACGATATGGGGCCCCGGCCACGGGTTTGGCCCCCGGTACCAAATTAATGCGGAATTTCACCTCTTTATCTGGTGGTATACCAAGAAGATCTTCAAGAAAAATATCTTGGGATTCCCGCACAACCAGCACCTCTTTAGCTTCATTACACTCCAGCTTTGTATCCACCACATAGGCAAAATAAAATATACACCCGCGTTGGATATATTTCCTCGTCTTCATTACTGAACACAGCATGATCTCACTCTTTCTTTCTCCTTGGATAACAACATGTTTCCCGCTTGGTGACATTAATACAATCACCTTACGGTTACACACCACGTTGGCTTGGTACTTACATAACCAATCCATTCTCACTATCACTTTGAAT
>JBCNJP010000023.1:21355538-21459669 GCA_039602395.1 Deinandra increscens subsp. villosa
AGGACAATCACTGTTAATAAAGGTATTTTCCATCCCCTCAAACCATTGAAGTAAACCAATAGGACCTTCAGTGCCCTTGAATTTAGGAGGATTGCATGAATTGAAGTGCTTGAAGGTACAAGCAGAAACAGCAACAGCATTGGCAGGGTTGGTATTTAGGCCCTGCTGGATCTGAACCACGATGTTCGGGAGGACCTTAGCCATTTGTTTTGCAATAACCGAGGCCATTTTCCGACCGCTATCACCCTTACGACGCCCCTTAAAATGGATCGACATTCTGAGAAGGAAGGAAACAAGGATTAGAGATTAGATAATGATGTGATCGATAAAAAAAATTTAGAGTTCATGATGTTTTGAACACAAATAGATGTATATGCATATGCGTATGTGTGCGTGTTAGTGAATCGTGTAGTGTCACTTGGATCGACTTAGTTCTAAAACATCATTTTAAACATAACCGCGTGAAAATCACAAAATCGAGTAATTGAGATAAATCGTATCGGAGTGGTTCTCACCTCCCGATTGAGAGGCTACAACCGAGACTAATCAGTTTCGAGCCCTAGTGGTAAAACATGCTTTGGCCTAATAAGTTTCAATGCTCTCGTCGGGGCGTCCCAGGTGAGCGTCCGGGCCAGCGGTTGATTGGGTTTATGCGCAACGCTTTTCTAGATAGAGACCCCAACTACCGGCGTATCCACCCTTCCAGTTACTACATGTTTACCACCAAAACCCTAATTCTAACGAGAGTTGAATATCGAGAAAACACAGTTTTCCTAAATAGTACGTAAGGCACCATTTTCTAAGGAAGAGGCTAGGAAGCCTTAGTGATTTGTGTATGTGGGTGTTGACCAACGAGACACGAGACTTTGGTTGAAAATAGAGGCACAATTAAGAGCATACAATGGACAAATAATTTTAACTAAGCATGCAAGGCATGAGGTTCTCATGCAGGACGCCTAAGGCAATAGTCTAGGTCAAACCGTTTCTAATAACCTAGATCCCTATAGCCGTGGCTCTGATACCAATCTGTAACACCCCAACTGACGACGGAATTTACGTCGGGGCGCTAAGATTGTCCAGATGCTCACAACACTATTAAAGTTGTTATATTTAATCATGCCAAATTTTCATAAAACAACCATAAAAGTCAAACATAACATGCCACAAAACATTGAGTTCATATATCTCAGAAAAGTTCTAGTTTTATTTAAAAGGTCCACTAAGTCCCATGCATATTCCTATGGTGTCGATAATAACATCAAACAGCAGCACCTGCAACATGTAGAAAATATGGTCAACTACAAGAGTTGGTGAGTAATCACAGGTTTAAATAAATATATAATTTGAATAAAAGCGATTCATGCGTCAAGTGTAAATATCTAAATCATGATCAACATGTATGAGTAATGTGCACCAATCCTAGACAAGTAAGGGAGCAATCACCCAGTGCCACACGCGAGGCAGGCCAGATGGGTTGTTAGCCAATGGATCTATCATTGTTGCAACGGCTCGATGGTTAATGGTACACATGCGATTAGAGACTAGCGACTAGCGATTAGAGAATACAACAAACAAATCACAAGTATCACATAATCAAAGAATCACACATAGAACACATAGAATCGCATGTTTTAAACTGATTGTTGGTGTTGTTTCGTTTGTGTAATGAATTGGAGTTCGTGCCAGATCACAATATTGTGGCATTCATGATACCTCCACCAGCGGACAGTCAAGAGCTGTTTGGCTCACTAATTGCTGGACTCAATAAAAGTTGTCTTAATTCTGAACTAAGAGCCACTCCAACTGTGTGTAAGAGAATGGTTCGTGATTTCTGGTCTACAGCTTCTGTGAGTCGAGATAAAACTGCTCTGGTTGCTAGAATTCAGGATACTGAAATTGTGATCAAAGAGGCTGATATCCGTAAAGCTTTAAATTTCAATGATTCACCTGATGATCCCATTGAGTATCCAAAGTCTACTATGTTACATGTCCTGCATGATATGGGCTATACGGGGATAGCTAATAGAACTATGAAGAAGGACATACTTATTTTCTGGAAAATGTTGGTTCATTATCTTCAAAGATGCATAATTTCTAAAAAGAGCAGCACTGATGAACTCAATCAGCAACATACTGCTGCATTTGTTGCACTGGCAAAAGAGTGGAAGTTCAATTTTTTCTAGAATGATGCTTAAAGATATGCAGGCTATTGCAATCAGAAAGAAAGATAAATTCCCTGCAGTACCTCAGTTCGTACAAATGATTTTGGATGATAAATATCCATAGCTGGAAAAATTTGATGATTTATTGGATCTGAAGCCAATGGGGATGGATGTGTTTCATCTGATTAATCCTTCTCCAAAGCCTGGAAAGAAGATTGCTCCAATTGGAAATAAATTTGGAGTATTTGCTATAAGTACTTTTGATCTTCCTGTTTCCACTTCATTGAGATCTCAAGCAATTGTTGTTGATGAACATGATACAAGGCAACTTTCTCCTGCCATTGAAGAAGTTGACGTAATTGATTCTGAAACTGAATCCGATAAAACCCTTGAAGAGATCATGATGAATCTATGCAACAGGTTTCTGAGATTCCTCCTCTTGGAAATCCTGTCTCTGTAAATGTGTCTCCTGATGCTGAAGCTAATGTAGTCGTTGAACAACCAAGACCCTTGAAAAGAAGAAGAAATCTTGATCCCGGACCTTGTAAAGGATTATTTTAGGCTTACGCATTAGTTTTTGTTAACAGTGTCTTTGGTCTTTCATTGTAACTAATAGTGGGCTTTATTAGAGGGTTTTGGGGTTAATTATAAAGGGTTTAGTGGGCCAGCTGGGGGCCTGGTCATTTTTAGGGTTGAGGAGGTGATGATTTGCGGAC
Source organism: Deinandra increscens subsp. villosa (assembly GCA_039602395.1). Classification (NCBI taxonomy): domain Eukaryota; kingdom Viridiplantae; phylum Streptophyta; class Magnoliopsida; order Asterales; family Asteraceae; genus Deinandra; species Deinandra increscens. The sequence continues at coordinate 21,358,417 of JBCNJP010000023.1, forward strand.
TCTATATAAGCAAATCATCACCTACATATTTTGGTTGTTGATTGCAGTTTTACTCAACCCAGTTTTGGTTTCTTTAGTTGTTCTAATACAAAATTTGCAGCATTTAATCGTATACAAGTAAGTGTTTATCGTATTTCACAGTTTACATTCATTATTTCTTCCTTGAATCATTAACGAGACGTTATTCCGCAACCTCTCGTGTGACTGATATCGTGTACGATCTGATTTCGATCCTACAATTGGTATCAGAGCCAAGAAACGAGAGTTTCACGGCTCACACGATATCTGATTCAAGCATTTAACGATTTGCATAAGATTTTGCAGGTTGAGAAGAGAAAGAACAGATCATAAAAGAGATAGGGAAAATATACAGAGAATTTTATAATTTCAACTCTTGTGGATTCATACATGTTTTGGTTGTTGATTGCAGTTTTACTCAACCAGTTTTGGTTTCTTTGGTTGTTCTAATACGAAATCTGCAGCATTTAATCGTATACAAGTAAGTTTTTATCGTATTTCACAGTTTACATTCATTATCTCTTCCTTGAAAATCATCAACGAGACGTTATTCCGCAACCTCTCGTGTGACTGATATCGTGTACGATCTGATTTCGATCCTACAATCATGTTCATCTTGCAAGGTCATAGCTCGGGTCCTGCCACAAAATCACGAAGTCTTCATATTTTCATAATTTTTGAGCGTTTTTTACTTCTTTTGTGATTTTCACCTGGATTACATTGAAAAACTAAAAAGAAAACAATATAACACTATTTTGATAATAGTTAGTCAGAAATAATCCAAAATGCGAGGAACATTTGATATAAAAATATGTATAATTTGATGCACATCAACCCGGTATATTAATATATTGTTATTTTTCACTTTTTAAGCCATATATATTTATTATAAATATAAACATACTACCATTTAAAAATCAAGTCCCAATACTTCCCAGATTGTTCAGTATCAATTATCTTTATTTCAAAACCCGTATTTTGACATAATTATCAAATAATTATCAAAACTCTTTATCATATGTAATAAACTTAGGGCTTTTACTTATAAGAGTGATGTTATAATGAGAAGTTAGGTGAAGATAAGAAGGATAAGAAGCCTTCTCATCCGTTAGATCTGATGATCAATGGCCCAGATTTATTCCCTTAATTAAAACTAAAAAATAAAAGGTAAAAAGGATTTCCAGGGAGAAGAGGGGCAATTTGGTCAAATTGTCATTTTTCTCTTTCCCCGAATTATTAAAACCTTCATAACTTTTTCATACGATATTATTTTTTTATAAAAATTACACCATAAAAACAAACGTTTTTTTTATCTTTAAAACGCATACAGTATTGCTATATAAAAAATCAAAAAAATTTTTTTGCTATTGACGTCAAATATGACACAAGACCTGAACATATGACACAACGACCTGAACATATGACACAATGATCTGAACAATGTTTAGAATGTTCAGGTCATTGTGTCATTGTGTCATATGTTAAGGTCGTTGTGTTATATGTTCAGGTCATTCACACAAAAAAATTTTATATAGCAATATTGTATGGGTTTTAAAGATAAAAAACGCTTGTTTTTATGGTGAATTTTTATAAAAAGATAATATCGTATGGAAAAGTTATAAGCATTTTAATAATTGGGGGGAAAGTTAAAAATATGCAAGTTTCCAAATTTGCCCCTCCTTCCTTTGACTTCTTATCCTTCTTATTTGACCAAAACTTCTCACATGAACTTTTCTCTTACTTATAATATTATATTATAATATACCTTAAAATATTAGCCCCCAATTTTACCCCATTTTTTCAATTTTGGCAAAACAACGTTATGAAAACCCTAATTTTGACGTATTTTCAAAATAAATACCAAATGTTTCCCAAACCTGAAATTAACTTAGGACTTTCTTAAATATATTATTTTAGGATTTTCTATAAAAATTCAGACCCTAATTCCCACCCAATCACCCAATTTTAGCAAAACAAGCTCAAGAACCCTAATTTTTATACATTTTTAGAAACCCGACAAAACAACAAAATTATCAAAAACTAAAAGAGGTTATTGTTAAGCATACCAAATAATGGTTGACTGCATAAAATCAGCTTCTAATTCTTTACGAGCAGCTCCAATTGCTCCGATGAAGTTTCAGACCAGATTAGGGTTTTTAGAGAGAAGATTACATAAATTGGTGATGAATTCCGGTGCAATTGAGCCTCTATTTATACCCATTAGGTGCGCCTAAGGGTCCTACACGTGTACTAGTGAGTAATCGAAGTAAAACGACGCGTCGATAGCCCAATTACGCATTTCAAGTCGTGAATAAGATGCTAGTCGCTTTCTGGTTAACATTTAGGCAGAGATACGCGAAGGTCCAAGGAAAAAGCTTCGCGTACCCTAAGAACTTTGGCAGTTTAGAAAATTTAGTCCTTCTAGTCTATATTTACATTTTTAGCCCCAGACTTCTACGAAACTGTTAGTTTATGTACTAAAACATTTTTGGGAACATTTCTCATGGTTTCTAAGGCTTGGAACACGTACGATAAAATACATATACATACGTATATAAAATTTCACCTTAATTCTCAATTACAGGTATGGTCCCTCATAAATACATCTTTTATAAAATTTTACCTTAACTCTAATTTGCACATTTATCCCTCCAACTTTCCTCTAGTTTAACCATCCATTATTAGATTTAACTTAGTAGCTAATAAATTTCATTAGCTAACCCGGTTAAATTTCTTGACCCGCTTATTCAACCAATAACCCGAATAAAATAATACAATCAATTCATTATGAAATTCGGGATGTTACAACTCCACCCCCCTTAAAGGGAGTTTCGACCCCGAAACTAAAAGTACATACCTAAAGGTAGGGGTAGTATTTCCTCATTTCCTCCTCGGACATCCACGTGATGTCCGATCCTTTCTGGTGCTTCCACTTCACCTTTACTTGTTCTATCTCTTTATTCTTAAGCCATTTAATTTTGCGGTGAAGAATAGCAATCAGCCTCTCCACATAATTCAGCTAATCATCAATAACTACATCATCCAAGGGCACATAAGCCATCTCGTCCGCTAAACATTTTCTCAAATTTGACACATGGAAAGTTTCATGAATACCACTAAGCTCCTCGGTAAATTCCAATCTATAGGCCACTTGACCCACTCGGGCGATGATTTTAAAGGGCCCGATGAATCTTGGGCTTAACTTACCCCTCTTTCTAAATCTAATTATGTAAAACCCCAACCGACGACAGAATGTTACGGGGTGCGAGGATTGTCCAGATGCACAAAACCACTAATTAAAGTTGTAATATACTTAATCAAACTCATTTCTTTGCAAGAATATAACCATTCAATTACAGACAAATAACCAAACAATTACAATATGAATTAAAGTGTTAAACTAGGTCCATGTTCCTAAGTGATAGCATCTTGAGTCCTCATATATTCCTACCTGCAACATGTATAAAGTAAACTGACAACTACAAAGTAGTTGGTGAGCAATCCTAGTTTAAGTACATACCTAGTATAGTGAAAACATGTGAATCTTGTCATATGCTAGAATAAATGCGAAACATAACATGCTAGAACATTTCAAGAGTTACTATCCCAAAGTATAGGCTTTTGATGTGCTGAGTTCCTTTTCCAAAGGCTAAGCTTTTAATATGATGAGTTACTATCCCGCAGATTAGGCTTTAAATGACAAACATGAGAACCACATAGATAACACACTGAGATACATGCTAGAATATCACATAACACATAAATTCACACATAGTCAACAATCACATAATCTTTGTGGTAAATACTGAGAAAGTGACACACTGATATACGATACATGTTGCAACCCAAATAATAAAATGAGAAAAGGGGCAAGATTACTCACATGGATAATAGTGCGAGAAACGAGATATAACACCGAGAAGCAAAAGAAGTACGAACTACGAGATTAAACTAATGATGTGAAACGAATAAATAAAAACGAAACACTATGACTACCGATTACGTTCCTTAAGAAATTGGGGAAATTAGATATATCAATTATTAAAAGTTTAATTTTAAATAAAACGCTATTCTGTACTTTAGTTATAACTATAGAGAAAGTTGTTCTAAAAAAACCAATGTGTCCAAGAGGAATTATTAGGAAATCATGTTTTAAAAATGATACTTTATAAACTAATGTGTACAAAACCTACCCTATAGTTTCAATAATTACATAAACGACCTAAAATTTATATTATTCCTACAATGACCACTTTTATGTTTGCAAACATAATTATATGTTATTAAAAAAGTCCAGAACAGATTTATAACATTTACCTCATTGCGTAATCATCCAATCGTTGAATTGTTTAGAAAAAGTCTTATTTTTAACAGGTCAAAGGTTAAAACTTTAATCTTTATGGTTCTGAGTTATGTTTTAGAGTCCCAAAACATCAAAGTACACTTATACAACATATTAGAATTATCAGAAACAGTGCAATGGAGTTGAGTTACTTTTAATTTGATTTCCCCAATTAAATACAAAGAACACCGGGTTAACTTTTTGATATAATCAATATGAACAAAAACGACTTTCGAAGGAAACAATAAACAAATATTTTTCATGAAGAAACATACCTCAGAAAACGAGAAGAACGTTGAGAAATTGAACTGTCAAAATTCGGGCTGTTGACTCTTGAAATCAAGAACGAGAGGCTTTGAGACGCAATTAAGGGTTAGGAATCGTCAAGTGAGGATCCCTGAAGAGGTTTAGGGTTCTATTTATAATATAGAGTTCATGTGGAGGTCTAATTCAAAGAGATAATGATAATTAAAGTTTGAATAAAATATTAAATGGATAATTCATCAATTTGATTCAATCTAGGATAGTTTTAGATGATCCAGGGATTTAATTCATAGTTATTTATAAGTGATAAGGGATAATTATAAGAGGCTAATTTAACATAAAAACGAGATGGGTTTGGAAGCTAAAAAACAACAAAATTGTCGTGAGGAGGAAATCTGGTCGCTAAAAATCATGTATAAGAGATAGAAGAACTGGAATGCTAACACAAAAATTCCCTTGCTCCAGTGGTAGACGCCCTTCTCTGCAACATTGACGATGCGGGTTCTACATCGTGGCCAGCGATTCCTCTTCTTTTTTTTCTTTTCTTCTTCCTTCCTTTTTCTTTCTTTGTTTTTTTCTTTTCTTTTGTTTTGTTTATCTTCCTTCATTTTTCTTTCTTTCTTTTTTTCTTTTCTTTTGTTTAGTTTTTCTTCGTTTGACCTCAAATTTTAAAAACTACACTAAAACATATATAAGAACATCATGGATCATTAAAATGTGATTTTTTTTAGATTTACAGGACTCATGGCTACGACGATTCACGAACAGAAACCGCGTAAAAATCATGAATCGATAAATTTCCATTTTGAATGATAACTCTTAATTACTAACATATAAACCACTCTTTGACTTTGTAAAATATCATTTAAACCGATCTGATCACTCATATCCAGGTGTTTTAAAGCTCCCCTAGTCTTTTGCTGCAATGCATCTGTCCTAGCTATAATATTATGATCCTAATTGGTACCTAGATTCAAGGGCAACCATTTGTTCCAAAGATTTTGATAAAGAGTAATTTTTAGTTAAACGAGGCTATCGGTTAAATGACGAACTTACAAAAAATCCGTAAATTGTTTTAGTTCCAATAAACCAATTAAATCTTTTTTTTCGAAAATATTATCAAAGAGTATAATTCAGTAAATATTCGAAATTTCTTGATATATAATTAACTGAAGATGGAATACGCGTGAAAATTCAAATCAGGTCGGGTTTTTGCAAAACGGAAAGAGGCGAATATTACAAAATACTCCCTTCCACGGGGATACTTTCAACAACACATGATCTTCCTTCTCAAATTTTATAAGCCTACGCCTTCGGTCTGCATACGATTTCAGTTGACCCTGGGCAGCCTTTAAACGCGTCCTAGCTATATCAATCTTTTCAGCGGTGACCTTAACTACATCCTTGTGAGCCAATTCTCTTTGACCCAACACAAAGGGGTTTGGCATCTTCTACCATACAACATCTCATATGGAGGCATATTAATGCTTGCCTGTAACATGTCTTCTAGCATCTGAATGGTTCTCTCACTCTGACCGTCCGTCTGGGGATGGTATGCGGTACTAAAATGTAACCTAGTACCCAGCATCCTCTGAAAATTCTGCCAGAATTGGGACGTAAACCGCGTGTCCCTATCTGATGTTATCCACACTGGTATGCCATGAAGCGATACTATATACTTGTTAAAAACTTCAACCATCATTTCCGCGTTATAAGATTCTCTAATGGGTATAAAGTAGGCACTCTTAGTCAATCTATCCACAACCACCCATATAGCATCAACTCTTCTTACCGTCTTTAGCAACCCAGTGAGTAGGTCAATGGTAATATGCTCCGCTTCCACATTGGTATCTCTAAAGGTTGCAGCTTGCCATAAGGCTTTGGGCAATTGAAGCTTCACATATATAACATGTGCTTCATACCGGCCACCAATATTCATGTTCATCTGATACATCTTTCTCTTCGATATCGAGATCGAGTTTAGCTCCTTGACTCCGCAAGTATTTGGAACTCATAACCGCCCAAACCGATATCTATGACCATCGTCCTCCCGGACTAAGTCTTTCACCGCTCCCTCTATCCGCTCTTTCTTCTAATTCTCCTCTTTCAATGCTTCCTCTTGCACACTCTTAATTGAATCAAGAATTCTCGAAGTGACCACCATCTTCATCGATTTCACATTTATGGGGGTCAAATCCCCCTTTCTGCTTAAAGCATCCGCCACCACATTAGCTCTTCCAGGATCATAATGGATTTCACAATCATAATCTTTATAAGCTCTAACCACCTCCTCTGCCTCATGTTCAGCTCTTTCTGATCAAAGAAATAGTTTAAGCTCTTATGATCAGTATAATTGATACATTTAACTCTATACAGGTAGTGTCGCTAAGTTTTTAAGGCAAACGCCACTACAGCTAACTCAAGATCTTGAGTTGGATATATGGCCTCATGGGTCTTTAGCTGTCTTGAAGCATATGCTATTACTTTCCCCTATGCATAGGTACACATCCAAGGCCGAGATAAGACGCGTCTGAGTACACTACTAAATCCCCCGTCCCATCAGGTAAGGCTAACACTCGAGCATGAGTTAACCTTTCTTTTAGAGTCTGAAAAGACTCTTCTTGCTTTTCTCCCCATTCAAAATTTACATCCTTTCTCGTCATTCGGGTTTGTGGCGAGGCTATCTTAGAGAAGTCTTGGATGAACCTCCTATAATAGCCTGCCTGTCCTTAGAAACTCCGTATTTCGGTCGGGTTCGTGGGTATCTTCCATCTTGCTACTGCTTCGACCTATGAAAGGTCCACAAATACCCCCTCCGCAATCACCACATGTCCCAAGAATTGTACCTCCCGTAACCAGAAGTCATATTTGAGAACTTCGCAAGCAATCTTTCCCGCCTTAGTGTGTCTAACACTTCTCGTAAATGTTGAACATGCTCCTTTTCACTTTGTGAATACACCAAAATATCATCAATGAACACAATAATGGAACGATCCAGCATTGGCTTGCACACACGGTTCATGATATCCATGAAGATCGCTGATGCATTAGTCAATCCAAAGAACATTACTAAAAACTCGCAATGTCTATATCGCGTTCGAAACGCCGTCTTCGGGACATCCTCTTCTCTCACCTTCAACAGGTGATATCTCGATCTCAAATCGATCTTCGAAAAACAGCTCACAACTTGTAATTGGTCGAACAAATCGTTGATTCGGGGGTACTTATTCTTTACGATCAGCTTGTTCAGCTCACGATACTCAATGCACATTCTTCTACTTATGTCTTTCTTCATAACAAATAACACTGATGCGCCCCAAGGGGATACACTAGGCCGTATAAACCCCTTATCAAGTGATTCCTGAAACTGCTTCATTAGTTCTTTTATCTCGGTAGGAGCTACACGATATGGGGCCCTGGTCACGGGTTTGGCCCCTAGTACCAAATCGATGCGGAATTTCACCTCTTTATCTGGTGCTATACCAGGAAGATTTTCAGGAAAAACATCCTGGGATTCCCGCACAACCGGCACCTCTTTAGCTTTGTTACACTCCAGCTTCGTATCCACCACATAGGCAAAATAAAATTTACACTCGCGTTGGATGTATTTCCAAGCCTTCATTACTGAACACAGCATGATCTAACTCCTTCTTTCTCCTTAGATAACAACATTTTTCCCGCTTGGTGACATTAATACAATCACCTTGCGGTTACACACCACGTTGGCTTGGTACTTATATAACCAATCCATTCTCACTATCACTTTGAATTACTCCATCATCATTGGGATTAGGTCAATCAAATAGTCTATATCTTCTATTGAGATTTTACAATCATGATACACATCAAAGAATAAAACACTCATATTATCTGTTATTTCTACTTCTAAAGGCATAGACAACTCCTTTATAACAAATGAGGGTGACGACTAAAATCATTAGAAACAAATGATCTACTCGCTCCTGTATCAAACAATACATATGTAGGGATAGAATTGACAAGTAACATACATGTCACTACCCTTGGGCCCACTTTCCCTTCCTTCATCGTTAGCTGATAGGATATTCCCCTCGCTTGAGGAATATCCAGCTTCACCTCTCTTTAACCTGCCCCGAGCTTGGGTTTTGGCATTCACTCTTTTTGTGTCGTATTTTTTCCGCATCCAAAACACAATCATGCGAGACTGGGATATTGAGCTATCACGTGTCCCATCTTCCCACAACCATGACACTCCTTTGTTAGTATAAAAAACTCTCCCTTTTGCACCCTCCCATAATGTGGACAATCTGATGATCCACCTTTCTTGTTTTCAGCTTTCTTGGGTGACTCATTCACCCTTTGTTTCTTGCTCGGGGCAGAACTGCTTTTCGATCCCGTGTTTTCACCTCTTTCCACCTACTTTTTCAGTTCTAACTCTCTCCCTCTCTCGACAAGAATTCATTAGCTCCTCGAGAGTTGCACATCTGGAAGCATTTATAAACTCCCTATAATCAGCATGTAGCATGTTATTGAATTGATATACCTTCTTCAGTTCTCAGCAGTTCTTTGCAAAATTTTACTCTATCAAGGGTGTCACACCCCCAATTTCCAATAACGGAGTTTTACCGTGTGGGTGTGATCAAGCCTAAGTTCATGTCACTAAAACGTTTGCAACCGAATCTGACTAATGCACGTAGGATTGACCTACGCGTTTTACCTTCCCCATGTCTACCCGATCACGGAACATATAGGCTGACATTGTTCTCAGTCCGACCGCCAGTCGGGTGGTGCATCTCGTGCCCGCTGAGTGGGGTTTGTCAGACCCCAGTAGTACTACTCAATATCACCTCGTTTTTCAACTATCAACGGTCCTATTAGTAAGGGTTTTAAGTGGGTAAGAATTTAAGTGAACATGTGATATAACGTGGATTATTACTATAACAAACAAATAGTAGTTGTTATCACCCTAAACCGGCTGTAACCTAAACAATTGTGTGTTATCATCTTAAACCAGATGTAATGAGAAAACAGTTTGCGTGCCACCATCCTTAACCGGATGTAGTGTAACGGGGTTGTGAAACTCACCTTAGGGAGCGTTGCTACAAGCTACACTTGGACCAAATGTGTTTTGGTTACGCACGACCTAATATGACGGATATGTGCTAATCGATTAGAGATTGTCACTAGGACGAATTGTTTATGAGGTTGCCTATGACTTAACACATAGCAAGTAAAAATGTAGACCCGACATACTGATCCGGGGACACGATGGTTGATCATTTACAGGCATAACGTTAGTTCAGTCAATTAAGATATTTACATGAGGTCATGCAGGTTTAGTTTTCAAACAATTTCTTGGAATTTCATGGCTCACAACAAGGCCTATGCTACCATGCACACACTTATGTCCTAAGACACTCTAATACGTCCACAACTTTCATATATAACAATTACACATCAACAGGGTTAGCAAAAACGACCAACTACACTCATACAATGCAAAGCTGATGGGGCGGCTTTGGACAATCTTGTCTTTCCCACCGTGGTGAGAGACTTAGGACTTTGTATAGTGATTTTTTTTTCATTTAAACAGGTTTCACAACAGGTTTGAAGCATGTTTGAGCACAAAGGATCATATACAAAGCACATTGCACCCTAGCAGTTAGTAACCGACCAATCACATAAATTCATGTCCGGAAGACTAGCCCGTAACCTGGTCTAAACCCGAAATGAAGTTATCAACTTTTTCAGGTCTGTACACTGCTACAATCCAAACATATTTCATGTAGAACTAAAAAATTAAGTCATGTAGTAGCATGCCCAAAATCATCATATAAAGTAGTAACTCCTGGAAAGATTCTGTTTGCACACTGATCTTGCTACCCCAGGTTCAGTGTCCAAAAAGATGACTCAGGGCACATAATTATAGCCAAAATAAATCTAAGACACTAAATTTCATTATGCAAAAAAAAATCACTCAATTTAAATTAAAATTGATTGAGTTATGACACTTAGAAGTTGACAAAAATTCCAGATCACTGTTGTTAAGTAAAACTGTGGATGCTGTTTTTAACAACCCATAACTTATTCAAATCTAGATTTGTACCACCAAACTTTCCAGATCATAATTTTTCTATAACCAAAACATTTTTCATTTGCAATTCACACCCATAGCACACTCGCATCATGTTCATACAATAACACAAAGTCATGAACTCTAAAATAGGACAGGTTTGCACACTTAACTTGTGACAGAAATTTCAATGACCAAACAATGGAATTAGAACTTTTATGAGTAGCCAAAAGAAAGATAAGACAATAAAAATTGATATGAAAAAAAACACATTCACTGGACCAAAATTGACCGAGTTATGACCTGTGCAAAATGCCTAAAAATTATGACAGATTTGTCAGAAAAAGGGGATTTACCAATTGATGTTTAACAATGATTTGGACCACCATCCTAATATAAATTGACTTCTTATGATCAAAGTAACATCATACATAAATTTTACAGATTCCTTGTGCATCCAAATCAATCAAATAGTTCAAACAACATACTATTTGTCACACCCCCAAAAATCCCACGCGCAAAAACGCGCCGCAGGGAGCGTGACAAACCAGGAACGAACACATTAGCCATACGAACAGTCTATTTGCAATGTAAATGTCAAACCAAAGTAAATGCGTTTTGAAATGCGGAAGCGTAAACGACATAAGTTGTAATAAATGTTCAAGCGCCAAAACATGCGCAAACCAAAAGATGATTAATTTGAAAACTTTTAAAGTCTAATACGCATGCATGGTAATCAAAATCCAAGAGTGGTGCATCCTAGCTCGTGGCAATCAATCCAGTTTAGCGACCTGAGAAATAACATGCTAAAGTGTCAACACAAAGGTTGGTGATTTCACAGGTTTATCAGTTCAGTAACATTTTAAGTTCAGTTTAAGATTGATTGTTCAGTAACAGTCAAGTTATAAGAGCATAATCAGTAATATATATCAAATAGCTAGCTAGGCTATATAACAGTTGTATATAGTTTGCCTTGTTGTGTTTAGGACGAATATAACACCCGTTCGATATCCAATTATGCCAGAGCGACTGACCAGGGTGGGGTTTGTCAGACCCAGTAGTACTACAATATATTTCTCGCTATCGTCATTAATACTAACGGTACCATAAGAAGGACTTTGTTGTATCAGTGTGCTACAAGTACTTCAAGTGATATATAAAAGTCTAATTATCTCAGTTGTGTAAATCATGCATGTTAATTTCCCCCAACAGGATTTAAAACAGTAAAATGGGGGCGTGAAACTCACCTTAGGTTGCACAGCAAAGTTTCCAGATAAACAGTTAAGTCAAGTAGCAAGAACGAGTCTTGTGTAAGCAATCAATCACCTAACGAGCATTCAAGTATAAGTCTGCGTTCAACTAAACAACTAGGTCTAACGTAAACGATAAAAACGAATGATCGTGAAGTCTGGAATAGGTCGAGGATGGCACGTGTGCCAAATCCGAGTGATTATCGGAATAACGCGAGAAAATACAATATGTATCCATATTATATATTTCTTAAGTTTAAATATTCACAAAAATAAATATATATAATGTATATATTTTAACCAAACGTGTTGTTAACGTTAATAAGGATTTACAAAACGAGATACACATTTATATACTTTTATCTGAAAGTATCTAATCATTTCAACGAACCAACGATATACGTAAATATATTAATTTCAACGAAATATATATATATTGTACCATTTTACATAAAACCATAATTCCTGAGTTAAAAATAAATAAATAAATAAATATATAATATATATTTACATATGGATTTATTAAAACTATATTTGGGTTCAAAACGTCCAAATTTATGGGTCTAATAGTCAATATACATTTTTACGGGTTTAAACATTCGTGGAAATCCATTTTATATGAGTTTTGGTTGGACAAATGCCTTGCATCACAAAATAAAAACAAAATAGAAAATATGAAGGTCACAGGAGTCGAACCCGCGACCTCTCACTCCCAGCACAACAGCCCGACCACTCGGCCATCGGGCCTGTTTGTGTCAAGATCTGGACCGGAATGCTTTTATGTATCAATAGCGACCAGGAATGAGTTTTAGGAAAATAAAGAAGTAAAAAGGGCGAGACCGGGACTCGAACCCGCGTCCCTCGCATGCAAGTTTAGCGCCCAAACCATTGTGCCAGATTGGCGTCTAGTTTATATCCAGAAACGAAAATATATAACCCGTACCCGCCCCTCGTCATCTTCTACATTCAAGAATTCCGGTGATCGGAACCCTAGCTCCGGTCACCGGAAAATCACGAAACTCAAATAAAATGCATAAAAATGTGCGACTAACATTAAAGATTCATTACCTCGAGTCGGATTTGAGAGAAAACAAGTTTTTGATACAGAAATCGATTCCGAAAGTTTGACGACCACTCTGCACGTTGCTTCGATTCTCAAAATTGAGAATACCTGCATGATCGGTGTCGAGGGGCGATCCCGATGATGGTCAAATGGAGGTCGATGGTGCAGTAGTTGGCCGGAATTTCATGGTTCACAGTGATGCTTTGGTGCGTTTTGGTTTGCGAAAGCAGGGAGAGAGTGGGAGAGATTATGAGAGTTTTTGTGAGTGTTCCTCAATTATATGGAAATTATATTTAGGTCAGTTGGAATGACACAATGAAACTGTCGAACCTTGATTGCCGGAACTTATGACCGGGGTGATGATAGTCGCGAAACAGTTTCCTGGATTGATAAACCACGATTCGATCTTACTACAGCATGATTCGGTAAACGGATTGCAACAAGATGTAAATAAAGCTTTGCTTTATTGATTCACTTAGAGAATACAAGCTAGAGAGAGAAACACCTTCAGTTACACACAGTTAAGAAGTATAGAAATGACAGAACTGGTTAACTCTCTCTAACACGAACTATTTATAGTCACTTAGTTATAAGCCAGCGGACCACCAGCGTACCATCTGGTACGCCGTACCAACTGGTCCGGCGGATCACTTGATCCGGCCAGATGACTAACTGACTCACACAGAAGCTCTCATCTAGATACAATACACGAGACACAACGTTAGCATAGGAATATGCTCTAACAAACTCCCCCTTAACGTGTAGTGTATCTATATTCTAACTAAACTTCAGTCGTCAATCTTCAACATTGCTGCATCCGATCTTTGACTTGAAATCTTGTCAGATATAGAGCTTGCATGGCTGGATCAATCTTGAACAGAATTTGAACTTTAAGATCCACTTGTGAAAGATATAACATACTCCCCCTTTCACCATGTTTGAGTCGCCTCACTCAGATAACCTGCAATTTCAGAAGACAGAAACGCGGCTTTCCTTTTCCTTTTGAAAATTAATTTAATCTTGGCGCAAAACTTCTCTTCGAGAATCCAAGATATAATTTTGAAAATTTTTGATTTTGTATCTTGTATCGATCGGTCGAAAACAAATAAGAAACAAAATCTTTTTGGCTTTTTGAAACTTTATATTAAAACACACCGAAAATCTTTTTGAATTTTCCAGATATGAAACATAAATGCAATACAGAAATGAAATACTGAATCACACACTATTTTTGTCTTTTGCGAGAAAGATCACAACTTGGGATCATATTGGTCATGACATGCTGAACTACACTTCAATTTCAATTACTTCAGCACATAAGTCATGCCGATTACTGGTATAATTTGTCCATTCTAAACTCAGGCACAATCATACTCATACCATCTGGATATGTTATTGTATTGATTAGATTTGCTTTGACCAGTGTACCCCACACTATCAGACATACTCAGACATGCTTTTGCTTTCTTTTTATATCACACTTTGTGATTTCATTTGTGATTTAATCACATAATGATTGTATTCATGATACAGTCAACTGTGTTCCATGCAAAAAGAAATAAGAACGTTAAATCGTCTACCTTAAGGTCGATCTTTCGATACGCAGATAAGGCCTCGGATTTAACAAAATAAGAAAATAAAACAAGTTGAAATTGTATAACCCAACAACAATCAGGTCGGTACTTCCGTACACGCAGAGAAAGTCCGATGAGTTATACGAAACACCAAAGAAAATAAAGCAGAACGTCAAACGAACAACAATCAGGTCGGTCTTTCGACACGCAGAGAAAGTCCGATCGTTTGACAAAATAAAGAAAATCAAACAAGTTTAAATCTTTGCAAAATGAACACATGTATACACAGTGACTTCTCATTTTCTTTTTCACATATCTTTTCTTGATATATCATGAAATATGCATCAAGATGTTGTCCACTTGGTCAAGCATTAGTATTTAGTGTTTATCACATCTGAATACTTTCTGATTTAATGCCAAGTCTACCAAGTACATCAAACAATGATCTTATGGCTTTTTCATCTATTTTATCCATTAGTCAGACATGTAAGCCAATGTACCATCATTTCCCAATCATGTCGGATACAATTTCTCATTTTTCAATGTTTTTGTATTTTTCTGTTTTTCGATGTTTTTGTATTTTTCAATTTCTCCCCCTGAAAATGAAAACTCTATTTTTGGATTTTCATTTTAGCAAAAACAAAAACACAACGACACTATTTTTGGCTTTTCAATTTTCTCCCCCTAAACTACATACAAAATGTAAAAGAAAGAAAATTGACCAATCGATACTGATACCTGTCAGGTTTAGCTTTCAGAAAAATTCAGTGTGGAAAATGATATCACATGTAATTTAAATTAAGAAACACAGAATACTCCTCCATCAGCAACTTTGCAATCACCAACGGGTCTTCTAGGAATACCTGCACACTGGTTTAAAGATTAGTACTCAAATGACCCGAAGCACACAGCTTCTGGTCGACCAGTGTCTTCCACAAAGTCAGTTGCAGCTTTGCTGACCACCTTAGGTCGCCACTGCATTTTGACCTTTTCTGTTTTTACCGGATCATCATCTTGTGATGAACCTTCAACACTTGAATCAAATTTAAAAAATTGTTTCTTTTTAGATTTAGTGTGAGAAGGTGTAGACTCAGTAAAAACTCTGCCTGATTCATCAATAAATGTGGCAGATTTGTTTGAAAACGATCTTTTACCAGTGTCAGGACAATCCTGTGCCATATGTCCCGTGCGGCGACATTGATAGCACAAACGATAAGATCGTTTAGATTGTGGTTTGCCCTGAACTGATGAACACCTTTCAACGGGCTCAGAATTATCAGAAATATCATCAAAAATTTGAAATCGATTAGAATGTACCCATTTTGAAGTAGGACTTCGAGGAGTAGAATTTGATCCAGATGAAGACGAAACTTTCACTGATTGAACTTCACCAGAAGAACTTGTAGAAGAAGTCTTCTTTTGGATCTTTCCACCGAATCCCTTTTCCATTGTAGACATGAAAACTTGAGCCAAATAATAAATTTGTTCCAAGCTTGTGTCTTTCTTTACTTTCAGATCTTTCTTGGGCATATTTTTCTTGATATTCCGTGCACCCTTCTGACCATCACTACCCAAACCACAACGTTTGTAACCTGGTAGCTTAGTTAAATCAATCGAAGAACTTGAAGGACCTGCTTTAGCGGCTTGATTGAAAGAAGCTTTAATATCCTTCAACTTGTTTGCTTCAACCAACTTAGCAGCAGCTGTTTCTTCACGCACTTTCTTCTTATCTTCCTCACTATGTTTATCATTAGAACCAGCACTCGTATCTCCCATAAACCCACTAGAAACAAATTTTAATGGAGATACACCCACCACATGTTCCTCTTTCTCCTCTTTCGTCTTTGATATCTGAGATTTCTTCAAATCAGACTTCTTTGCAGCAAATTCAGAATAATCACCCGTTATACCAGAACCTTGAATATCAGCAAGAACATCAGATTCAATAACCGGATGTGGAATCTGGTTATATTCCTCGCTTCCAAAAACCTTCTTGAAGTTCTCATCTTTACATAAGTAACTGGTAAATGAATGTGAATTCTTCAAATTATTCAACTGCCTCTTAAGATCCAACACTTCAACATTCAGATCAGATATTGTCTTTTGAGCTGCACCCAATGCTGTTTCTGATTCAATCAATTGCTCTGAAGCTGTATTAAACCGAAACTTTTCCTGTCGCATCTGATCATGAGCATCACATACTTCTTGAGTAATTTTCTTGACACGGCCTTCATGTATCTCAATATTTCGTTTCAACAACTGATTTTCATGTGTCAAAGTCGTGACTTTATCAAGTAAGATGGAATGCTCCTTTTGACGATCACTTTCTTTTGCATTAACTTCATCTAATTCCTTCTGAAGATCATCATTCATCTGCTGAAGAGAATCCAATTTAGTTTTGGATTTGCTAAACAAAGCATCAAAATCTTCAATGGCATCTTTTGCTTCATTCTTCCATTTCTCAACACTTTTTACCAACTCTTCACTCTCAGTTTTCAACTTCAGAAATTGTTCCTTATCTCGAGCAACTATGTCATCCATACTGCTCTTAAGCTTAACAATCTCTTCCATCAACTCATCCTTTTCGTTTGATAATTTCTCATTAACTTTGCAAATCTCATCAGAATTTTCAACTTTCTTCTTGAAACTTTCTAATTCCGTTTCCTGCAATGTTCTCTCAACCACTAACTCTTCCTTTTCTTGAACCAATTCACGAATTTTTCTATCCTTTTCAGCACAAAATTCACACGTTGACTCATACCCACTAACTTCAGAATCACTGGTTTCAGATGTAGTGATCTCGGACGTATACTCACTTGATTCAACTTCAATATTTGCCATTAAAGCCACATGTTGACCATTGATATAACAACATTCGTCTGAGTCGGCACACGTATTATGAATAGCAGTCAAAGCAATAGGTGATTTGTCAATATGTTTTGACCATTCATCAAATTCTTTATCTACTTGAGCTTGAACCATCATAGCTTTTGCGTCAGGTTTATCAGATTTACTCTTATCAGATGATGATTGAGAACATTCACGAGCAAAATGTCCAACCTTTGAACAATTGTAACACTTTACTTTAGATTTATCCAAACCCAATTTTCTGTTTCCTGGAACAAATGAATTCTTTCCATGTTTCTTGATAAATCTTCTTCCTTTTTCAACCATCATTGCAAATTGCCAATGCAAATCTAATTCAGCTAATTGATCATCATCCAGTTGTTCTAACTCAGTTCTACTTAAACCAGCATCACTAACTTGACCAAAAATCGATCCAGATGATGAAGATATAAAAGCAGATAATAAAGCAGCCAACTCTTCAGTTGATTGAGCAGTATGAGAAGTATTTGACGATTTATCTGGAATGGTAAAATGACAACCTGGAGAATAACCCGAACTTTCAGTATGTCCAGCAAGAAAAGCTGTTACTGGTGGATTATTGCTAGAAATGGAATGTGACTTTGTTTTAGCATGAACTGTAGCATTATTTTCCCCAAAGTACAATTCAGGATTTTGAACTGTAGGATGTGCAGATTTCTTCACCAACAATTCCATCTCACGAGCTTGTAATTTGCTAGTTATTTGATTAAATGTCCAAACTGAATAACTTGGATCATTTGTCAACATCATCACATAATTTTCCCATTTTTCTGGTAAAGCTTCCAGAATTTTCTCTTTCAATTCATCACTATCTTTCTTGACTCCAACAACATCAAGTTCATTTATCAAATGTGAAAACCGAGCAATCAAATCTGGAATCTTCTCATTCTCGCAGTGTCTAAAGTTATCAAACTCTTTCTTCAACACTTTCTTTCGAGTATTTTTGTATTGATCATTACCTGTACATCGCTCTTCAATAGCATCCCACAATTCCTTAGCCGTTGTATATTGCTTAAATTGATGCATTAGCTCTTTTGGCAAGGCCATTGTAAGATAACTATATGTTTTCTTTTCTCGAGCAAACACTTTCCGTTCATCAGCATCAAAACTACTAATCATCTTCGGTTTGTTGGGACTTATCATCGGATATTCATACTCTTTCTCAATTGGAATCCAACTTTCAATATCTTGTGAATAAATGTAAGATTCAAACCGACTTCTCCAATTGTGATAATCTTCAAGCCTTAGCAATTTAGGAACCTTTTGAGTTGTTCCTATCTCATTATCATAGTTCAGCATGGCTTGCATTGATGTTTGAGCAGCAGTCATTGCATAAAAATCACTCATTTTGATGTTTACTATTCTGCCAGCGGATCAACACAAATTGGCGGATCAAATTACTACCAGCGGACCAGATCCGGATCAGATTTCGTCCGGGCTCGCGGATCAGTTTTGATACGGCGGATCAAAACTGGTACGGCAGGCTAGAATTTTCAGCGGATCAGACTGGTACGCTGCAACTGTCGCGGATCAGCTGATGAAGATTGCTGGGCGGATCAAACGGCGGATCAAATTGCTCAACCGGCGGATCAAACTCAGAAAACACAAAACTCGACTGATTTTCACACAATTTGACAATTGAAGCTAGAGACTGGATCAGTATGATGCGAAAACACTCCAGGAACATCCAGAAATCATTTTTATCCACAGAATCACTCAGAATTATGAAAAATTGATGAAAAACGTAGAAACCCAAACTTTCTCTCTCTAGGATTTCGAAAACTTACCAAATCACAGCAGTAGAGCAACCTGGAAAGCTCTGATACCACTTGATAAACCACGATTCGATCTTACTACAGCATGATTCGGTAAACGGATTGCAACAAGATGTAAATAAAGCTTTGCTTTATTGATTCACTTAGAGAATACAAGCTAGAGAGAGAAACACCTTCAGTTACACACAGTTAAGAAGTATAGAAATGACAGAACTGGTTAACTCTCTCTAACACGAACTATTTATAGTCACTTAGTTATAAGCCAGCGGACCACCAGCGTACCATCTGGTACGCCGTACCAACTGGTCCGGCGGATCACTTGATCCGGCCAGATGACTAACTGACTCACACAGAAGCTCTCATCTAGATACAATACACGAGACACAACGTTAGCATAGGAATATGCTCTAACATGGATTGATTAATGTCGTAAATGAAACTAAATTCACTTTGGTTGATTGACTAATACAGTCCCTCTCAACCTTATACAATTGACACAAAGTTTGGGATAAATGCAGAATAAACCCTCATAAGTTTTGTAAGGAGAATGGGTTTCAATAATGACAGAAAAGGTCCCTCCGAGTTTATAACAGGTTAACGAACTAACGGACTTGACGGGAAAAGTTCTTAGCGACGAATATACGAGGAACGTCAAAATATATAAGCCGTGTAGCGTTTAGAAGAATTATAAATATCGTTTTACTAAAATAAATCATGGAGTATAACTCCACAATCATTTAAAGTCACATAAAACTTATAACTTATATATTTAAGTCATATATAACTCTATTATAAATAACTTGTAATTAAAACCGTTTAATTACATAAAATTATAAATATCATTTAATCATATATATGTATTTATATGTTTTAATTCCACATAAAATCATAGAATTAAATCTATACTTATTTAGTTCACATAATCAATGAATAATATATGAATATACAAATATCACATAAAATCATAAGATACGAATCATAAAATTTCAAACGTTTAAACTTCCGTGCATGCTCGTAGTGATTGATCACACAAAACCCTAATTTGCTAAAGTCAACAAGTCAACACATAAATGTTCACACAACATTTAATACGGTTTACGTTCAGTTAATGCCAGAAAATGACCTGAAAAGTCGGATTATCACAGTATCCCCTTTTTGAAGTATTTTCGTCCTCGAAAATTGCGTAACGCGGTAAAAGTTAACGAGCTAGACACAAGGAAAAAGAAAAGAAAAAAAATTCTCAGTCAACACATCATCCCCTTGTTCAAGAATTTTCGTCCGCGAAAATTTAACCAGTACCTGAACTAGACGAAGGCTGATCCTTGAACAATCTGGGATATTTCTTCATCATCTGATCTTCACGTTCCCAAGTAAATTCAGGACCATGTCTCGAGTTCCAACGAACATTAACGATTGGGATCTTGCTACGTTTTAATTGTTTAACCTCCCGGTCCATAATTTCTACCGGTTCTTCGATAAATCGAAGTTGTTTGTCCACATGCAACTCCTCGAGTGGAGTGATAATTGTCTCATTTGCTAAACATATCTTTAAATTCGACACATGGAAGACGTTATGTACCCCACGTAACTCTTCTGGGAAGTTAGTTCATAAGCTGATAGACCAATTCGCTTAACTATCTCGAATGGCCCAATGTATCTTGGGTTTAACTTACCACGTTTACCAAAACGCACTACACCCTTCCAGGGTGAGACCTGTAACAAGACCTTGTCTCCTTCCTCAAATTCCAAAGGTCTTCGCCGTTTATCAGCATAAATTTTCTGTCTATCTCGTGCGGCTGCCATGCGATTACGAATTTGCACGATTTTCTCTGTTGTCTCGACTACCAACTCAGGACCTGTGAGTTGACTATCACCAACCTCCGCCCAACAGAGAGGTGATCTACACTTACGCCCATAAAGTGCTTCAAATGGAGCTACACCAATACTGGTGTGATAACTGTTGTTATAGGAAAATTCCACCAACGGTAAGTGTTTATCCCAGCTTCCATCAAAATCAATCGCACATGCGCGTAGCATGTCTTCGATAGTTTGAATGGTCCGTTCACTTTGACCATCGGTCTGCGGGTGATATGCAGTACTCATATCCAGACGCGATCCTAATGCTTCATGTAGAGATTCCCAACATTTAGATGTAAATCGAGCGTCTCGATCCGATATGATAGAAACTGGTACTCCATGTCGCGAGATGATCTCTTTAAGATAAATTTTGCCTAAGGTCTCTGAGGTATCAGTTTCCTTCATTGGTAGGAAATGTGCCGACTTGGTTAAACGATCAATAATTACCCAAATTGTATCACATCTGCTTGCTGTATGGGGTAACTTTGTGATAAAGTCCATAGCGATACCCTCCCATTTCCACTCAGGAATTTTTGGTTGTTGAAGTAACCCTGCCGGTTTCTGGTATTCTGCCTTAACCTTGGAACAAGTCAAGCACTTGCTTACGTAAGTGGTAATGTCAGCTTTCATCTTTGGCCACAAGTAAATCAATTTTAAATCTTGGTACATCTTATCCGAGCCTGGATGAATAGAATAACGAGACTTATGGGCTTCATCCATAATTAATTCCCTCAAATTTCCATACACGGGAATCCATATTCGGTTCGCACAATACCGGATACCATTTGATCTAACTTCCAATAACTTATCCATACCCCGCAAGGATTCTAATTCAACATTTTCAGCTTTGAGTGCTTCAAGTTGTGCATTCCGAATCTGATTGGGTAATCCGGCATGAATAATGAGTTGCAAAGTGTAGAGGCTAGATTATGAGTTTTGTAATATTAAATTAGTTGGGCTGGGCTTAGAAGGTTTCATTAGAATCATAGGCTAGTTTGGCTGTTGTATTTAGGCTAGTTTATGGTTGGGCTTGGGTTTACTATTGGGTTTATGATCCACAAGGGGCCCAATAGTAAACCCAATGGGGGACTATATATACCCCACTAGACCTCCTCATTGAAAAACCCTTGGAGATTACGATTTTAGAGAGAGAGCAAGGGAGTTTACGATCGTAATCGTAAACTAGAGAGAGAGATCAGTTTACGATTTCTTATTTGTACCCGACAAATTCATCTTGTGTGCAAAGATCAGGTTTTTCATGTTTTAATCATCGTTTTCTTCGATTTCTTCTCTTCTCTTTCTTGAATCACTAATCTAACCGGATTCTGCACGTTTAGATTAGTTAGATATCGTGAGCGATTGTTGTTTCTGGACCAACAATTGGTATCAGAGCCAAGAAACGAGTGTTTCGCGGTTCTCACGATATTGATTCAAGAAGATCTAACAGATTTTGCGAGTTTTCTTGAGTTTTTCAGGTTTACGATCGAGTTTTCTGAAATTTCTGGGGTGTTCTTGGTGTTTACGATAAATTTCTGGGGTGTTCTTGGTGTTTACGATAAATTTCTGGGCTGCTCTTGGTGTATACGATCAGTGTTCTTCATCAGCTTAGTGTTTACGACTTCAAGATCCGATTTTTAAGTGTTTACGACTTCAAGATCCATTTTTTAGGTGTTTACGATCGAGTTTACGATCCGGAGGTGTTTACGACTCTATTTACGATCCGGAGGTGTTTACGACCGAGTTTTCGATCCGGAGGAGTTTACGATCGAGTTAACGATCTGGAGGAGTTTACGATTGGGTTTACGACTCGGGTGTTTACGATCACTATTTACGATCGGAAACAGGGTTTACGGTCGGAAACTAGTTTGCGGCAAAAAGTCACTATTTCACACCTTCACGGAAAACGGACATTTTGCCGATTCCACTCCGAATGCCTCCGTTTTCGCGTTTTAAGTTATTGACACTATTCCTTGAATAGTACTTTTGCCGATTTTGCCGATTTCATCAGATTTTCAGAAGCTGCATACCTAAAGAAAGAAAATGAGTTCGGAAACATGCTCAATACAAGAAAGTTCTTACTCCACTTGTCCGCGGTTGATCAATTCAAACGAATTTGATGAATGGAAGAACGGGGTTGTAAAGTATTTGAACAATGAAGATCAAAATATGATGAAATCGATTATTGATGGTCCGTTCATACCGAGATATCAAAATTGGCCTAAAGAAGGAGTGCCTAAAACTCAACCTGGATTCTCTGAAGATGACCAACGAAGAGTTAACATTGAGAAAAGGGTACGTGAAATTATATTCATGGCTTTATCTCCAGAAATAGCCCAAAGATTTGAAAACTGCAAATATGCTCAAGAACTCTAGCACGCTTTGCAAAAAGCTTACTATAGAAATGAGGACGAAGAAAAGAAAGAAAATGAGAAACGTGTCCTCATGATAGAAAGTGCTGGTGTTGAATGTTCGAATCCAACATGTGCGCGATTAAATCCTGGACTTCAGCAAATTATCAAAAATTTAGAAATCGAATTGTATGATGTCCAATGTGCCAGAAGTTCATTCGAGGGTAGATGGGAGAAGAGTGAAGAGAAGGTGAAAGCTCAAAAATTAGACATTGAGAAATATCGTGGATTAGCCACCGAGAAGACTTTCTCATATGATCGGGCTAAGATTGATATTGGTGAGCTAAAGAAGCAACTGGATGAACTACAACAAAAATATAATGAGCTGCAGGACAAGTATGATTGCAACCAGGGTAGAAATCAGCGAATGCTAGATGCTGGAAAGGAATTATCACATGCTGTTGTAACTGGTCAAGTTGGGAAAGATAAAACTGGGTTTGGGTCAAAAAAGTCTAATAAGTCTCTGTCTGCAAACAGTATCATTCCTCCACCAGTTCCCAGAGACATTATAGGAATACTTCTTAGTGAGGATCAAGTTGAACGAACCAAGTCTGATTATAAAGAAGCTCCTCCTCCTATTGATAGTGTCTTGGTTGGAACTACACCATTGACTCAAGAAGAAATTGATAATGAGGCAAACATGACTTATGGTGAAGGGAGAGTAGAGGATATATCAGACAATGATACTGAGTGCCAGAAATACAACAGGTGACATAACTCTAAGTCTAATGATGCTGGGATAGAGTTGAAACCATACCCTAAATTTTGAAACCCCATACTTCAAAGTAATTGACGAAGTCAAAAGGGAAAAGGTGATCTTGACGACACGGGCTGAGGGGAAGATCTTTATGACATCTGGATCAATGTTTGACCAAGAACCAGATATTGGATATGACTTGCCATCCTTCTCCTCCAAGTTCAAGGGAATAACTGATGGAGTAATAAGTAAAGCTGAAGTTGAGAGGCCAAAGATCACCATCAAGCATCCGAGTATGAAACTAACAGCTGGAGTGAAGAATGAAAAACTCAAGGGAGTAGCCGTGTCTCCCATTTCTTCAGTTGGATCATGCAGTTGCCGTTGTAATTGCAAGAATGGTGCGTCAATGTCAAAGAATCAAGGAATCACGAAGACAGTAAAAACAGGTTCAACACAGGCTTCGAGGGACCAGCAGAAAGTCAAATCTGAAGCTGCAAACAAAGCAAAGAAGCAGACACAAGGCAAACTGGCTCCATATCAGCCACCAAAGACAAATGGGTACACCTCTGACTTCTATCTAAAGAAGCAGACTTGCTTTAATTGTGGCATCGCTGGTCATATTGCTAGAAACTGTCTTTATCGCCCCTATGAACCCTATTATCCGAAAACTCAAAGGGTTTCATCTCAGGAGTCTGTGAAGTCTAAGCCGATGATGGTGCAGAAACCTAAGGCAATGAAGACTGTTACTCCTAAGGTTAAATCCTCTGATCGACATTAGGGCGCTGCCAAAGCTGAAAGAAAATCTTTAAATCAAAACAACAGCTTTCCAAGCTACCAAAATTTCCAAAAACAGGTGAAGAAACCGTTTTCAAAACAACCAAAGTCTGAAAAACCCATAGTTACCCCTCCCAAGGTAACTAAAACTGTTTTGAAAAATGATTCTAAAATGAAGAAGGTTGAAATACCTAAAGTCACAACTCCAAAGGTGACTAAAACAAAAACTGTTTTAAAAAATGAATCTAAAACGAAGAAGGTTGAAATACCTAAAGTCACAACTCCAAAAGTGACTAAAACAAATATTAAATCACCTGGAACTTGGAAACCAAAAATCAAGGCAGCTCCATCCCAACTTCCTGATTTCTT
Source organism: Deinandra increscens subsp. villosa (assembly GCA_039602395.1). Classification (NCBI taxonomy): domain Eukaryota; kingdom Viridiplantae; phylum Streptophyta; class Magnoliopsida; order Asterales; family Asteraceae; genus Deinandra; species Deinandra increscens. Next base: position 21,383,746 of record JBCNJP010000023.1, read on the forward strand.
AAAGGGGATGTTCTTACAAGAAGTATCTTTTATTGATTCCTCAGGTGTACCCAGAAAAACAATGGCCTGGGTACCATTGGCTAACTAATCTCTCACTATGTGCAGGAACAGTCAAGGAGGATTATCACTAACATTTTTATTATTAATTTGTTTGTTGATAAGTGATTGTTCCAGGCACAGTTTAGGAGACGTATCTTCATGTCATGACAAGAAATTTTTTATGGAGGATATGTTTCCTTGAGAGGTAAAATGTCAAATTCAGCATGAAAGGTACTGTTCTTAACTTGGTTTTTGTTTGATGAAGCGGTAAAGGGTGTTTGTGTCAAACCAAATTCCTTAAAACTTTCAGTTGGTGCTTGGTTGTTCAATTTAAAAAAAAAGCAAAAAAAAAACAATGAGGCATGCATGCTATAAAACCCATTTTTCAAAAAATGTTCAAATTTATTTGTTCTGTTTGTGTGTGTGTGTGTGTGTGTGTGTGTGTTATTATTAAAAACATATAAAAAAATATAAAAAAAATATATAAAAAAAATGAATGATGTTCACAAAAGTTGTGACATTAAAAATCAAAAAGCAAGGGGAAGAAATACACCACATAATGAAAAGAAAAGAAAAAGAAAAGAAAAAGAAATGAAAAAGAAAATAAAAAGAAATGAAAAAGAAATGAAAAAGAAAAGAAAAAGAAAAGAAAAGAAAATAATCATTCTGTTTGGTCTTCTTTGCGTGCTTATGCGGCCGACCTGATCACCAACTGATGATTAACGAAATAAGTGGTAGTCATAACGGTGTTACATGGTTCCTCAAGTTGGGGGTTTGTGAATCCTCAATAGACTCTCAGGTTGGGTAGGTTTTGCTATGTACAATTGGGTGTGGGGACGATTAAACATGTTGGTAATTAGTAATCTATTAAGCATGATGCATATGGTTGGGTTTAAACGGGTCTGAGTTTAAAGCGGACAAACATACTGGCAATCACCTGGACTAGTCGAGTAACTGAAGCTGAAAAGGGTTCCTCAGTTAGATTCATATGGTGTGATCCCTTGTAAACTTTCTCATGTTTGATATTGGTAAGTATTTGTTTATTTTTATCTTTCGTGTGTGAGTCTTTAAGTTCTTTTTGGTTGTGTTTACGTCTTGGCCAGGTTAATTTGAGAAGTCAAAATGTGTTTTCATGGGTTTTGATGCATGACAGTATGCCCCCTGCAGATCTTGACAAATTTTTAGGGGAAGGAGAGGGGATAATAAGTATTATCCGAAGGGAACTCGAGGATGATACTTATTATCTAATGAAAAGACTTCCTTAATACATAGTATCTGAAGGGAACTCGAAGATAATATGTATTGTCTCAGGGGAAGTCCTTAGCTGAGAGGAAGTAATCAGCTAAGGGGAAGTCTTTAGAGGTCTTGGGTTCTAGGGGAAATTTTATAGAAAACCCGTAATCTATATTAGGGTTTTTGGTTAAAATAATGTTAATTTGAATCAACTGAACAGATGATAATTACCTTCTAACCCAAAGACCGGTCATCAAATGTCTGGTGGAGTGTATTTTTTCAAATGTGTGTCAGATAGGTTGATGATAGAAAGATTCTGCTGATGCTGCTGCTGCTCAAAGTTAAAGAACCAGCCGGACAAGACTTCCATCTGAAAAGCAACTGTTCAGGGGAAGTTGTTGGTGTCTTTACAAGTTTCCAAAAGCTTCAAAAGTCTTTCAAAGAAAATGCTCACAAGTTTAGGGGAAGTTGAAGATTTCAAGTCAATCTTTGATAAAGAAAATGATACAGAGAGCAGTCAGAGATCATGAAGTTTGAAGATCAACAATCAAGTTCTTCATAGTTAGAGGTTTTCAAAATTTTACCCTCTAATTTTTGGAGATTCAAGACAGTTACCGAAGATTCAGCAAGAATCAGTTCTTTCAAAAGAAGCAAGTCAATGAGAATCCTTCATCTCATTAACTTGTTCATTTCAAGAAGTTCGAGCTGATGCTGATCAAGAGGAAGTCCCAAGTGCCCGTCATGAAACCCATTGAAGATTTCTGCGGAAAGAATCTTCATCAACATCTTTTCCAGCCAGTCAAGAAGAAGAATTTCAAAGATTAAAGACATTTAATATCACAAGCCTAGGGGAAGATTGTAGAGGCTAGATTATGAGGCTTGTAATATTAAATTAGTTGGGCTGGGCTTAGAAGGTTTCATTAGAATCATAGGCTAGTTTGGCTATTGTATTTAGGCTAGTTTATGGTTGGGCTTGGGTTTACTATTGGGTTTATGATCCACAAGGGGCCCAATAGTAAACCCAATGGGGGACTATATATACCCCACTAGACCTCCTCATTGAAAAACCCTTGGAGATTACGATTTTAGAGAGAGAGCAAGGGAGTTACAATCGTAATCGTAAACTAGAGAGAGAGATCAGTTTACGATTTCTTATTTGTACCCGACAAGTTCATCTTGTGTGCAAAGATCAGGTTTTTCATGTTTTAATCATCGTTTTATTCGATTTCTTCTCTTCTCTTTCTTGAATCACTAATCTAACCGGATTCCGCACGTTTAGATTAGTTAGATATCGTGAGCGATTGTTGTTTCTGGACCAACACAAAGCACGAAACCCTTCTAGGCTTGGGGTTATCCTTTCGGCTTAAGGCATCAGCTACCACACTAGCTTTGCCTGGATGGTATCTAATTGCGTAATCGTAGTCATTAAGGAGTTCTACCCAACGATGTTGTCTCATGTTCAACTCCTTTTGAGCGAAGATATGCTCGAGACTTTTGTGATCAGTCTAGATAGTACACTTCGTACCATATAGATAATGTCTCCAAATTTTCAACGCGAAAATGACTGCTCCCAACTCCAAATCATGAGTTGTATAATTTTGCTCGTGAATCTTTAATTGACGAGAGGCATAAGCTATGACTTTCTCCCTTTGCATCAGCACGCAACCTAATCCTTGCTTTGACGCGTCACAATACACCACAAAATCATCACTACCCTCAGGTAGGGATAATATTGGCGCTGACAAAGTTTCTGCTTTAGTAGCTGAAAAGTGGCGTCATGCTTTTCATTCCAGTTATACGCCGTTCCTTTATGCGTTAGTGTCATAAGAGGTTGAGCTATCTTTGAAAATCCCTCAATAAACCGTCTGTAATAACCTGCCAAACCAAGAAATTGGTGAATTTCCATTGGTGTTTTAGGCGCAGGGCAATTCTTAATTGCCTCAACTTTGACTGGATCAACGTGAATCCCCTGATCATTAACGACATGACCAAGAAATTGCACCTCACGCATCCATAAATCGCACTTTGAAAATTTTGCATACAATTTCTCCTTCTTGAGTAGCCCTAAGATCAAACGAAGATGTTGTTCGTGCTCCTCTTTAGACTTAGAATATATCAAAATATCGTCAATGAAGACGATGATGAATTTATCGAGATATGGTTTGCAAACGCGATTCATCAAGTCCATGAAAATTGCTGGTGCATTGGTTAACCCGAATGGCATAACCATGAACTCATAATGACCATAACGAGTTCTAAACGTTGTTTTCAAGACATCCTCCTCGCGGACTCTCAGTTGGTGATAACCTGATCTTGAATCGATTTTGGAATAATAGCTAGATCCTTGTAGTTGATCAAACAAATCATCAATCTGTGGCAATGGATAACGATTCTTGACGGTCACCTTGTTGAGTTCTCTGTAGTCGATGCACATTCGAAAGGTTCCATCTTTCTTCTTTACAGAAAGCACTGGACCTTCCCAGGGCGATGAGCTAGGCCTAATAAATCCTTTTTCAAGCAGTTCTTGAAGTTGCGTATATAACTCTTATAGCTCATTTGGTGCCAAACGATAAGGTGCACGAGCAATTAGTGCTGCTCCGGGAGCAAGATCAATCTAAGATTCGACTTCTCGATGAGGCGGTAAACCTGGTAGATCTTCTGGAAAGACTTCAGGAAAATCCCTCACGATCGGAATATCCTCTATCCTTTTCTCTTCCTCTGATTTCTCCGAAATGTTCGTGAGAATAGCAACATGTCCTTTTCGCAAACACTTCTGTGCTTTGAGAAAAGATATCACACCCATAACAGTACCACACTTTTCTCCTTGAACCGAGAGAAATTCTCCACTAGGCAATGGTATGCGAAAGTTTTTCTCATGACAAACAATTTCAGCACGATTCTTGGATAGCCAATCCATTCCCACAATAACGTTAAAACTTCCCAAAGAGATGGGCAAAAGATCTATTCCTAATTTATGGCCAGCCAATTCCAGTTTACAGTCTTTAACTATATGGGTAGACTCAACAAGTTTACCATTATCAAGTTCAACTACTTATTTAGCATCTTTAAGGAGTCAAGTTGGCATTTATCATGTTGCTAAATTTAGTAGATATGAAGCTTCTATTAGCACCAGTGTCAAACAAGACTAGAGCATAGTATTCGTTAAGAGAAAACTTACCAGTAACGACATTTGGATCTGCTCTGGCATCCCCCGAGCCTATGACAAAAGCTCTACCTCTGGCACCATTTCCTCCATTGTTCCCATTGTTGTTGTTATTATTGCCATTGCGATTCCCAGTGTTATTGTTATTGTTGTTATAGTTATTATTGTTGTTGTTTCCACCGTTCAGTTGGGGACAATTCCTCTTTATGTAGCCTTCCTTCCCACAATTAAAACAACCTTTAGGGGCTTCAGTATCCTGAACTTGTTTCCCGTTGTTCTTAACCCTGCAGGTTTTAGATTGATGACCCTTCTTTCCACAATTTGCACACACGTAATTGTCACACACACCATAGTGATGGAAACCACACTTGTTAAAACATGGGGAATTTCCCATGTACGATGATCCTCCTTGGCCACCTCGGCCTTGATTGTTCTGCGTCTGGTTGTTCGAGGAGAAATTCCTGGAATTATCAAACTTGCGATTCTGGTTCTGGTGATTCTATTAGTTGGAAGACTTGTTTCCAGACTAGTTTCCAGAGTTATCCCACTTTCTTTTTTTGTCAGATGCTCCAGAAGTTCCTTTTCTAGGAGGTAAGTCTCCTTAATCAACTGCTTGATTCGTGAGCCTATTGGCAATCCTAACAGCATCACGAATGGTCGCAGGGTTTGAGGCAGTCACCATTCCTTGGATTTGGGGCACTGAACCCTTGATATACAGCTCGATTCTTCGGTAAGCAGGTGTGGCGATTCTAGGGCACAAATTCGCAAAAGAACTTGAGCGGGTAGTGTAAGCTTTAATTTCAGACCCCTCCATCTTGAGATTATACAGCTCGGTTTCCAATTTCTGGATCTCGTCCCGTGGACAATACTCTTCTTGTAGCAACTCTTTAAACTCAGCCCAAGGTATGGCATTAGCTTCTTCAATCTACAACATCTGCACCTCAGTCTTCCACCAGGTGAGAGCCGGTCCTTCCAAAGTACCCGTGGCAAATTTCACTTTGCTAGCCTCATGAAAGTTGCACATTTCGAATGCAGATTCCACTTTTTTAATCCAGTGGAGTAGGCTAACAGCTCCTTCCGTTCCTTTGAACTGATTAGGCTTACAGTCAATGAAAGTTTTAAATGTAGCATTACCTATACATACATTCATACCAAACCATTCATTCATAGATTACCAATGCGTATGATTACATCCAATGACAAAACGTAAATTTTGTGTTACCTTGGGGTGGCCCTCCACTTCCTGCACCTTGGGCATGTGCCGCCAAGGCAGCAGCCACATGTTGGTTGATCAGTGCAGCCAATTCAGCCGGTGTCACGTTTGGTGCATTTCCATCTGCCATTATCTTCAATTCACAATTATCCAAAATGAGAATAAGATATAACGTGAATCATAACCACAATCACATAAGTAATAAATCACTTCACAAGAGACAATCACATTTTAAATAGTAAATCTCATTTCAAATAAAATGCAACTCGTTCACAAATTATCCAACAGAAATTCAAATTTCAAAATGCATAGTCTTGGGAACATCCTCCCGATAAAACAAACAACCAACCAAAATAAAAGTGAAAACAAACAACTCAGGAGCTATCATGATCACTGGATGTATCAGGCATTTCCTCCTCCGGTTCTTCCTCGGGATCCTCTTCAGGTTCTTCCTCGGGATCCTCTTCAGGTTCTTCCTCGGGATCCTCTTCTGGTTCTTCTTCGGGATCCTTCACAATAGGTTCTTCAACCGGTTCCGCCGGTGGCCAGCCTCCCTAGCCAACTCAAGCTCAGCAACACGAGCCGTGAGTGCCTGAACAAGCTCAGTGAGATGACTCACCTGATAGTACGTGTCGCTCAGTGTCACCTGGTGCTCAGTCTAACGCTTATTAGTCCCCTCCAAGGTTTCCTCAAGGATGACACTCTCTGAATAGTGCTAGCCCCATTTTCTTGTAGCTCTGTGACCATACCAAATAGCCTCCTAATGTCCCTAAGCGCGTGGTCAAACATAGAGACCATTTCCGCGACGACTCGTTCAATGGCATATGGCAGTTCGGATAGAAAGAACTGAGTCGACGACGGCCCTGTTGAAGTGTGTGGCACTTGTTCTTGATGAAACCAACTAGCCACAAGTGACTCATACCAGTTCTAGTTGCCATTATCTCTTCCACGAACAACAATTGGTTCTCCATATACATAGCCCTCGGAAGTTATCCTCCGATTTCCATGATTCGAGGTAGTAGGACCCGAAGTAACCCGCCTACTGGTGATGGATGGGGATGATGATGATAAGGATGATAGGGAAGCGGATATCCATCCAGCCATGTCTGCATATATATCATATATATACATATATAAGTACAAGTAACACAAAGTCAAATAGTCAAATACTAGTGTGTGTTCGAGTGTATGACTAAGGTGTAACTAAGGCTATAGTCGGTCCACTAATGCAAACCTAATTCACTATAACCAAGGGCTCTGATACCAATCTGTCACACCCCCAAAAATCCCACGCGCGACAACGCGCCGTAGGGAGCGTGACAAACCAGGATCGAACACATTAGCCATACGAACAGTCTATATGCAATGTAAATGTCAAACCAAAGTAGATGCGTTTTGAAATGCGGAAGCGTAAACGACATAAGTTGTAATAAATTTTCAAGCTCCAAAACATGCGCAAACCAAAAGATGATTAATTTGAAAAGTTTTAAAATCTATTATGCATGCATGGTAATCAAAATCCAAGAGTGGTGCATCCTAGCTCGTGGCAATCAATCCAGTGTAGCGACCTGAGAAATAACAAGCTAAAGTGTCAACACAAAGGTTGGTGAGTTCACGGGTTTATCAGTTCAGTATCATTTCAAGTTCAGTTTAAGATTGGTTGTTCAGTAACAGTCAAGTTGTAAGACCATAATCACTAATATATATCAAATAGCTAGCTAGGCTATATACATGAAACTTCGCACGTTGATGGTCACCGAAGCTAACAGTTGTTTATAGTTTACCTTGTTGTGTTTAGGATGAATATAACACTTGTTCGATATCCAATCGTGCCAGAGCGACTGACCCGGGTGGGGTTTGTCAGACCCAGTAGTACTACAATATATTTCCCGCTATTGTCATTAATACTAACGGTACCATAAGAAGGACTTTGTTGTATCAGTGTGTTACAAGTACTTCAAGTGATATATATAAGTCTAATTATCTCAGTTGTGTAAATCATGCATGTTAATCTCCCCCAACATGATTTAAAACAGTAAAATGGGGCCGTGAAACTCACCTTAGGTTGCACAGCAAAGTTTCCAGATAAACAATTAAGTCAAGTAGCAAGAAAGAGTCTTGTGTAAGCAATCAATCACCTAACGAGCATTCAAGTATAAGTGTGCATTCAACTAAACAACTAGGTCTAACGTAAACGATAAAAACGAATGATCGTGAAGTCTAGAATAGGTCGAGGATGGCACGTGTGCCAAATCCGAGTGATTATCGGAATAACGCGAGAAAATACAATATGTATCCATATTATATATTTCTTAAGTTTAAATATTCACAAAAATAAATATATATAATGTATATATTTTAACTAAACGTGCAGTTAACATTAATAAGGGTTTACAAAACGAGATACACATTTATATACTTTTATCTAAAAGTATCTAATCGTTTCAACGAACCAACGATATACGTAAATATATTAATTTCAACGATATATATATATATATATATATATATTATATATATATATATTTTACCATTTTACATAAAACCATATTTCCTGAGTTAAAAATAAATAAATAAATAAATAAATTATAATATATATATATATATTTACATATGGATTTATTAAAACTATATTTGGGTTCAAAACGTCCAAATTTATGGGTCTAATAGTCGATATACATTTTTACGGGTTTAAACATTCGTGGAAATCCATTTTATATGAGTTTTGGTTGGACAAATGCCTTGCATCAAAAAATAAAAACAAAATAGAAAATATGAAGGTCACAGGAGTCGAACCCGCGACCTCTCACTCCCAGCACAACAACCCGACCACTCGGCCATCGGGCCTGTTTGTGTCAAGATCTGGACCGGAATGCTTTTATGTATCAATAGCGACCAGGAATGAGTTTTAGGAAAATAAAGAAGTAAAAAGGGCGAGACCGGGACTCGAACCCGCGTCCCTCGCATGCAAGTTTAGCGCCCAAACCATTGTGCCAGATTGGCGTCTGGTTTATATCCAGAAACGAAAATATATAACCCGTACCCGCCCCTCGTCATCTTCTACATTCAAGAATTCCGGTGATCGGAACCCTAGCTCCGGTCACCGGAAAATCGCGAAACTCAAATAAAATGCATAAAAATGTGCGACTAACATTAAAGATTCATTACCTCGAGTCGGAGATGAGAGAAAACAAGTTTTTGATACCGAAATCGATTCCGAAACTTTGACGACCACTCTGCACGTTGCTTCGATCCTCAAAACTGAGGACACCTGCGTGATCGTGTCGAGGGGCGATCCCGATGATGGTCAAATGGAGGTCGATGGTGCAGTAGTTGGCCGGAATTTCATGGTTCACGGTGATGCTTTGGTGGGTTTTGGTTTGCGACAGCAGGGAGTGAGTGGGAGAGATTATGAGAGTTTTTGTGAGTGTTCCTCAATTATATGGCAATTATATTCAGGTCGGTTGGAATGACACAATGAAACTGTCGAACCTTGATTGCCGGAACTTATGACCGGAGTGATGATAGTCGCGAAATAGTTTCCTGGATTGATTAATGTCGTAAATGAAACTAAATTCACTTTGGTTGATTGACACAAAATTTGGGATAAATGCATAATAAACCCTCATAAGTTTTGTAAGGAGAATGGGTTTCAATAATGACAGAAAAGGTCCCTCCGAGTTTATAACAGGTTAACGAACTAACGGACTTGACGGGAAAAGTTCTTAGCGATGAATATACGAGGAACGTCAAAATATATAAGCCGTGTAGCGTTTAGAAGAATTATAAATATCGTTTTACTAAAATAAATCAAGGAGTATAACTCCACAATCATTTAAAGTCACATAAAACTTATAACTTATATATTTAAGTCATATATAACTCTATTATAAATAACTTGTAATTAAAACCGTTTAATTACATAAAATTATAAATATCATTTAATCATACATATGTATTTATATGTTTTAATTCCACATAAAATCATAGAATTAAATCTATACTTATTTAGTTCACATAATCAATGAATAATATGTGAATATACAAATATCACATAAAATCATAAGATACGAATCATAAAATTTCAAACGTTTAAACTTTCGTGCATGCTCGTAGTGATTGATCACACAAAACCCTAATTTGCTAAAGTCAACAAGTCAACATATAAAGTTCATACAACATTTAATACGGTTTACGTTCAGTTAATGCCAGAAAATGAACTGAAAAGTCGGATTGTCACACTATTAACAACAATCGATGTCAATTAGGGTTTTTAGCTATATTAAACATGTCATAGGAATCATCAACACATAATTATGCGATTATCACCAAGAATATTTTAGAACCCTAATTGGATGATGATCTTACCTTGAAGAAAACATGAAATAGATGGAGGGAAGGTTCTTTGCAGACTTGATTGGCCTTAAATCTTCAATCACTTGACAAGAATTGAAACGATAATGATTCTTTGTACTTCTTGGGGATTGAAAACAAGAAGAGTGGGGAGGTGAGGGAAGTGTTGTACGTAAGAGGGATGGAGGGGGCTGAGATCCACGTTTTTTTAGGGGGGGGGGGTGGGAGGAGATATTAGGGATGATTAGTTTAGTAAATTCACATGTAGTCCCCCTAGTTTCTCTTATGCGCAAACTACACCTAAACCTATTCACTAGATGGATTTTCGGTCAAGGAAGGATACAAGGTGTCCAGAACTGAAAGTTTGATAAATGGTAGGCTTGGAATGTTACCAAGTGTTCTAAATTTGTTTTAAGATATAACATGTAGTAGGTATTCTAATTATCATGTACGTATACAATCATAATTTACAAGTAATGCTAATTACAAATAACACATAATGTCACTTAATCAACTAAAATAAGTTATTTATGTCATGATTATTTATCTAACGTTCATATGATTGATCAACCTACACTCGGGGACAGACCCGATAACATAAAAGTACATGACACTAAAGTGACACGTAAAAGGGTAAAGGAGTTTCTTAACGGAACTAATAGGATAGCTAACAAGATTGACCTGGGAATTTGCCGGGTGTCACATCATCCCAAGTTGAAAGAATTTTTGTCTCGAAAGTTAAGGTAATGTTTGAGGTACGCTGAACAGTTGGGTGCGATGAAGGAAAAAGGGATATAAGAAAATTTTCTAGTTATGACATCATCCCCAAGTAGAAAGGAAATTTTGTCATGTAGTCCCCCTAGTTTCTCTTATGCGCAAACTACATCCAAACTTATTCACTAGATGGATTTTCGGCAAAGGAAGGATACAAGGTGCCCAAAACTGAAACTTTGATAAATCGTAGGACTTGGAATGTTACCAAGTGTTCTAAATTTGTTTTAAGATATAACATGTAGTCGGGATTTCTAATTATCATGTCGTGCACAATCATAATTTACAAGTAACGCTAATTACAAATAACACCTAATGTCACTTAATCATTTAAAATAAGTTATTTGTGTCATGATTATTTATCTAACATTCATATGATTGATCAACCTACATTCGGTGACAGACTCCGTAACGTAAAAGTACATGACACTAAAGTGACACGTAAAAGGGTAAAGGAGTTTCTTAACGGAACTAACAGGATAGCTAATGAGATTGACCTGGGTAGGAGCTACACGATATGGGGCCCTGGCCACGGGTTTGGCCCCTAGTACCAAATCAATGCGGAATTTCACCTCTTTATCTGGTGGTATACCAGGAAGATCTTCAGGAAAAACATCTTGGGATTCCCGCACAACCGGCACCTCTTTAGCTTCGTTACACTCCAGCTTTGTATCCACCACATAGGCAAAATAAAATTTACACCCGCGTTGGATATATCTCCTCGTCTTCACTACTGAACACAGCATGATCTCACTCTTTCTTTCTCCTTGGATAACAACATGTTTCTCGCTTGGTGACATTAATACAATCACCTTGCGGTTATACACCACGTTGGCTTGGTACTTATATAACCAATCCATTCTCACTATCACTTTGTATTCCCCCATCATCATTGCGATTAGGTCAATCAAATAGTCTTTATCTTCTATTAAGATTTTACAATCGCGATACACATCAAAGAATAAAACACTCATATTATCTGTTGTTTCTACTTCTAAAGGCATAGACAGCTCGTTTATAACCAATGAAGGGTGAAAAATAAAATCATTAGAAACAAATGATCTATTCGCTCCTCTATCAAACAATACATACGCAGGGATAGAATTGACAAGAAAAATACATGTCACTACCCTTGGGTCCACTTTCCCTTCATCCACCGTCAGCTGATAGGATATTCCCATCGCCTGAGGAATATCCGGCTTCACCCCACTTTGACCCGCCCCCGTGTTTGGGATTGGGCATTCACTCTTTTTGTGTCCTTTTTTCCGCATCCAAAACACAATCATGCAAGACTGGGATATTGAGCTATCACGTGTCCCGTCTTCCCACAACCATAACACTGCTTTGTTAGTAGAAAACACTCTCCCTTGTGCACCCTCCCACAATGTGGACAATCTAATGATCTACCTTTCTTGTTTTCAGCTTTCTTGGGTGACTCATTCACCCTTGGTTTTTTGCTTGGGGCAGAACTGCTTTCCGCTCCCGTGTTTTCACCTCTTTCCACCTGCTTTTTCAGTTCTAACTCTCTCTCTCTCTCTCTCTCTCTCTCTCTCTCTCTCTCTCTCCAAGCATTGATTAGCTCCTCGAGAGTTGCACATCTGGAAGCATTTATAAACTCCCTAAAATCAGCATGCAACATGTTATTGAATTGATATACCTTCTTCAGTTCTCAGCAGTTCTTTACAAAATTTTACTCTATCAAGGAAGTAACTAATTACTCTCCCAATCGGTTGCCCCTTTCTTTGATGAAACTGCATGAGTTCATCATGTATCTTGTTCACTTCAGCTTGGGGGCTATGATAAAATGCAAATGCCGCCTTAAATTCTTCCCAAGTCATGGTCTTTATGGCTTCCTTCCCTTTTTCCTTCCCCTTCATGTCCCACCAATCTTTCGCGTGCGATCGGAGTTGTCCGGTTGCAAACATCAGTTGATCCGCCTGATCATAGTGACTCCGCTCGAATACCGCTTCAATTTCCGTTAACCATCGGTAATGGGCTATCGGTTCCGCATCACTAGTATAAAGGGGAGGTTTACACGCCATGAAGTCTTTATAAGTACACTTCCCTTTATCTTTCTTCTCGCTACCTTCTGCCTTAAAATCATTCCCCAAAGATTCCAGCTTCTTCTCTAATGCCTCCAACAAGGCGTTTTCAATCTGGCCCACATGGGTTCGAACTGCTGATTCCACAGAGACCTCAACTTCATCTATAAACAGCTTCTTTAATTCTGCAATCATAGGCTCTATAAGAGCCCGACCTGGGTCATTCTCATCCACCATTGTAAACTGAAAATATACAATAGGTTAGTATCCTCATTACATCTTTTCACTTTTCAATCATTCTTATTTTCAGCTCAACCATTTACAATGGTCCTTACAGCACAAGCATCATTTAATACCACAATATACAATTTCAAATCACTTACCAGGTCAGAATATCAAACCTTGAACCGAACACCCTTCCCCATCACAAGCACTTGGTTTGAGTTCAAGTGCCCCCATGACACTTGAATCCCTCAAACCATGGCTCTGACACCAACTTGTAAGGCCCCTGTCACACCCTCAAAAATCCCACGCGCGACAACGCGCCGCAGGGAGCGTGACAAACCAGGATCGAACACATTAGCCATACGAACAGTCTATATGCAATGTAAAAGTAAAACCAGAGTAAATGTGTTTTTAAATACGGAAGCGTAATCGACAAAGTTGTAATAATTGTTCAAGCGCCAAAACATGCGCAAACCAAAAGTTAATAAGTTTGATAAATAAATAAGTCTATGATGCATGCATGGTAATAGTAATCCTTATGTGGTGCATCCTAGCTCGTGGTAGACAATCCAGTTTAGCGACCTGAGATATAACATGCTAAAGTGTCAACGCAAAGGTTGGTGAGTTCACAGGTTTAACAGTTCAGTAACGTTTCAAGTTCAGTTTAAGATTGACCGTTCAATAACGTCAAGTTGTAAGAGCATAATCACTAATATATATCAAATAGCTAGCTAGGCTATATACATGAAACTTCGCACGTTGATGGTCACCGAAGCTAACAGTTGTTCATAGTTTGCCTTGTTGTGTTTAGGACGAATATAACACCCGTTCGATATCCAATCAAGTCAGCGCGACTGACCCGGGTGGGGTTTGTCAGACCCAGTAGTACTACAATATATTTCCCGCTATCGTCATTAATACTAACGGTACCATAAGAAGGACTTTGTTGTATAGTGTGCTACAAGTACTTCAAGTGATATGTAAAAGTCTAATTATCTCAGTTGTGTAAATCATGCATGTTAATCTCCCCCAAAAGGATTAAAACAGTAAAATGGGGCCGTGAAACTCACCTTAGGTTGCTCAGCAAAGTTTCCAGATAAAACAGTTAATTCACGTAGCAAGAACGAGTCTTGTGCAAGCAATCAATCACCTAACGAGCATACGAGTATGAGTGTGTGTTCTAAACTATTAAATCTAACGTAATCGACAAAAATGGAGGATCGTGAAGTCCGGAATAAGTCGAGGATGGCACGTGTGCCATATCCGAGCGGTATTCGAAATAACGCGAGGGAACACAATATATATTAATATTATATATTTTCCAAGTTCAAATATTCCAAAATAAATATTTATATAATATATGTATTTACTAAACGTTCAAGAAGTGTTAATAACGAATTTGCGAGGGCAATATATATTTATATATATAAAAGGTTATCATAAAATATCCGGTTATTTTAATAGAAATCTAACGACATAGGTTTATATATTAATTTACTCAAGATATATATATTAAATTTCATGAAAATATACTTATTTTACCCTTTTACTTAACGCCATGATTCTTGGGTTTTAAAATATGTATTTGTGTATGTATACGGATTTATCAAACTATATTTTGGTTCACATCGTCAAATATTATGGGTTTATAGACAATGATACATTTTATGGATTTAAACCTTCCCGAGAAATGGTTTTTAAACAAATTTTGGTTTACCAAATGGCTTAAATCTTAAAAAGGATAAAAATACGAAAAACTGAGGTCGCTGGGGGTCGAACCTGCGACCTCTAGGTCGATCCGCAAGGCCCTGACCACTGGAACAGTTGCTCGATTCGTTAATACTGTGGCTCGGAGTGTTTTTATTTAGCAACAGCGACCAGAATTGATTTACAAAATAAAACAGGAAATAAAAATGTGGGGGACGGGTTTTGAACCCTCGACCTGTGGCTCAAACTGTAACACACAAACCATTGGGACAAATTTCCAATTGATACAATACTGGATCGATGTTCTTATATGCATTCCAGGAGGCCCAAAACCGGAATTAAGGAGAAACAGAATAAGAAAATGTAGGAGCCGGGTGTTGAACCCGCGACCTCCTCGCTATAGCATGTGCGACTTACCCACTAGACCACCCGACCCTTTTGTGTTTTAACCCGACATCTCTAATACTTAACATATAACAGCAGCGTGTCATCTTCTTCCCCCGGAACCCTAATGTCGCCGGAGTTATTTTCCGGCGACCGGAAAATCGCGAAGCATGAAATAAACTCATAAAAAGCTGCGAATAACATTAAGGCGTCGTTACCTTGAGTCGAAGATGAGATTCGAGGTGATTTGGGAGCCGAAAATAAACCCGGAACGTAAACGCGAACACCGAGCATGGTCGCGATTTGAACTTCTGACTACACCAGGTTGTTCGTGAGGGCTTCCCGATCGCAGTGTTGGTCGTAAGGTGGCGTAACAGTGGCTATATGGTGAGAATTTTGCCGGAAATTGTGATTGTAGTGGGTTTCTTGTGGTCGTGAAGAACAGAGAGAGCGAGAGAGAACGCAGGGGGTTCGAGGGACTGGAATGGGAGTGGTAATAAGGATGAATGGGTTGATGAAACTGAAAGATTTAATCATTCCTTTGATTGCTAGCTTGTAACCGGCGGACAATCGATCGAACGAATTCAACCATGAATTCAATTCACGTAAATGAGCATTTAATCAACAATTGGTTATTGACACATTTAGTCCCTCACCAAGTTGCAAATATGACACAAAGTTTAGACAATTACATGAATCATCCCCTCAATATTTGTAAAAGTAAGGAGGTTTAGAGATTGGCAGAAAGGGTCCCTCAAGGTTTATGGGTGCTAACGACAACTAACGGAGTTAACAGGAAATGTTTTTAACGACAAATATCCGAGGAGCATCAATATATATATATTGTATAACGTTTATAAAATATATGAACCTCGTTTTACTAAAATAAATCATGAAGTATAACCCCACAATTATTAAAATCACATAAAATCATAACCTAGAGATTTAAAACTCATAACTAATATTTAAGTCACATGTAACCCTATTATTAATAGCTTGTAATTAAAATCCTTTAATTACACAAAATTATAAATATAGTCTAATCATATATATTTTTAATTCCACATAAAATCATAGAATATTAAACGTTTAATCTTCCGTGCATGCTCGTAGTGATTGATCACACAAAACCCTAATTGCTAAAGTCAACGCAGATAAGCACATAAATGTTCACACAACATTTAATACGTTTTACGTTCAGTTAATGTCAGAGAATGACCTGAAAAGTCGGATTGTCACAGTATCCCCTTGTTGAAGAATTTTCGTCCTCAAAAATTGCGTAACGCGGTAAAAGTTAATGAGCTAGACACAAAGAAAAAGAAAAGAAAAATTCTCAGTCGTCACATCATCCCCTTGTTGAAGAATTTTCGTCCGCGAAAATTAAACCAGTACCTGAACTAGACGAAGGCTGATCCTTGAATAGTTTGGGATATTTCTTCATCATCTGATCTTCGCGTTCCCAAGTAAATTCAGGACCATGTCTCGAGTTCCAACGAACTTTAACGATTGGGATTTTGCTACGCTTTAACTGTTTAACCTCCCGGTCCATAATTTCCACCGGTTCTTCGATAAATCGAAGTTGTTCGTCCACATGCAATTCTTCGAGTGGAGTGATTAATGTCTCATCCGCTAAGCATTTCTTTAAATTCGACACATGGAAAACGTTATGGACCCCACTTAGTTCTGCCGGTAAGTTTAGTTCATATGCTGATAGGCCAACTCTATTAATAATCTCGAATGGCCCAATGTATCTTGGGTTTAACTTACCACGTTTACCAAAACGCACAACACCTTTCCAGGGTGAGACCTTTAACAAGACCTTGTCTCCTTCCTTAAATTCCAAAGGTCTTCGCCGTTTATCAGCATAACTTTTCTGTCTATCTCGTGCGGCTGCCATACGATTACGAATTTGCACGATTTTCTCTGTTGTCTCGAGTACCAACTCAGGACCTGTGAGTTGACTGTCACCAACTTCAGCCCAACAGAGAGGCGATCTACACTTTCGCCCGTAAAGTGCTTCAAACGGAGCTACACCGATACTGGTGTGATAACTGTTATTATAAGAAAATTCCACTAAGGGTAAGTGTTTATCCCAACTTTCACCAAAATCAATAGCACATGCTCGCAGCATGTCTTCAAGAGTTTGAATGGTCCGTTCACTTTGACCATCGGTCTGTGGGTGATATGCAGTACTCATGTCCAAACGCGATCCCAAAGCTTCATGGAGAGATTCCCAACATTTGGATGTAAATCGGGCATCTCGATCTGATATAATAGAAACTGGTACTCCATGTCGCGAGACGATCTCTTTAAGATAAAGTTTGCCTAATGTCTCGGAGGTATCAGTTTCCTTGATCGGTAGGAAATGTGCCGACTTGGTTAGGCGGTCAACAATTACCCAAATTGTATCACATCTACTTGCTGTACGGGGTAACTTTGTGATAAAATCCATAGCAATCCCCTCCCATTTCCACTCGGGAATTTTTGGTTGTTGAAGTAACCCTGCCGGTTTCTGGTATTCCGCCTTAACCTTGGAACAAGTCAAGCACTTGCTTACGTAAGTGGCAATGTCAGCTTTCATCTTAGGCCACCAGTAAATCAGTTTCAAATCTTTCTACATCTTATCCGAGCCTGGATGAATAGAGTAACGAGACTTATGGGCTTCATCCATAATCAATTCCCTCAAATTTCCATACACGGGAATCCATATTCGGTTCGCACAATACCGGATACCATCTGATCTAACTTCCAATAACTTATCCATACCCCGCAAGGATTCTAATTCACTGTTCTCATCTTTGAGTGCTTCGAGTTGTGCATTCCGGATCTGATCCGGTAATCCTGTATGTATAGTAAGTTGCAACGCACGAACTCTTCTAGGTTTGGGGTTATCCTTCCGACTTAAGGCATCGGCTACTACATTAGCTTTGCCTGGATGGTATCTAATTGCGCAATCGTAGTCATTAAGAAGTTCCACCCAACGACGTTGTCTCATGTTCAATTCCTTTTGAGCAAAGATATGCTCGAGACTTTTGTGATCAGTGTAGATAGTACACTTTGTACCATAAAGATAATGTCTCCAAATTTTCAACGCGAAAATGACTGCTCCCAACTCCAAATCATGAGTTGTATAATTCTGCTCGTGAATCTTTAACTGGCGAGAGGCATAAGCTATGACTTTCTCCCTTTGCATCAACACGCAACCTAATCCTTTCTTCGATGCATCACAATACACCACGAAATCATCACTACCCTCTGGTAGGGATAATATTGGCGCGCTACAAAGTTTCTGCTTTAGTAGCTGAAAAGTGGCGTCATGCTTTTCATTCCAGTTATACGCCGTTCCTTTATGCGTTAGCGCCGTAAGAGGTTGGGCTATCTTTGAAAATCCCTCAATAAATCGTCTATAATAACCCGCCAAACCAAGAAATTGGCGAATTTCCGTTGGTGTCTTGGGCGCAGGCCAATTCTTAATTGCCTCAACCTTGATTGGATCAACGTGAATCCCCTGATCATTAACAATATGACCAAGAAATTGCACCTCACGCATCCAGAAATCACACTTTGAAAATTTTGCATACAATTGCTCCTTCTTGAGTAACTCTAAGATCAAACTAAGATGTTGTTCGTGCTCTTCTTTAGACTTAGAATATATCAGAATATCATCAATGAAGACGATGACGAATTTATCGAGATATGGCTTGCAAACGCGATTCATCAAGTCCATGAAAATCGCTGGTGCGTTGGTTAACCCAAATGGCATAACCATGAACTCATAATGGCCGTAGCGAGTTCTAAACGCTGTTTTCGAGACATCCTCTTCACGGACTCTCAGTTGGTGATAACCAGATCTTAAATCCATTTTGGAATAGTAGCTAGATCCTTGTAGTTGATCAAACAAATCATCGATTCGGGGCAAGGGATAACGATTCTTGACAGTCACTTTGTTGAGTTCTCTGTAATCGATGCACATTCGAAAGGTTCCATCCTTCTTTTTAACAAACAACACTGGAGCTCCCCAGGGTGATGAGCTGGGCCTAATAAATCCCTTTTCAAGTAGTTCTTGAAGTTGAGTATATAGCTCTTGTAACTCATTTGGTGCTAAACGATATGGTGCACGAGCAATAGGTGCTGCTCCAGGAGCAAGATCAATCTGAAATTCGACTTCTCGATGAGGCGGTAGACCTGGTAGATCTTCCGGAAAGACTTCAGGAAAGTCCTTCACGATCGGGATATCTTCAATTCTCTTCTCCTCATTCGTTTTCTTTGTAATGTTCGCGAGAACAGCAAAATGTCCCTTACGCAAACACTTCTGCGCCTTGAGATAAGATATCACACCCATAACAGTACCACACTTTTCTCTTTGAACTGAGAGCAATTCTCCACTAGGCAACGGCATCCGAACAATTTTCTCATGACAAACGATTTCAGCACGATTCTTGGATAGCCAATCCATTCCCACAATGACATCAAAACTTCCCAAAGAGATAGGCAAAAGATCTATTTCTAACTTATGGCCAGCCAATTCCAATTTACAGTCTTTAACTAAATGGGTAGACTCAACAAGTTTACCATTAGCAAGTTCAACTACGTATTTAGCATCTAAAGGAGTCATGTTGGCATTTATCATATTGCTAAATTTAGTAGATATGAAGCTTCTATCAGCACCAGTGTCAAACAAGACTAGAGCATAATATCCATTAAGAGAAAACTTACCGGTAACGACATTTGGATCTGCCCTAGCATCTCCCGAGCCTATGACAAAAGCTCTACCTCTGGCACCATTTCCACCGTTGTTCCCATTGTTGTTGTTATTATTGCCATTGCGATTGCCAGTGTTGGTGTTATTGTTGTTGTTGTAGTTGTTGTTGTTTCCACCGTTGAGCTGAGGACAATTCCTCTTTATGTGGCCTTCCTTACCACAATTAAAACAACCTTTGGGGGCTTCAGCATCCTGAACTTGTTTCCCATTGTTCTTAACCCTGCAGGTTTTGGACTGATGACCCTTCTTTCCACAATTTGCACACACATAAGAGTCACACGCACCATAGTGATGGAAACCACACTTGTTACAACGTGGGGAATTTCCCATGTAAGATGATCCTCCTTGGCCGCCTCGGCCTTGATTGTTCTGCTTCTGGTTGTTTGAGGAGAAATTCCTAGAATTATCAAACTTGCGATTCTGGTTTTGATGGTTCTGCTGATTGGAAGACTTATTTCCAGGCTGATTCCCAGAATTATCCCACTTTCTTTTGTTATCAGAGGCTCCAGAAGTTCCTTTCCTAGGAGGTAAGACTCCTTGGTCCACTGCTTGATTTGTGAGCCTATTGGCAATCCTTACAGCATTACGAATAGTCACAGGGTTTGAAGCAGTCACCATTCCCTGGATTTGGGGCACTAAACCCTTGATATACAGCTCGATTCTTCGGTAAGCAGGTGTGGCGATTCTAGGACACAGATTCGCAAGAGAATTCGAGCGAGTAGTGTAAGCTTCAATTTCCGACCCCTCCATCTTGAGGTTATACAGTTCAGTTTCCAATTTCTGGATCTCGTCCCGTGGGCAATACTCTTCTTGTAGCAACTCTTTGAACTCGGCCCAAGGCATGGCATTAGCTTCTTCAATCCCCAGCATCTGCACCTCAGTCTTCCATCAGGTGAGAGCCGGTCCTTCCAAAGTACCCGTGGCAAATTTCACTTTGCTAGCCTCAGGGCAGTTACACATTTCAAAAGCAGATTCCACTTTTTCAATCCAGTGGAGTAGGCTAACAGCTCCTTCAGTTCCTTTGAACTGATTAGGCTTACAGTCCATGAAAGTTTTAAATGTAGCATTACCTGTACATACATTCATACAATCATTCAATCACAGATTACCAATATGTGTGATCACATCAAACAACCAAACACACATTTTGTGTTACCTTGGGGTGGCCCTGCATTGCCTGCACCTTGGGCATGTGCCTCCAAGGCAGCAGCCACATGTTGGTTGATCAGTGCAGCCAATTCAGCCGGTGTCATGTTTGGTACATTTCCGTCTGCCATTATCTTCAATTCACAATTACCCAAAATGAGAATAAGATATAACATGAATCACAACAACCATCACATAAGCAATAAATTACTTCACAAGAGACAATCACATATTAAATAGTAAATCCCATTTCAAATAAAATGCAACTCGTTCACAAATTATCCAACAGAAATTCAAAATTCAAAATGCATAGTCTTGGGAACATCCTCCCGATAAAACAAACAACCAAACAAAACAAATGTGAAAACAAATAACTCAAGAGCTGTCATGATCACTGGATGCATCAGGCATCTCCTCCTCTGGTTCCTCTTCAGGATCCTCTTCAGGTTCTTCCTCGGGATCCTCTTCAGGTTCTTCCTCGGGATCCTCCTCAATAGGTTCATCAATAGGTTCTGCCGGAGCCGGAGGTGCAGCCAGAGCCGGAGCCGGAGCCGCAGCCTCCCTGGCCAACCCAAGCTCAGCAACTCGAGCCGTGAGTGTCTCAACCAGCTCTGAGAGGTGATTCACCTGATAATATGTGTCACTCAGTCTTACTTGATACTCGGCCTGACGCATATTAGTCCCTTTCAACTCTCTCTTAAGGATAGCAACTCTGAGACTGGTGTTAGCTCCATTATCTTGCAGTTCTCTGACCATATCAAACAGCTTCCTAATGTCCCTGAGCGCGCGGTCAAACATAGAGACCATTGCCGCGACGACCATTTCAATAGCATACGGCAGTTCGGGTAGAAAGAATCGAGTTGACGACGGCTCTGTTGGAGTAGGTGGCACTTGCTCCCGATGAACCCAACTGGCCACAAGTGACTCGTACCAGTTCCAGCTGCCGTTGTCTCTTCCACGAACGACATTTGGTTCTCCATAAACGTGGCCCTCGGAAGTTATCCTTCGAACACCATGAGTCGGGGTAGTAGGACCCGAAGTAACCCGCCTACTGGTGACGGATGGGGATGATGATGATGAGGATGATTGGGAAGCGGATATCCATCCAGCCATGTCTGCGTATATACCATATATATATACATATATAAGTACAAGTAACACATAGTCAAATAGTCACATACTAGTGTGTGTGTTCGAGTGTATGACTAAGGTGTGTCTAAGGCTATAGTCGGTCTACTAATGCAAACCTAGTTCACTATAACCAATGGCTCTGATACCAATCTGTCACACCCCCAAAAATCCCACGCGCGACAACGCGCCGCAGGGAGCGTGACAAACCAGGATCGAACACATTAGCCATACGAACAGTCTATATGCAATGTAAAAGTAAAACCAGAGTAAATGCGTTTTTAAATACGGAAGCGTAATCGACAAAGTTGTAATAATTGTTCAAGCGCCAAAACATGCGCAAACCAAAAGTTAATAAGTTTGATAAATAAATAAGTCTATGATGCATGCATGGTAATAGTAATCCTTATGTGGTGCATCCTAGCTCGTGGTAGACAATCCAGTTTAGCGACCTGAGATATAACATGCTAAAGTGTCAACACAAAGGTTGGTGAGTTCACAGGTTTAACAGTTCAGTAACGTTTCAAGTTCAGTTTAAGATTGACCGTTCAATAACGTCAAGTTGTAAGAGCATAATCACTAATATATATCAAATAGCTAGCTAGGCTATATACATGAAACTTCGCACGTTGATGGTCACCGAAGCTAACAGTTGTTCATAGTTTGCCTTGTTGTGTTTAGGACGAATATAACACCCGTTCGATATCCAATCAAGTCAGTGCGACTGACCCGGGTGGGGTTTGTCAGACCCAGTAGTACTACAATATATTTCCCGCTATCGTCATTAATACTAACGGTACCATAAGAAGGACTTTGTTGTATAGTGTGCTACAAGTACTTCAAGTGATATGTAAAAGTCTAATTATCTCAGTTGTGTAAATCATGCATGTTAATCTCCCCCAAAAGGATTAAAACAGTAAAATGGGGCCGTGAAACTCACCTTAGGTTGCTCAGCAAAGTTTCCAGATAAAACAGTTAATTCACGTAGCAAGAACGAGTCTTGTGCAAGCAATCAATCACCTAACGAGCATACGAGTGTGAGTGTGTGTTCTAAACTATTAAATCTAACGTAATCGACAAAAATGGAGGATCGTGAAGTCCGGAATAAGTCGAGGATGGCACGTGTGCCATATCCGAGCGGTATTCGAAATAACGCGAGGGAACACAATATATATTAATATTATATATTTTCCAAGTTCAAATATTCCAAAATAAATATTTATATAATATATGTATTTACTAAACGTTCAAGAAGTGTTAATAACGAATTTGCGAGGGCAATATATATTTATATATATAAAAGGTTATCATAAAATATCCGGTTATTTTAATAGAAATCTAACGACATAGGTTTATATATTAATTTACTCAAGATATATATATTAGATTTCATGAAAATATACTTATTTTACCCTTTTACTTAACGCCATGATTCTTGGGTGTTAAAATATGTATTTATGTATGTATACGGATTTATCAAACTATATTTTGGTTCACATCGTCAAATATTATGGGTTTATAGACAATGATACATTTTATGGATTTAAACCTTCCCGAGAAATGGTTTTTAAACAAATTTTGGTTTACCAAATGGCTTAAATCTCAAAAAGGATAAAAATACAAAAAACTGAGGTCACTGGGGGTCGAACCCACGACCTCTAGGTCGATCCGCAAGGCCCTGACCACTGGAACAGTTGCTCGATTCGTTAATACTGCGGCTCGGAGTGTTTTTATTTAGCAACAGCGACCAGAATTGATTTACAAAATAAAACAGGAAATAAAAATGTGGGGGACGGGTTTTGAACCCTCGACCTGTGGCTCAAACTGTAACGCACAAACCATTGGGACAAATTTCCAATTGATACAATACTGGATCGATGTTCTTATATGCATTCCAGGAGGCCCAAAACCGGAATTAAGGAGAAACAGAAAAAGAAAATGTAGGAGCCGGGTGTTGAACCCGCGGCCTCCTCGCTATAGCATGCGCGACTTACCCACTAGACCACCCGACCCTTTTGTGTTTTAACCCGACATCTCTAATACTTAACATATAACAGCAGCGTGTCATCTTCTTCCCCCGGAACCCTAATGTCGCCGGAGTTATTTTCCGGCGACCGGAAAATCGCGAAGCATGAAATAAACTCATAAAAAGCTGCGAATAACATTAAGGAGTCGTTACCTGGAGTCGAAGATGACATTCGAGGTGATTTGGGAGCCGAAAATAAACCCGGAACGTAAACGCGAACACCGAGCGTGGTCGCGATTTGAACTTTTGACTACACCAGGTTGTTCGTGAGGGCTTCCCGATCGCAGTGGTGGTCGTAAGGTGGCGTAACAGTGGCTATATGGTGAGAATTTTGCCGGAAATTGTGATTGTAGTGGGTTTCTTGTGGTCGTGAAGAACAGAGAGAGCGAGAGAGAACGCAGGGGGTTCGAGGGACTGGAATGGGAGTGGTAATAAGGATGAATGGGTTGATGAAACTGAAAGATTTAATCATTCCTTTGATTGCTAGCTTGTAACCGGCGGACAATCGATCGAACGAATTCAACCATGAATTCAATTCACGTAAATGAGCATTTAATCAACAATTGGTTATTGACACATTTAGTCCCTCACCAAGTTGCAAATATGACACAAAGTTTAGACAATTACATGAATCATCCCCTCAATATTTGTAAAAGTAAGGAGGTTTAGAGATTGGCAGAAAGGGTCCCTCAAGGTTTATGGGTGCTAACGACAACTAACGGAGTTAACAGGAAATGTTTATAACGACAAATATCCGAGGAGCATCAATATATATATATTGTATAACGTTTATAAAATATATGAACCTCGTTTTACTAAAATAAATCATGAAGTATAACCCCACAATTATTAAAATCACATAAAATCATAACCTAGAGATTTAAAACTCATAACTAATATTTAAGTCACATGTAACCCTATTATTAATAGCTTGTAATTAAAATCCTTTAATTACACAAAATTATGAATATAGTCTAATCATATATATTTTTAGTTCCACATAAAATCATAGAATATTAAACGTTTAATCTTCCGTGCATGCTCGTAGTGATTGATCACACAAAACCCTAATTGCTAAAGTCAACGCAGATAAGCACATAAATGTTCACACAACATTTAATACGTTTTACGTTCAGTTAATGTCAGAGAATGACCTGAAAAGTCGGATTGTCACAGCCCCAACCCGATTAATGTAGAAATTAGACCTTTGGAAAACAGAGTTAGAAAATTTTGATGTTTAACTTACAGAATCGTTCATCAAGTTTAACAAAATTACACACCATCATCAAATCTAATCCATCAACTTATCAGAGTATAGCTACATGACATTCATGCTAAACGAACACACAACATTGTTTCCTAGAAGACTTGGTGCTCGGTTCCATATCCCCCCTGATTCAACTTGACCCATCCATTAATGTATACCTGCTCATAACACTAGTAACACATTAGTATTAGTGGCACACAACAGCTACATACAATTCCCTTGGCACATATACATTGTGTCCAACCACTTGAATACCCATTGGACAATTTGAGGACTATAACCCCCATAGTTCCTCATCTTGCCACAACCTTACAGCTCAACCCAAACGGGTCATAGACATTGCATCTCAGCTTGATCATGAATCATGACCATCCCTCATCCCATCCTCTAACAATCAAATTTCATTGTGCCCACTAGTGTTATATCATTCTCAATTCATAATCGCAATTCATAACAATTCCTTACAAATAAATGTAACTAGACCGCTACGTGTTACCTTTCAGATTTTGGTCTCACCTTCACGTTGCTGACTTGCATTCCCACCTACTTCACCTATAATTATAACATTAATTAAATACACCACACCACAATCATCATTCATACACTTTCACATACCATCACCATATCAAGTTGGTGAATTCAACCTACACAAATTTCCATCTTCATTCAAGCATTTCATCAAATACCTAGCATGCACACTTAGTGTTCTAACTAACAAATAACATATTTGACACCCATTCATCCCATTCTTGATTTCAATCACTCAAATACAGCTTTCAAGCATAAAATAACACTTCCATCATATCAACAACTTTCTCAAGTCAAATTTAACCAAACCAATCACCCAACCGATTCATGAAATTCGATTTCTATGAGATGGGGTTTAACCCCCATCACAACCTCTAATAAACACACACACACACACACAATTGATCATGCAAGGTGAAATTTAGCATCATCTAGGCTTAAAATCACAGGTATAACAGCTTACACATCAATTTAACCTATGGCTAAACTGCATAAAATCACCTCCATCTAGAAATTACTTACTTGGCAAAGAACTCAAGAAATAAGGGTGAAATTGGAGTGTAGGAGGCTTCCTAAACCCGAATTTGGCTTCCCACCTTCTACTTTGCACCATGAATACATCTTTTATAAATTTTGGCCTTAACTCTAATTTACACATTTAATTCTCCAACTTTCCTCTAGTTTAACTATCAATTATTAAATTTAACTTTGTAACTAATAGTTTCCATTAGCTAACCCGGTTAAATTTCTAGACCCGCTTCTTCAACCAATAACCCATATAAAATCATAATAAAATAATACAATCAATACATTATGAAATTCGGGATGTTACATGGTCTCTATGAAGCAAAACATAAATAAACTTATTAGAACTTACCTTGCCACCGACAACACACCATCACTATCTTCTTCAATGTCATTTTATAACCTTCATAAAAAACATGTATACAATGAAATAAATTATACAAACTAATAGATTCATACCATACCAATTTGATTACTAATAAAATCATACCATACGAAACAGTTTGATCACTAAACAAAGTAAAAATTTACATTTACAATTAGGTTAAAAGATTAATAAAGAGGAAGAAAAACACTGAGATTGCATATAATCAACACCATATAATCGGAAGAAACATTCAAGATTGAGAAACTGAAATCGGATTCGAGAAACAGAAATTGGAACAAAAACAACGATTTTCTACTATACCTTGAAATCGGATTAGAGCAACATAAATCAGAACAAAAACAACGATTTCTTCTATACCCTGAAATTGGACTCGAGCAACAGAAATCACAAAACTGAAAATCGAAAGCATACCTTGAACCGATTGATCTTCTTGATGAGATATCTCCGGCGTGATCTTCTTGATGCGATAACTCCGGTGTCGAGGATCATAGAGCATAGAGAGGAGAGGTTGTGAGTGTAGGCGACGATTGATTGGTTTAGGGTTAAGAAAACCTTTTATGAGTTGGGGTTAGAAGAAAAAGAAACTGGTCACCCGAATTTGGCCAGAGGATCCACGAATATTGAAGGGTTTTTTTTTTAATGAATTTGTGTCCATGTGTGGATATAAATTACAAAGCAGTGGTGATCAATGGAAGAGCTGTAATGATCCCACATAGGATTGAAAATTTTTTCTTTTATTAAAATTGGTAGATATTAAAAATGATTATTTCTTTTGAGCGTTTATATTTTAATATCATTTCAATAACACAGCAAGATTACAATTGTAACTGCCAATAATTTATAAGTTATAACAAATAATATATATAAAGACAAAAGTAACTCATTATGACCATAACCGAATGCCCAAGAGAAACGATAAAACATCTCATATGTATGACAAACCTTCATCGTCTCCATCTCCATCGATCGTCTTCTCTCCCTCAAATCCTCTTTAAAATTCTAGCATTCACCACCACCGCCGCCATTCACCGCCGCCTCAACAAATTAAGCAAAGGTTGGTAGCTGACAAGATAAAAAATCATTCACGGGTTGGTTTCTTTTAATCCTATGGCTCACGAGAAATTGTCTAAATTACATCGTGTTCTTCCTTTGAATCAGGTTGACTTCTTGTTTGGTCAAAATTAATTGGTAGTCTGTTTGTGGTTCTAATCTTTTTACAGATCAAAGAAAAAAGGTAGTGCCCCAATTGGATTGGAAAAGCTAGCTAGCTGTAAGTTTCGACTTTAATGGAGTCAACGGATTGCATGTATTTATGTTCTTATGAGAAGGAAATACCAAACATGGAATCTGATAGCTTTCAAGTGGATATGGAACCTTTCTCACATCCCACCAACAAAGATCACACTTTTAGTTCAAAGTCTAATGTAAGTTTCACTTTGCTCTACTTCAATTACTTGTTTATTTTCTTCCAAATGCTTATACAATTATATAATTGGCATGTTCGGATAGGGCGAGTTGATGGGTTAGAATAGGTGAATTCAAACAAATGACCCATATATTTACATAGTGTTTAATATTTGATTAAACGTTCTAAAATATATATTTTAAATAATATCATGTAACCATGATATTTAAAAGTGTCAAAAGTCTTAATGAATTGTATAAAACATATTGATGGCATGGCATGTTATAAACGGGTTGTAATAAAGTTATAAACGAACGGATTGATCGGTTAAACACAAAAGAATTCACTGGAATGTTTGTAGTTCTGCTTTGTGTTTAGAAAAACTAGATAAAACAAGTATTATGTCATCTGTCTTATTTATCTTTTTTCTTTTTTGAGAGAGCACGTTATTTTTTTGCTATCACAATTTAAACTTTTAGTCCATGGAGGAGACTTGGATCAGTGCTAAAAAATTAAATGTGGTTTTTATTTTTATTTTTTTATTTTTTTATTTTGTTACATAACATGCATCATTTTTATAATATTCGTAATATATTTATATCTTCTTTGGCTAATTATTAGTTGTCAAGGAGTTTATCCAAAAAAGGGGAAGGAAAGAAGAAAATGATGATCAATCCAAGCGTTGACGATGAAAGGGATGCTACTTTTTCGCTCAAAGGTGACACTCCTTTTTTTTATAATCTTCTATTAAAACTATGAAATTAAATATACAAAATATATATCCAGGTGATAAAAAAATTACCTGAAAATTAAAAAAGCAAAACCTTTTTTTAATCTATATTTATGTTTTCTCATGATATGCACGAGGCAAACATAGTTGTAATTCGATAGAAACAAGAGTTTGATTTATCTTATTTATTTAAAATTATTTACATGATGTGTTAAGCAAAAATATATTGTTTGATAATCAAACTTAAATATCCACAATTCTATACTAAGACTAAACCGGATGTAAACTCTAAATAGAATAGGCTATGTATGTAATATATTGTACATGGTTAATGAGAATCAATTAATTTAATGAGAATCAATCAAGGAATTCATTCCTATCACATGCATAATCAGTTTTTTTTTTATTTAAATTAGAAATTGAGTAAAATTATAAACAAAATGTAATGTTTTGAATTTTAATATCTATAACTTATATATTTTAAAAACTTTTTATTTCTTTATAAGATTAGATACTTCATTACATTTCATTTTGTTATATTAATTTTCATTTAATTAATACGATATAAAAAAAAGTTGATAAGATATTTTAAAAATAAGATGACGTTAAAATGTAAAAATGTGTGTAAGGTTCGAAAATAATTTATAAAAATCTAAATAGTTGGTAGCTAGCTGAACGTGTTTGTAAATGTGTCTAGTAAATTCTTAAATTAGTGATGTCGTTTTACCTCTTTTGACGGTTGTTATTTAGAAAAAAATAAAATAAAAACATTTGTCACATATTATATCAAATGTATAATATTATGATTACTAGGTGGTAGAGCTTTCTAGGTAGTTTACCCACCAAAAATAATTGTGTTTGAACGTATATTATCAAACAAAACACCACTCTTAACATTTT
The DNA here is from genome assembly GCA_039602395.1 of Deinandra increscens subsp. villosa. NCBI lineage: Eukaryota > Viridiplantae > Streptophyta > Magnoliopsida > Asterales > Asteraceae > Deinandra > Deinandra increscens. The sequence goes on from JBCNJP010000023.1 coordinate 21,413,681, forward strand.
CTGAGGAAGATCATGCTTCATTGAGTTGCAAATGATTAATTTTATAATTTATTATACTTGACGTGTCGTGCGAAATAATACATTGGAATAACTCATTATTAATAGATGCCTTATCTATAAAATAGAAAGAAAATGTATTCGATATATTAATTAAAAACATGAAGAAATACAAGAGGCGTAAGCTATTTGGGATTAGATTGATAAAAATATTAAATGATCCCGAACCATATAATATGACTTATTTAATAAATTAATAAATTGGGATTAATGTAGGTCATTTTTAAAATTAGGATTAATATTGACCAGTTAATTACATTTAATAAACCTTATTATTATTATCGAGGAATGAAATATACCGGTGTACTAGAGAGCTCTTACAGTAAAACATCACTCCTCTTTGACGTTGTGGTTGCGTGAAGATTCCCTCATGAATTTGTAGCCAATCATTTCATGCCAACTCAGTTATTTTTTTATTTATCTTTTGTACAGAACAATTAGAGCCTAAAATGATTTTTCTTAAATAACTTGTGTACGTTAACGTAAAAAATCCGCAGTCTCATTTAAAGAACCCGGTATGATTTAAAAGAAAACAGAGTTATAACTAATAAATTGATTTATATGTTTGAAACTAATAGATAAATCTATTTAAAAAAATCACTCACACTCACTCATCATACCCCTCTTCTTCATATTAATGGTGTAACAGTGAAGGTGATCATGATGTGACACCCACATGAAATCTAGTTTTCTCTCAAGCTCACTAGTTATAGTATTCGTATTAATACTTTCATCAATATTATTATTATCGTCACAACATAATAAAACAAACACACGTCACAAAGCCAGAGAAATTACTCACAAGCTTCTTTCATTGCCCACTATATGCCGTTATATGAGTTGTTCATGGTCTTGTGTATTTGATTAGGTTTAAGATTAGATTCGTGCTTTTGAAATTGATTTTGAATGAAATTTAATAGTTTAGGGATGCCACTGATTCTTATTATTATTATTATTATTTTGGCGTTATTGTCATAAAAAAAATAGAAAGAAGTTAAATTACGAAATCTAATGTCAAAACATAAAATCGTTGTCATCTTCATATTGTGACACTAAAATAGTCCGTGACTTGAAATTGTTTTTTGATTCTTGAGTCTATTTAATATGTCTCTATATTTACATGACATGTTTTTGAAAGGTGTATAAATAAAATATCTCATGAAGAATTAATATAAACATATATTATTAACTTAATTTATCACATAAAATACAACATAATTATTCCTTTTTTGTTCCTATCCAAACTGCACATGTAACTTAGAATTATTTGATACGTTTGCTTGCGTTCGGTGTAAAGTTAGTTCGGTGTCTTTTCCTATTTCTTTATTTCATGTCTTCTATTGTTTAATTTTGAAAGAATTTGAACTTTTAGCAGAAAGCATCATGTCGCAAACATCTGTACCAGGGACCATCGACCCACAAAACCACCACCAAATTACCATCGTTAACGGCGTCGCCGCTACCGCTGTCACCGGAACAACACCGTCAACAAAGAAAGCTAAATTCATCAGGAAAAGATCAAGTAGTTTTAAACAAACATCCATCATAAACCCCACAAGAATCGTCTTCTTCTTTGCCACACTGTAAGAACAAGATCAACAACCATCTCCCACGTTTCAAATTTTGTCTCGTTATGATGAGGGTTTAAACCAACTCGACATGGTCTTTTTCAAAAAGGATGTTACTAACAAAGTTGAATGACCATCCATCAACATCTTGAATGTCAGTTGGACTTTTTAAACTTTGACTTAACTAAGTAAACAAACCCCTTGAAAAGAAGTTAGACTGCCGTCTAAAACAAGTGGATCGGCTGTTCTCAAAGTTTGAATTAGTCAAATATTTAAAAAGTCAAAGTTTAAAAAATCTGACAACCGTTCAAGATGATATTGGTGGATGCCCGTTTAGGGGTGATGCGAGATTCATTACCCACCCCTTTTAAAAATATTACATATTTTGATATGTTTTTACTACCCAACCCACACGGTAAGGCTATTATGGAAACTATAGCATCAACAAACGTTCCGTGACTTGATTTGAACAGGTCAAGCATGGGAACCATCCTGCTGATATGCTTCACCCTCTCCATGGCCAAGTACAACGGAGACAAAAAGTTCCTCGATTGACAGACAGACAGACAGGAAAGAAACACAAGTATGGGTGGTGGATCTTCCCTACCAGTATGTATGTGTTATATGGTATATATCTGATACTCCATCGTTTTTATGTTTTGTATATGTATCCAACATTAATTCAAGTTACCGTTGCACATGAAACTTGAATTTTGATAAAACAGATGTTATGCTTATAAACATTTCTTGTGTATAATTAATGGAAATATTATTTCATCATGTTATCTTGTCGAAAGTTGTAATCTTTTGAAATTCAACACTTTATTTATTAGCATGAACTTGTTACATTTCTAGTAGAGCTTTGAGATTCTTGGCATGGATGAACCATGTTTCCGGTCTTGGTAGACTCTCAATATGATAGCAGCAACTTCTTCTATTGCTTTCCCGGTCACTTCTGTGATTATCAAAATACCACGTTAGTAATCGCCTCAAGATTGTGATGTTAACAACTACATATTGACCAATCAGGCATAATCGTAACCTTAAAATCTTAGATTTTTATAGGACAACGAACTATGAAAACCTCTAAACCTATTCCTAAATCTACACTTAACTTCAAAATAAGACTAGGCAAATACCAAAACAACTTTGATTCGACATGTTCTCTTGTTTCAGTTATACTTGTTAAACCCACTCTAGAAACAACAGAGTTCAACCCAACCCACCATTTTGCCACCTCTCTCTAGTTGCGTATAATAATAATAAACATATAACTTGATATAATTAATAATACCCACCGATAACGGGCCAGGTCGGATTTTGTGTGAAGATCTTGTTAGCATAATCCAGCTCCTCCCTCACATGAACCATCTCTGCATAATCACTTGTTTCATCTTCATGGTACCCTAAACCCTTTGCTCTTTCCAGTCTTATAGTTTGTAACATAACAGGATTCAAAGTCAAAGCAAAGACTTTTTCCTGGTCAATCTCAAACAGATTCTTAGGCAATTCAACACCTTTAACAACAGGCACATTTGCAACTTTGAATCCCTTCTGAGCCAAATAAATCGACAACGGAGTCTTACCAGATCGCGAGACACCAGCGACAACAATGTCAGCCTTATGCAAGTTCTGTGAGAGAGCTCCATCGTCTTGTTTTATGGTGAATTCGATAGCATCGATTCGTTTGAAGTATTCTTGGGTCAGCGGAAACTGCCTCCCGGGCGCCCCACGAGGAAGCCCAGAAGGCGAGATTCCTAAATAGGATGCAATCGCATCAGTGATTGGCCGGAGAACATCTGTTGATTGTACACCCCATAACTTGCAGGCTTGTCGAGCTGAAGCCGCCAGTTTTTCATCAGCTAATGTGTAAATGAGTATTGCATCTTCTTTGGCTGCTTGCATTATGATCTCCATAAGCCGGTCCAAGTCGTTAATCTGCTTGGATAATCATATCACAATCTTCAAATTACAATTTTGAAATCGGGGGAACTAACTTATTCTAGAAAATGTTTTTTGAAATTGGGGGAATTTGACATGATTTCGAATTATAGTGAATTCTTAGGTCTGACTGTTCACAGAACGTGTCCTGAATCAATACTAATTTCAAATTAACATAACTCCTCAATTGCATAATCATCTATCCCAAACTAACTTTAGAATATAGAATAATTTAGATAATTAGATCAAGAAGAGAACAGAATGAAGTGAGGACATGCAATGCAATGCAATGCAATTACCCCCGAAAACAAGCGAGTATAAACTGGAGAAGCGCCGTGTTCGAACTGGCCCAATGCGGCGGTGACGGAATGCTCCGCCGTCCGTCCTGATCCGTCGGAAACCATGTATATCTCTTTTCCTTTGACTAGTGGTTTCTCCGTGTCGTCTTCCGACAAATAGGGTCTAGTCGTAGGCGGAGGGAACTGTGGGTGAGGTTTAGGTTGAGCAGGGCGGTCCAACTTACCGCCAGATCTGATGACTCGAGCTCTGGACCAACGGTTGAGTTGAGAGCTGAGCTGACGGCAGTTTGGCGTCACGCTTGTGGATTCGGAAGGTATCATGCTTCCTTCTGTTCCTGGTTCTGTGTCCAATACCGCAAGCAATGACGGAGGAGGGTATTCGACTGCCCCTTGCAATAAAATAACAGACGTCTAGGATAGGATATGTTTAGTTATGATTCTCGGTTTTGTGATATGTTTTTTTCTTTTTTAACAGCTTGTGATATGTTTAGTTATGTTTCTAGGTTATGTTTCATGAAAGATCCCACGTAGTTTCGTACAAATATTATTTAGAGACAGAGTTAAAACTAAAGTAAGTCGTTATGATACAATCTCAAATTCTCAACTTAATAAAGTGTACTTTTAGCATCAAATCTTTTAATACATTATTCCCTCGGTTGTCAAATTATATATAGACATGATAAGTAGGTTACTAATTCGTATATTACATGGATTGAATAAAGGATATAATATCAATTAAAAAACAATGTTCATAATATGATATATCTACATATAATATAGGTAATACGTTAAAACAAACATGAACCATATGTAACAGAATATCAAAATATTATGGGTCCATGAAATAAACGAACATTAAAAAAGTCCATCTAACATGTTAATCTAAAGGGGCAATTGTATATATCCCTTTCTAAACATAAAAAATTGGATATTTACCCAATATAAAATATAAATTGCATATATCCCTTTCTTAACTATGAATTGGACTTATTAGATGTTACCATTGTCTTTGTTTGAGGATGAGTGTTTGTTTTTACTTTAATCTTTGTGTGTTATGTTACTTGATTGGTTCACCTGTTGTTTTCGTGAGATCTGATACTAAGAGTCGGTCCTACACCTCCCCTATACCTGGCAGAGTGCGACGGGAGTGTGACAGATTGGTATTAGAGCTCGAGGTTACAGCAGATTATGTGTTCTTCTAGAGCCCTAAGCTTGAACCTAAAACGCACTCTAAGACTAAGCATTGTGGAAACTCCTGGCTTAATAAAATATTTGTGTGTTAGGCAGTTATCAAGGGTTAGTGTAAGGTCGGTAGTAATTTCAGCCTTGCAAACTGTCATTTCTACCCATAGGCGCACTAAGACTCGGTGAAACCTAACAGATAAATAGATGCTCATGGTCATTCTTATATGTGTTTAAGTTTTAAGTATTTTACTTTTAGGTGTAAGTTAAGGGTTATTACCCTGGGCTTGCTTTGTGAAAATATTATGTCACCCCCCAACCGACGGCGAAATATGTCAGGACATGATGATTGTCCAGATGCACACAACACTAAGATTAGGTTGTGATATTCTTAATTAATACCCATTTCATAACATATAACAAAACATCGATCAAACAGAATTCAGAGAGTACAATTCAGATAAACAACTATGATGATAATAAAAGTCTTAAATTTTATTTAAAGGTCTCTCTAGTCCTAAGCATCCTACGGTGACGAAATCTGATATTAAATTGAATTACCTGCAACATGTTTATATAAAGAGTCAATTAAAATAGTTGGTGAGAATTCATAGATTTAATGTTAACGTTCAAAAGCATGCCTACACGAGTTCTGAGAATAATTTGATAAAATGATATAAAGTATAAAGCCAACGTAATACAACCCTTAACAATTAGGCTTCTAATCACCCGACGCCACGGGAGGCAAGCTAGGTGGGCTTGTCAGGCCAATGGATCTATTACTGTAACTTCGACATGTTTAGTGTTAATAATTACGTTCATCGTTCATCGTCCAATCGTTCATCGTTCATCGTTCAATCAATCAAACAACACAATCATACAAGTCTCAAACGGATAACGAACATAGAATACGCATGTGAAATCAGAGTTTTGGAAAATGATACATGTTGCACCCCAAAAACATTTAAGTAAAAAGGGGCTATGAAAACTCACATGGTAGCAGTAACGAGAACAGAGAAAACCGACGATCGGGAAAAATGCTCAAATCCGGAGATCACCTTGATAACCGATTGTGATAGGAGTCATTGGACAAAATAAATAAATAAATAAATAAATAAATAAATAAATAAATAATGGATAAGGTTCCATGACTTAAAATGATACATCGAACACAAAAACAAACATGGCTCATGGTGACTTGATGTGGTGATACGTACGGGATTGATTTGCCAATCAAAGGGGGGTTAAACCCTAGTCTAAGTCAAAGATAGCAGAACATCCATTCATCTAATTAGTCACATAATCATCTATTTCATGAAATTCAATCAAAGTCAACAATAGTCAAAAGTCAAATTGAAGTTAAAATCATGGATTTATCATGCAACATAACCTAGATCTAGCATTCTAACATGATTAAACTTTAGATCTATATATCATAACAGTCATTTTCATGGTAACATTCAAGATCTAACAACAATATGGTAAATTTCCATGGTGAAACCCTAGATCTAGCATCAATACTCAATTTACATGGAGAAAACCCTAGATCTAACATGATCTCATCATAAAAATCTAACTTTTGGCAGTTACATCACTAGATCTATACTTTAGGAGCATGCATGGTGAGGACCAAGTACAACGGCATCATAAAAATCTAAACTTTATACTCAAAATCATAAATCTAGCCATATGGATCATGATTCACATAGATCTCATCATATAAGAGCATAAAAATCAAGTCTTTGACATAGCAAACCCTAGATCTATAACATGTTGATGATTTCTCATGATCTAATTGTCACATCCCAACCGACGGCGGAATATGTCGGGGCGCAATGATTGTCCAGATGCACATGACAACTAAAATAAGGTGTAATACTTAAACATGCCCTTTTTCATTAATCAATTAAAGATATTGTACAATAAAGTTAAACACGCAAAATACATAACAAACTGATTTAAATTCTGTAATCTAGGTCCAACAATCCTAGCGTGATCACATAATAGCTCAAGTATAGATTCCTGCAACATGTATAAGACAAAGTGTCAACTACAAAAGTAGTTGGTGAGTACACACAAGTTTAAATAATATATGTAAAATTTTAATAATAGTGATATATGTATAACGAGTTATTTTCATATATATAGTTAAACAAGTAATGAGTAGAGCCAATGAGCAAGCGCATCAAACCCTATACAACTAGGCTTCCAATCACCCAATTGAAACCAACATTCAATTTTAACGGGTGGGCTGTCAAACCAATAGATCTATTACTATAACCCCGGCTCTGTATTTTAATGAGTACGCCTTTTGAAATAGAGCACAATGCTAGAGCACAACCAATTACAATAATTCACACAAATTTAACATACATAGAACATATCCAATCCACATATAATCGCGTTTTCATTTTAGATTTGAAATAGAGATACATGTTACACCCCAAAACGTTTAAAAGATAATGCAGGTATGATTTCTCACAACTCGGATTATCATTCGAATGAATCACCATTAGAAATGATAATACGAATTGAATAGTCATAACCAACAATATTAAAAGAGGGGGAATTTAGTGGATACTCACCTGATAAGTACATCGGAAGCGAGAGATAACAATCTGGATATTATCCTAATGAAACAAACATGCTAAATGAATATAAGGAATCATCATGATTATAGTTCTAAGGATACGAGGAACTTAAGGAGTGTTAGGTCTTATTTGATTAAAAGACCATTTTACCCTTTTATCGGGAAATTAGGGTTTAGTGATAATATGAAGACGCGCATTCCTCTAAGTAAACGCTCACCTCGGGATCGCCCAGTGAGGTATGCCAGGTCTCAGTTGGGATTTATGTGACACCCCCGCTTTGCCAGAAACCCCAGAGTACAGGCGCCTACCCTTCTGGTCCGCACGAACTTCTAAGTATTTGATTAACTCGGTATTTTTAATACTTTATTATTTATCACTTTTGGACTCATAAATATTTATTATATATAAACATGGTCTAAGACCAAAAACCAAGTCCTAATATCTTCCGGTCTGTTTACTATTAAATAGTCATATTCAAAACCCTAATTTTGAATTATTTATCAAATAAATAGCAAAATATTTTATTAAATGAAATAAATTTAGGGCTTTTACTTAAATTACTATTTTAAATATATCTTAAAAGATTAGCCCTAAATTTAACCCGTTTATTCCATTTTGGCATAGTAACGTCGTGAAAACCCTAATTTCAACGTATTTATTAAATAAATATCAAAAAAATTTATAAAATTATATAAACTTAGGGTTTTATTCATTATAATATATTATAATGTTCCTCAAAATATCAAACCTTAATTCAATACTGTTTACTCAATTTAGGTAGAATAACGTTATGAAAACCCTAATTTTGACCGATTTTTAGATAAAATACCAAACATTTCCAAAACTTGAAATTAACTTAGGGCTTTCTTAAAACACATTATTTTAGGATAACCTACAAAAATTCAGACCCTAATTCCAACCCGATTACCCAATTTTAGCAAAACAAGCTCAAAAACCCTAATTTTTATACATTTTAAGAAATCATGCTTAGACACAATATTATCAAAAAATGAGATAGGTTATTGTTAATCATACCTAATAACGTAGGACTGCAGATTTTCAGCTTTAGAAGCCTCCTGGATTGATCGAATTTGAATAAGGAAGTTTCTGTCAAGAACTAGGGTTTTTAGAGTGTTTTTGAGTGAATTGGTGAGGATTTAGGAGTGATCTAAGGTCCTATTTATACCCATTTGATGCGTATCTAATCCCTAACACGTATACAAGTGACTAATTGAAGAGAATGACACCTGGGGATCGAATTCGTGAAGAATATGTTGAAATACGTGGTTTGTTTGGCCTGAGCATGAATCTTCCCGACAGGCAGGCTTCGCGTATCGCGCATAAGCACGAGTATCCCCTCGCGATACGCGAGGGGGGAGGGGGTGGCCATAATTTTTTTTTTCTTTTTAATTGTTCGCTACTCATTTTAACTCGTTAACCTCTAAAATCTTACGAGCAACTTATATTAACCTTATAAAACATTAAGGAACATTAAAATATGATTTTTGAAATTTAGACCCCCCAGTTAATACCGGATTTGCACGAAAAAGGGTAAATTCATTTAATTGCATTTTAATTAACAAAATTGCTCAATAATTTAACCAATTGATTTTTAATGTTATAAAATGATTGTAGGATATTTCAAAGTATATATTTTGAGATAAAAATCCCGAGATTCCCGGTAAACGATAAATCGAATACCAAAATCGCGTAGAAACCGAAAATCGCTTTATTTTTGTTTTTAGCAAATCATTTAACCTAAAACTTTGCATATATATTATTTTGTTTTTAAAAATGATTATGGAATATCCCGAACATAATTTAATTGTATATTTTAGACAAATTCTTTCGATAATTGTTAAATCTAAACTCGATGTGCGTGACTAGTTCAGATTTAGGTCGGGTTTTATAGATGGGTCGGACACAGGTGTTACACTAATCCTAGACCGATAACCAAAACAACAACTTTCATGTAGATCTATACACCAAATTACATGCAAATCATAGATTTGTGGAGATTTCATCATAAGCTCAAGTGAGATGGAGATATCATGCAAAAAGGTGGAACCTTTGATCATAAAAACCCTAGATCTATCAATTATAACATAGATCTAAGCATGATAACACATAAAGTTCAGATTTTGATGGAGAAGAAGAGAAGATTCAAGATGTTAACTTCATGGTTTTGATAATACATATCGAAAAGCGTGAAATCAATTTGATTCTACGCAAGAAAGCAATGATCTAGGGCCTCAAATCTTCACGGAGCTTGATCTCTAGGGTTTACAGTCGTTTGGGGGGCGTTTGAGAGTGATTTGGGGTGAAATGAAGAGTGCATAGAGGCTTAATATGTTTAAATAGAGGAAAATTAGGGTTTGCTGGAATTATCATGTTAGGAGTATCGCCTAGGGGCTCTCATTGCTCCAAGCGATACACTTAGAGCATCCCTAAACCAAAACTTTACAGGTTTCCTCGTTTTACGTGCTCGGTTCTTCGTTTTTCGAGCCCCGTTTTCACCCAAATCACTCAATTAACAGCCCCATCATGTTAACCATATTAAATCCACACAAAACAAGTATAAATACGTCACATAACACATAAGTATGCACAAATTAAGGTAAAACACGTGATTTTGGTCGGTTTTGGCGTACGTATCACATTTGGTCAAATCACCTATGTTTCATGCCTCGATCTAATTTGTGATGATTCGTGACATCATATTTGATAATAAAACTCATAAATATGATAAATCTGATATACGATACTCAAAAACGTGATCTCCCAGTTAAAATCGAAATCACGCAGGATTTACCGTTTGGGTTCTAAACCTTAAATTCTCGCACGTCATCACTTGTATTTACTTGTATGCGTAACTAGTATTACACACAAGCCTCATACATGCTCAGATTGCTTGAATTACCGGTTAAATGTAAATGTCGACGTGTTCACGGTAAAATCCAAAATAGTGATAAATCAAATATCAAATCGATCAACGAACATCATAATGGATCCAATAACATAGAATTAAGTAATAAACATCAAAATTGATCAATACCTATATATTTGATTATCAATCATCGGATCGGGTTACAAAACGGATAACCGAAAATTAGAAATGTTACATATTATTTGTGTTATATGCTAATTATTTCCTTGAACATGTACCTAATTATAAATGTTTGGTTTTGGAAAATCCTCATCATCCAAATCAGGAAGTAAAACACAACAAGACCAGTAAGGGTAAGAAGATTGATAATGGTCCAAGTCAACCCGCACCTCCACTCAGCCCAGACTCTTCTGGTTATCTTGTATCCCCTTCAGCTTTCAAGAAGAAGCTTCCATCTCCAGCTACCTTGCCACTGAGCCGACTCAACCAATTAAAAGGAGGAGGTCTAAACCAAAAATGTCAGTCATTCCTGGATAAATCGTCCATCTTATAGCAATAGAAATAGTTGCTACAGAGGCTAAGGTAACATGTGATGATGAACAGGAAGAGCCACAGGAACATGAACCAGTGATACATCAACTTTCTCATGACATATTAGTGACAGGTCACACTGTGAGATACCATTGTAAACATCACTCGCAACATGTCTTTGCATCCCCAGGATATGCTGTTGATAATAAAGAAGGAGCACATGTAGGATTCATGGTTCATTTTTTAAATGTGCATCACATGCGTCTGTTAAACTATAAATTATCTTTTGAGCACCTTGGGCACGAGACACTTAAATTTGATATGATTTGGCTTACACTTTCGCCATCTCTGAAAACTTTATTTAAACTTTTGGACTATTAAATTTTTGTCTTTAAACGTTTTAAATTGCATAGAGATTGTTCAGTGTCGTCTTATGACCGAGATCCTGGTCGGTCATGCCTCCAATGCGGTGATACTCCGCATGTGGATTTTGGGGGTGTGACACGATGTGCATATTATTTATGATGAATATTTACAATTATCACTTAATAAATAACCAATGTGTTATCGAGACAACTTGGTAAAACTTTTTGTTCATTGTACACGACGACACATTTGGTCAAACACATCGTGAACTTACAAATTTGTGTGTCATAAGTGAGGTCTAGACGAATCACTGACCCTTTTGTAGCATTTGGTTCAAGTTTATCATGCATCCAAGGTGAGTTTACGAACCCTACTTTTACTATTTTATTCTGGGGAGAAGATGCGATAAACTTGTTACAAGCTTTAGTAGATTATATACCATCCTTGTGAACAATAGTGATTAGCTTTTTGCTAAACGAAAGTCATTTTGCAACGTACCTCTAATATTGTGAATAGCGGGGAAATACATAGTAGTACTACTGGGCCTGACGAGCCCCATCGGAGCTAGTCGCTCTAGCCCAACAGGGAGTTGTACAGGCGTTTTATTGTCCTATATTATCATGCACGCCATTGCATGGTGAGAAAAACAGATTCGAAAGTCAGCCCTTGTTACGTGGCTATGTGTTATAAATCATTATAGACTACCTATCTATCGGTATATTAATTAGGGGGTGATTATCGGGCTGTAACCGAGGAACCGACCTGATAGAACCAAGGAATCGACGCCAAAAAAACCGTGAATTTTGATGGTTCGGTTCTCGGTTCTTAAAATTGATAATTGGCGGTTCCGGTCCGGGTCCGGTTTCGAACCGTGAATACACCGAAGAACCAAAATTGGCCTATAAATGTTAAACAAAGTAAATCACTTATCGTTGACCAAAGGCTCAGCTTCAACATTTTCAAAGATCATAGACGTGGATTTGCAGAAGCATTACCTTTTTCTTGAAAATTTCATTAGGATTCCTTTTCCTTAAAAGATGACATCAATTCGTCAATTTTATTCTCTCTATATAATTCTCTCTATATGTAATTTATCATCTTTACTTTGTGTGTTGGAAAAATATAGGAAATATGTAATTTTTCCTAACTTTGGACCTAATTATCTATATGTAGATATGATAACTAGATGGGTTATTTGATATGGTTGAATAGCCTAGGACAAGGGCTTGGGCTTTCCAACGAGATATTAAACGTCCAAAGTAATTAAGAGGTGAATGAGATATCGATGCTCAAAATGTGGTCTACAAACTATACTATTTGAGTTAAAAACCATTTGTCCCACATTGGAAGTGGCTCAAAGTCAAATGTGGTTTATAAGCCAAGGAACTTGGTTGGTTATCAAATTGTATTGTCACTTTATACTCCAACATCTACGCGCGGGGGGGGGGGGGGGGGGGTGCAGAAAAATGAGAAACTTGGATAAAAAATCTGGGCGCGCTCGCGCATCCTGCGGACACGAATGCGACTAAAAATTGGTCGGGTTCGCGTAGACCGGTTTTTGCTCCTCCCGCTAGCTATTTTTTTGGAAATGATTTGATCTTGGAGAACACTCAATCCCAGTTAATACGCAATCACTTATTTTAGAAACTGGTATGTGTGGTTTAATGTTGATTGATGTCTTGGACAACACTGCATTCGTGGCTATTTAGACCTGACCATAGTAGACAGAAAAAACACCCCGAAATCATTCTCCTCTTCTCGACTGACTCTCTCTCTCTGCTGCGACCTCAGGTAAGTAAAAACTCCGACAATACGTTGCTTTAGCCACCGTATCCTGGGAAACAGACCGAAATCTGTTTTAAGGAAATCGTGTTCAACACGAGCTCTGGCTTCGTCTTCTGTTATTCATTTCCTATTCTCGTATTTATTTACTTATTCTGCTTCTACTCCTTTCTATAGTATTGGAATGTTGTTCTGATTCAATAAAAAATATTATTTTTATTATTTCTGTTTACGAATTCGCGTTTAATTTCCAGTAGCGTGGCATACAGTCTTAAAACAGATTCAAACACCTTAGTTGTTCGAATTTGTAAACAGATTGTTACAATCTTCTACTTTGGTTATGAACACTTAATAGTGTCACGAACAATATTACATTAGAATTTTAAATTATATATCTCAATATAATTTGTATCGTCATTTCTGCGTTCTCAGGATGACTACTCAAGCTACTACCACGGTGGTTAGTGCTGGTCCTACCGCTTCTGTGGTGACCACTCCGGTGATTGCACCGTTACCCAATGCTGTGGTGAATCATGCTGAAAAACCGGACAAGTTCAATGGTTTGAACTTTAAGAGATGGCAGTAAAATATGTTGTTTTACCTGACTACTCTTAACCTTGCGAGGTTCTTGTCTGAGAGTGCCCCAAAGATTGAAGGGGATGCTGATGCCCAAAGTCTGAGCGCAATACAAGCGTGGGAACATTCATATTTTTTATGCAGGAGCTATGTTCTTAACGGCCTGGCCGACTCCCTCTACAATGTGTATTTCAAGACCAAGACTGCCAAAGAACTTTGGGAGTCTTCGGAAAGGAAGTATAAAACTGAGGATGTGGGTATTAAGAAGTTCGTGGTTGCTAGGTTCTTGGATTTTAAGATGGTAGATTCTAAGACTATCATTGAACAAATCCAAGAACTCCAGGTGATGTTGCACGATATTCATACCGAGGGTATGGTTCTTAGTGAGACTTTTCAGGTTGCTGCGATGATTAAAAAGTTGCCCCCAGGTTGGATAAACTTCAAGAACTATCTAAAGCACAAGCGAAAGGAGATGACTATCGAAGATCTTATCGTCCATCTTCATATCGAAGAGGATAACAAGACAAACCAGAGGAAAAGCTTTAACCCAGCATTGGCTAAAGTAAACATGGTTGAAGCCAGTCAATCTTCTAAATGCAAGTTTAAGGGTAAGGGTCACTATGAGAAAAAGGGTAAAGGGAAAGCCTATGAGGGTAACAAGAAAGGTGGAAAACCGGGAATGAATCTTTGTCCTAAAGGTGGAATTACCAAATTCCAAGGGACATGTTACAACTATGACCAGCCAGGTCATCGGTCGGCTCAATGCAAGATGCCAAAGCGTCCTAATCCACGCCAAGAAGCAAACATGGTTGAGAAGGTTGGTATGATGGGCTTTGTTGTGATGGTGACTGATGTTATCTCCATGCTATCGGAGGTGAATCTTGTGGGGGATGAACCCAAAGGTTGGTGGATTGATACTGGGGCTACCCGCTATGTGTGTTATGATAAGAGCTACTTCACCATTCTGAATGAAGTTGATGTGGGTCAAAAGGTCTACATAGGAAATGTGGCCACTGCTGATATCAAAGGTGAAGGAAAGGTGATTCTTAAGATGACTTATGGGAATGACCTAACCGTGAACAATGTTCTGTATGTGCCAGAGATTCGTAAGAATCTCGTGTCAGGTTGGTTGTTGAACAAATTTGGTTTCAAATTAGTGTTTGAGTCTGACAAGGTCGTGTTGACCAAGAATGGTGTTTATGTTGGTAAGGGTTATGCCCTAAATGGTATGTTTAAAGTGTCTGTAATGGTGACGACAATGTGATGAATAAGACTTCTACTTCTACTTATATCGTTGAGTCTATTTCATGTATGTGGCATGGTCGGCTCAGCCATGTTAATTTTGATTCCATTAGACGCTTAATTAACTAAGAAGTATACCAACATTTCATATTGACTCTAAATATAAATGTAAAACTTGTGTCGAATCCAAACTTACAAGAACGTTGTTCCATTCTGTTGAACGTAACACCGAACCCCTTGATATGATTCACACGGATATTTGCGATTTAAAACCAATCCCATCAAAAGGTGGAAATAAATATTTCATCGACGATAGTACAAAATTCTGCTATGTGTACTTACTAAAAAGTAAAGACGAAGCAATTGAGAAATTTGTACTATATAAAAACGAAGTTGAGAACCAACTTAACAAGAAAATCAAGGTGTTGAGGAGAGATAAAGGAGGCGAATATGTATCACCATTTGCTAACCTTTGTGAGCAACATGGAATTAGACATGAATTCACCGCTCCCTACTCACCTCAACAAAACGGTATTGCCGAAAGAAAGAACCGAACCTTGAAGGAAATGATGAATGCCATGTTGCTAAGCTCTGGGTTGAGCCAGGACATGTAGGGGGATGCCATAATCTCGGATAACTACCTTTTGAATAGGATACCCTAGAAAAAGAAAGATGAAACCCCTTATGAATTATTTAGGGGCATGAAACCTTCTTACAAACGCCTCAAAGTGTGTGGGTGTTTGAACAAGGTGGTTGTTTAACCACCTAAAGCAGTAAAGATAGGACCAAAAATGGTAGATTGCATATTTACTGGATATGCATATCATCGTAGCGCCTATCGATTTGTGGTACACGAGTCTAAATTTCCCGATATACACAAAGCTACATTCATGGAATCTCGTAATGCCTCGTTCTTCGAGGATGTGTTTCCTTGTGTAACTCCCAATGGTCTACGTAGCGAGACTGATCTTCCTAGGGAGGCTGGTCATGATGATGAACCAGAAAGTCAAGATAGACAAGAACAGTCTGAAGAAGAAGAGATTGAACCAAGAAGAAGTAAGAGAGCTAGGGTTGAAAAATCGTTTGGTCCCGATTTTGTTTTCTATATGGTGGATAGTGAACCAAACACATATAGAGAAGCGATTACTTCTTCTGAAGGACCTCAATGGAAGGAAGCCATTAAAAGTGAAATAGATTCTATTTTAGAAAACCATACGTGGGAACTAGTGGATCTTCCTCCGGGATGCAAACCACTAGGTTACAAGTGGAGCTTTAAGAAAAAGATGAAAGCGGATGGCACCATTGACAAGTTCAAGGCAAGATTGGTGATTAAGGGTTACAGGCAAAAAGAGGGTCTGGACTATTTTGACACTTACTCACCAGTGACCCGAATAACGTCTATAAGAATGGTACTCGCAATAGCCACCATTCGAAATTTGGAGGTTCACCGAATGGATGTAAAGACCGCCTTTCTAAACGGAGATTTAGAAGAGGAAATTTACATGGAACAACCCGAGGGTTTTGTGGCGAAAGGGCAAGAAAAAAAAGTGTGCAAACTTGTGAAGTCATTCTATGGATTGAAGCAAGCCCCTAAACAATGGCATCAAAAGTTTGATTTTGTCATGAGAGAAATGGGTTTCAGGATCAATGAATGTGACAAGTGTGTCTACATGAAAGAGACATCAAATGGATATGTCATCTTATGTCTCTACGTTGATGATATGCTCATTATAGGTAGTAATGATAAGATGATCACATCCACGAAGGATATGTTGAAAGCAAGGTTCGACATGAAAGAAATGGTTTGGCGGATGTGATTCTTGGGATAAAGATCACCAGGTCCAAAGAGGGTCTCATACTTCACCAAACTCATTATATGGAAAAGATTTTTGAGACGTTTAACCCAGGTGACTCAAGTATAGCTAGAACTCATATTCAAACGAGTCAACACCTCTCGAAAAATAGGGGATCAAGGAGTTTCGCAATTGGAGTACTCAAGAATCATTGGTAGTCTAATGTATCTGATGAGTTGTACAAGACCTAATATAGCATATGCTGTAAGCAGGTTAAGTAGATATACTAGTAATCCAAGTGCTGAACATTGGAAAAGTATAACAAGATTACTAATATATATGAGGTACACTCGTGAATACGGATTACATTACTCAAGACACCCAGCAGTAATTGAAGGATACACGATGCGAACTGGATCTCTGATATAAAGGATTCAAGAGCAACAAGTGGATACGTGTTTACACTAGGAGGTGCAGCTATGTCTTGGAAATCGTCCAAGCAAACGGTTATAGCTAGATCAACGATGGAGTCTGAGTTTATTTCTTTGGACAAAGGTGGAGAAGACGCTGAGTGGTTACGTCAATTTACCGATGACATATCCAGGTGGCCCAAGCCGGTAACGGCCATTATTATACATTGTGATAGCCAATCGGCAATTGTTAGCGCTCATAGCGCAATATATAATGGGAAGTCTCGACACATTCGACATATGGATAACACTATACGACAACTGCTCTCAACGGGGATTATTACAAATGACTATGTAAGGTCAGCTGATAATATAGCGGATCCGCTTACTAAAGGCTTAAGCAGACAGGCAGTATATAAGTCGTCAAGAGGAATAGGATTGAAGCCCGTGAATGTATAATTCATACGAAGGAAACCTAACCTATGTGACTGGAGATCCCAAGATCTAGGTTCAATAGGATAACCTACTTGTATGAATTGAGGAGGTCACTGTGGGGGAAGTCATGATATGACCACACCCAAAACTAAAGGAAGTTTCCAAACTTTCAACCCGTTCCTTTATTAAACAGTGATAGTGAGGATAAACTTCCAGCTTTTAATGATTCGAGGAATCACCTATGTGAGAGAGAAGTGTGGTCGCTTCTAAGAGAAATATAGGGGATAATTTTCTTAAGACTCTACCAGAACCAGGAAAGTGTTCAGGACCATAAAGGACACGACTATGAGGAGTTGATACTGTCAGGAAGAGTCATGTGTAAAGTGTATTGTCGCCTACACTATCGGCATCTCAATTCAAAGACAACGCCGTCTACTGATAGCCAGGAGGCTAAGTACATTTTACAAGGGAAGGTTAAAGGGGACACCTACCTATCCTACGCAAGACTCAACTGTTGAGATTTCAGAATGATCGAGTACATTGCTCCATCGATCTCCATTCATGTGGGGGATTGTTGGAAAATATAGGAAATATGTAATTTTTCCTCACTTTGGACCTAATTATCTATATGTAGATATAATAATTTAATGGGTTATTTGATATGATTGAATAGCCTAGGACAAGGGCTTTCCAATGAGATATTAAATGTCCAAAGTAATTAAGAGGTGAATGAGATATTGATACTCAAAGTGTGGTCTACAAACTATATTATTTGAGCTAAAAACCATTTGTACCAGGATACCGAAAGGTGCTTCCACTGCAGGAAATGATTTCGTTGAAGATGATGGACGACCCAAAGCTTCAAGCTTGGGTCATTCCCGAACTAACTAATTTCTTCTGATGTGTGCAAGGAGCTTTGCGACAGCCCGTGAAAAATCTATGGCTCGTTGATAGTGGAGCTTCGAGGCACATAACTGGTGACATTTCTCTACTCCATGATGTTTGTAAGTACACAGAATGATCTTACTGCTGATAGAATCAATCGATCTAGTAAAGGAGAAGGTAAATAAGAGTTTTCATATTGAATCACTTGAAGATTACAATGAAGACTCTTTGGTTTCTCTCTCTAGAACACACACATAGAAACACACACTTAGGGAAGACTCAAAATGACCAGCTACTATTCTATACAAGAGTCAACCTATTTATAGGTAACACTCACTAACCAGCATACCATCTAACATACAATTCAGTACGTTGGTCAGCGTACCATTTGGTATGGAGCATGGTACGCTGCCCTTAAGACTCACACAAACACTCAGATCTAGATACAATACACGAGACACATTGTAGCATAGGAATATACTCTAACAAACTCCCCCTTAACGTGTAGTGTATCTATGCTAACTAAACTTCAGTCTTTAATCTTCAGCATCGCTGCATCTGATCTTTAACTAGAAATTTCTTTTCAGCTATAGAGCTTGCATGTATGGATCACTCTTGAATAATCTTTGAACTTCAAGATCCGTTTGTGAAAGATACTTCAAACTCCCCCTTTCACCATGCTTGAATCTTGACACACAGAACCTACAATTTCAGAAGACAGAAATGTGGTTTCCTTTTTCCTTAATGAAAATTAATTTAATCTAGGCGCAAAACTTCTCTTCGAGAATCCAAGATATAGATTTGAAAATTTGATTTCGTATCACATGTCGATCGGTCAAAAACAAATAAGAACAAAATCTTTTTGGCTTTTTGAAACTTTATATCAAAACACACCGAAAATCTTTTTGATTATTCTAAGTTTATGCTAAAACACACCTAAAATCTTTTTGGACTTTTCAGATATGAAACATAAATGCAATATAGAATCAGACACTATTTTTGTCTTTTCCGAGAAAGATCACAACTTGGGATCATATTGAACATAACACACTGTACTACATTTCTATTTCAATTACTTCAGCACACAAGTCATGTCGATTACTGGTATAATTTGTCCAGCCTAAACTCAGGCAAAATCATACTCATAACATTTGGATATGTTATTGTATTGATTAGATTTGCTTTGACCAGTGTACCCACACTATCAGACATACTCAAATATGCATTTGCTTATCACTTTGTGACTTCACTTGTGATTAAACACACAGTGATTGTATTCATGATATAGTCAACTGTGTTCCATGCAAAAAGAAATAAGAATGTTAAAGCGTCTACCTTAAGGTCGATCTTTCAATACACAGATAACGCCTCAGATTTAACAAAACAAGAAAATAAAACAAGTTGAAATTGTATAATTCAACAACAACCAGGTCGGTCTTGTGGACACACAGAGAAAGTCTGATGAATTATATGAAACACCAAAGAATATAAAGCGGAACCTTAAATGAACAACTATCAGGTCGATCTTGTGGATACGCAGAGATAGTCCGATCATTTAAGAAAATAAAGAAAATCAAACAAGTTTAAATCTTTGCAAAATGAACACATGTATACACAGTGACTTCTCATTTTCATTTTCACATATCTTTTTCTTGATATCTTGAGATACGCATCAAGATGTTGTCCACTTGGTCAAGCATTAGTATTTAATGTATATCACATCTGAATACTTTATGATTTTAATGCCGAGTCTACCAAGCACATCGAACAATGATCTTGTGGCTTTTTCATCTAATTTATCCATGTGTCAGACACGTATGCCAATTTACCATCATTTCCCAATTATGTCAGATCAATTTCTCATTTTTCAATGTTTTTGTATTTTTCTGTTTTTCTCCCCCTTAAAATGAAAACTCTGTTTTTGGATTTTTCATTTTAACAAAAAAACACAAAGACACTATTTTTGGTGTTTTTAATTTTCTCCCCCTAAACTACAAACAAAAAGTATTAAAGAAAGAAAATTGACCTTTCGACGTGAATACCTTTCAGTTTTAGCTTTCAGAAAAATTTCAGTTTTGAAATTTGATATCACTTGTAATTTAAATTAGATCAGCAGAATACTCCTCCATCAGCAACTTTTCAATCACCGATAGGCCTTCTAGAAATACCTGCACACTGGTCAAACACATTAGTTTATAAATGACCCGAAGAGAATCGCTTCTGGTCAACCATTCAACGAAGGAAAATGTTACTTTTACGGGAGAAAGGTGGAAATAACGGGTTTTAGTAAATTGAGCAACAGTGCGATAACATTCGACCGGGTCGGATATCTTCAAGAGTTGGAATATAGCCTGTTGAGTGTTTCTCAGATATGTGATAAGCAATTCACAACTGCTTTCACTGGTACTAAATGCTTAATCTTGAAACCTGGTTATGTGATTCCTAATGATTGTATAGTGATGCGTGCACTAAGACTTTCAAATCTGTACGTGTAGAATATGAATTCAGCGATAGCCAATGTGGTAGGTCAATGTTTCATTTTGAAAGCTTCTGAAAGAGATTCCGTTCTCTGGCATAGACGCATGGGTCACATTTATTACCGAAAGATGAATGAGTTGGTGCAAAAGGATCTTGTTGAAGGGGTTCCTAAGCATCAATTTATTTTTAATGACATATGTATCAGTTGCAAAAAGGGGAAGCAACAACGAAAGTCATATCCTTTAAAGTAGTACCACTCAATAGATGTTCCGCTTGAATTGCTTCACATGGACTTGTTTGGTCCTGTTAACAAACAAAGCATTTCTGGACATTGGTATTGTTTGGTTGTTATAGATGACATTCTCGATTCTCTTGGGTGGACTTTCTTGTGACAAAAGATGAAACGTCAAGAATTCTTATCAACTTGATCAATACATTGAATCTTACTACAAGTTCAAGGTTAGAAGAATTCGTAGCAAAAATGGCACGGAGTTCAGGAGTACTGACATGAAAGTGTTCTGTTCGGAGAAGCATATTGTACATGAATTCAGTACACCATACACACCTCAACAGAACGGTGTCGCGGGGCGAAAGAATCGAACGATAATTGGACGACGAGAACCATGTTAGCTGATTCTCGACTTCCAGTGAATTTTTGGATGGAAGCAGTTAACACAGCATGTTATGTGCTGAATCGGGTTCTGACGGTTAAAAGGCTTGGTGAAAAACCCTAAGACGGATCTTACTAGAGGTTTGCTAGATCGTAAAGTGAGAACGAGATATAAATAATAGTTTATTTTACTGAAATCAACAAACACTCAATTACAAACTCTCTAATCAGCTCAAACAAAGAAACACTCTCAACAACACATAGTTAAGATCCGGTCTCTCTTAGTATCCTCTCACCTTTTCAACATTCAAAGCACAAATTCCTATTTATACACGTCTGGGCTGAACCTCCGCCGAACTCCAAGTTCGCCTGGTCCGAACGTCAGGTTCGGACAAGGTTCGGCGAGCAACATGAACTTGTCTTTGATCATCATATCGTCTCGTCCAGATACTTCACATGACGCACATATTAGGTATCAACAAACTCCCCCTCGTCATGTGCAGTATCTGTTCACCAGTTAAAACATATTCTTCGAACAAACTCCCCCTCAACTTGATGATAGCTTGATCTTGAATATTTGACGATGCACAGTTTCTTTCTTCCTTATCAACAGCTTCAGAAGACTTGAAGTTGTAATTAACTCTTTTCCTTTGAGTACCTGACCAACATAAATAATCTTGGCGCAAAACTTCTCTTTGAGAATCCAAGATATATATATATTTTGAAAATGTGTGTACATCAGATCGTCTACTCGATCTAGCTAATCGGACATCGAAACGTAATTAACCGATTGTTTTATTGATCAATGAAGAACAATTACAATCAGCAAACACTCAGAAATAGACACAGAGAATACACACTCAGAAACACACACTTAAGAAATCTCACACGCTCAGAACTCTCCAGTTACAAAGACCAAACGTATATTTATACCCAGCTGGCCGAGCTTCGGCCGAACCTCAGGTTCGGCCAGTCCGAACTTCAGGTTCGGACCTAGATCGGCCAGACCTAGAATGACTTGATCTTGTACATTGCTTGATACTTCACACGACGCACATCTCAGGTATCAACAAACTCCCCCTCGTCGTGTGCAGTATCTCTTCAATATTATCAACTTTGTATCTTCAACCAAGCTCCCCCTCAAGTGTAGAATCAGTTCGTTCAATGAAATGAATCTTCAAACGAACTCCTCCTTAACTCGATCGTAGCTTGATCTGATAACATTGTAGAGTATCTCTGATCTTTTATCAACAGCTTCAGAAGACTTGAAGTAGTGATATCTTGCACATAGCAACCTGTTCAAACATTTAAAATAATCTTGGCGCAAAACGTCTCTTCGAGACTCCAAGATATGATTTTGAAAATGATCTGTATCACGTGATGATCAGATCAAAAATAAAGCAGAAACAAAATCTTTTTGACTTTTAGACAGTTTATGCTAAAACACACCAAAAATCTTTTTGTTCTATTCTGAAATGAAATGAAATTGCAACACAGAATCAAACACTATTTTTGGTATGAGAAAGATCACTATATGGGATCATATTGAACACAACGCACTGAACTGCACTTCAATTTCAATTAATCGAAGCACATAAGTCATGTTGATTGCTGGTATAATTTGTCCAACTTAAACTCAGGCAGAATCATACTCATAACATTTGGATATGTTAAGATATTGATTAGATTTGCTTTGACCAGTGTATCCCACACTATCAGACATAATCAGACATTTTCAGCTTTTCATTTCTTTTCCTTTTGTGTGACAGCACTTGTGATTTTTCACAATGCATAATATTTTCATGATATAGTCAACTGTGTTCCATGCAAAAAGAAATAAGAACGTTAAATCGTCTACCTTAAGGTCGATCTTTCGATACGCAGATAAGGCCTCGGATTTAACAAAAAAAGAAAATAAAACAAGTTGAAATTGTATAACACAACAACAATCAGGTCGGTACTCCCGTACACGCAGAGAATGTCCGATGAGTTATACGAAACACCAAAGAAAATAAAGCAGAACGTCAAACGAACAACAATCAGGTCGATCTTTCGATACGCAGAGAAAGTCCGATCGTTTGACAAAATAAAGAAAATCAAACAAGTTTAAATCTTTGCAAAAAGAATACATGTATACACAGTGACTTCTCACTTTGACTTTCACACTTATTTTTCTTTTTGTGTCATGAAATATGCATCAAGATGTTATCCACATGGTCAAGCATTAGTATTTAGTGAATATCACATCTGAATACTTTCTGATTTACCGAGTCTACCAAGCATATCAAACAATGATCTTATGGCCCTTTCATCTACTCTATCCATGAGTCAGACACTTAAGCCAATGTACCATCATTTCCCAATAATCAATTTCTCACAATTTTTTTATATCAATTTCTCACAATTTTTTTATTTTATATTTGGCATGTATTCACCTTCCTTCATTATATATTTGGCATGTATTCACTCTCTCGCCATAACATGCATTTTCCCAACTACTCCCCCTTACTTACAATTCTCCCCCTTAAAATGAAAAACTCTATTTTTGGATTTTCATTTTACACAAAACAAGACTCTATTTTTGGGTTTTTGAGACAAACTTGTAAACAAAGAAAAGTGATCAATCAACACGGATACGATGCAATTTTAGAATTCAGAAGATTTGCAGGTTAGAAAAATTTATCATGAAATTTAACTTAAGCAGAATACCCCTCCATCAACAACTTTGTAATCGTCGATAGGTCTTCTAGAAGTACCTGCACACTGGTCAAACTAATTAGTCCAAAAATGACCCAAAGCGGATCGCTTCTAGTCGACCAGTGTCCTTGTTTTGTTTAGAAACCACCTTAGGTTTCCATTGTGGTTGTTTTGGTAATTCAGATTTTGATGAAACAATCACAGGTGACTGTGATGATGAACCTACACTTTGAACCTTTGTAAACATTGGAACAAAACATTTCTGTTTATGAAAGAATGTAGGTTTAATTTCATCAAAAACTCTGCCTTGTTCATCAAAGAACTTTGGTGTGGCAGATTTACCAAAAACTGATTTCATGTGAAATCTATGGGGTGAAGCAGCAGGTGATGGACAATCTTTTGCCATATGCCCTGAACGACGGCAAATATAATATATCCTTGTTGTTTTGTCCCATCTTTGATGTACCTGTGAAGAACACACATGAATATCTCTAACATGATCAGAATGAGAGTCATATACCTGATGACGATGATCATGCACCCATTTGGATGTAGGACTTCGAGATTGAGAACTTTCAGAAGAAATAGTTGTTTTCACAAAGACCTCAGCAATCTTCCGAGCATCAACACAATGAAGTGGAAATTCTTTGTCTGAAAATAATTGATCCGAACCCTTGAGTTTGTAAAAACGTTCGGGTTGAATTTTATCAGCTTGAAAAACTTCCTTCTTCACTTGTTTCATTTTTAATTTCTTCAAATCTGGAGATAAAGATGCTTGAATCTTTTCAGCGTTGTTTTTCATCCTGTGAAAATCCAATCCTTCATGCTTTCCAGAAATTTTCTCCTCAGGTGAAGAATGACCATTCTTAGCCAATCGGGAAAATTCAGCTTTTACTTCAATGACATTCTTTTGGTCATAAAAAATCTTTTCATCAAACTCAGGTTGAGACAGAATCTTGTCACTAGAAGTAGCTGACTTCTCATTATCAGCAGACGATGATCCAGATACAAACTTTGGTGCAGGAGAAACTTCGGATTTCTTTTCCTTCTTTTTCTTATTCTTCTTATTTTTCTTCTTCAGCACAACTTTCTCATCCTCAGCAGTAGATGACGAAACCTTTGAATAATCAAATTCATTAACTTGTTCCTTCACTTCTTTGAC
Source organism: Deinandra increscens subsp. villosa (assembly GCA_039602395.1). Classification (NCBI taxonomy): domain Eukaryota; kingdom Viridiplantae; phylum Streptophyta; class Magnoliopsida; order Asterales; family Asteraceae; genus Deinandra; species Deinandra increscens. The sequence continues at coordinate 21,439,173 of JBCNJP010000023.1, forward strand.
AGCTTCTTTGAAATGAGCAGGGGGTGAAACAGTCTTATCAAACATTTTCTCAAAATTTTCATCGTTAGCTAAGAAGCTTGTGAAAACTTGAGAATTTGAAACATTATTAAGCAATCGATTAGCATCAAGAACCTGAACCTTCAGATCAGAAATTTTCTGTTGAGCCTCAGCAAATTCTTTTTCTTTAGCAATCAATCGCTTTGCAACCTTGTGAGTTTCAAATTTTTGCAAACGCAGATTATCAAGTCCTTCATTTAATTCCTTCTTCAATTTATTTTCGTTTCTCTTTTGAATCTCCAAATTTGCGGCTTGAACTTTATTGATACGAACTAACTCCCGCTTCTCCTCCAACAACTTTCCCATGTCAACTTGATATGCTTTAATCTTAGCAGTGGACTCTTCAACATTCTTTGTACGCAGATCAAGTTTGACTTTTGATTTATCAAACAAATTCTGAAAATCAGCAGCTGTATCTTCAGCTTCATCCTTCCATTTCTTTACATCTTTTACCAACTCATCCCGTTCTTCACAAATCTTAGCCTTTGAAATTTCAACATTCTGTTTATCTTGCTTCAAAACTTCCAAAACCTCATTCAATGTTTGGATTTCCATGGTCAAATACTCATTCTTTAATGTCAACGTCTTGTCATGATCTTTAGAAATTTCCAATTCTGAATTAATCACATCAAACGCCTCAGACAGTTGTTAAACTTTATTCATCAATAAGCATTTTCTTTCATCAGACTCTCCAAATTTTCAGCAGATTCATAAGAACTTGGAATTGAACTAGTATCGGAACTAGTTTCTGAACAAAAATCTTCTTGTTGATCATGCGTAACTATCAATGCAGATGAATCATACTCAAACTATTGACCCCAATCATATACACCATCATTTTGAGCAATCAAAGCTGTGGTCTTGCTTGTGTTACTAGTAGATGGTTGAGTAAAACCAGGCTTTGGTGATATAGGAACAACAGACTTATTTGCATGTACCTGATGACAATCTTTAGCAAAATGTCCAAGTTGTGAACATTTATAACACTTTAATTTGGACTTGTCAAAACCCAACTTATCACCAGAAAAATATTCCTTCCATGCTTCTTAAAGAATCTTTTAGATCGTTGACACAACATAGCATATTGCCAAGATACATCCAATTCAGTTAGTTGATCATCATCAAGAGCATCAAGATCCTCACTGGTTAACTTTGCATCAGCAACATTTTTTAGAATCAATCCAAAAGATGATGAAATCAACGCAGAAATCATTTTGGCACAATCATCAGTTGATTCCGCTGAAAAAGCATTTAGACTTGAAAAATTTGGAATTGTAAAATTGCAACCTCTTGAAGAATTACTATCAGAATTTCCTGAAGCTCCAGCTATAAAAGCAACACTTGGTGCTGTATTCTGATTTGGTTTAGACTTTGCACTCATGCTTGCACTATTTTCACCATGATACAACTCAGGATGTTGCAAGGTAGCGGTTGACTTCTTTGAGTTTAACATTTCCATTTCTCGAGCATGAAGTTTTCCAGTAAGCTCGTGAAATGTCATTGCAGAATAATCCTTGTCATGAGTGAGTAACAAAACATAATTTTCCCACTTTTCAGGTAATGCTTCCATGATCTTTTCCTTTAAATCTGCATCAGATTTTTCAATTCCAACAACCTTCAATTCACTAATCAAATGTGAAAATCTTGAAACTAGAGCAGTAATGTTTTCATTGTCATAGTTTTGAAAATTATCAAATTCTTTGTTCAAGACTTTCTTTCGACTCTTCTTATAGTCAGCATTTCCTTCACATCATGCGGATAAGGCATCCCACAATTGCTTAGATTTCTTGCAAGTACTAAATTGATGAAGCAATTCAGTAGGTAAAGCCATAGTAAGATAACCATAAACTTTCTTTTCAAGCTCATAACTTTTTCTTTCACCACCATCGAAGTCTTGAATTTCTTTAAGATCTCCATCTTCCATTGGTCGTTCATACAACTTTCGAATTGGAATCCATAAATCAATGTCATTTGTGCTAATATAAGCAGAAAATCGTTTCTTCCAATTTTGATAATCTTCAAGTTTTAACAATTTGGGAACTTTCTGACTTGTTCCAATTTCATTGTCAAAATTTAGCATGGTTTGCATGGCACTTTGCATTGCAGCAAACGCGTGAAAATCCGACATCGTTGAATTCTGCTGGCCGAACTTGCTCCGATCCTATCACCTATCTCCGAACTCTGTCCGAACCTAAATCAAGAGTCCGAACTATGTTCGAACCTGCTCCGAATCAGAATCAACAAGCCGAACTCCTAAACAACTCCGATCTATCTCCGAACCACCTCTGAACTCCGAACTTTGACCGAACTCTCACCGAATACACACCGAACGCTGACCGAACTTGAAGTTCGGAGCAGTTACTCCGAGCCTGAATAGAAAACTCCGAACTTCGAACACATTTTTCGAAAACGCACGAAAATGGACTGATTTTGACGAAACTTGTTACTGTGAGTTTGAAAAACAGATAGAAAATGATTTGCAAGCAAGCTTAACACCAAACACTTGATAGAAATGATGAAAATCACAAAAACAAATTCGAGAAACTTCAAAATCGCTTCAAAAATCCGGAAATAGCAACCACAGATCAGTAGAGTGAACCAGAAAGCTCTGATACCACTTGAAAATGCGTGTACATCGGATCGTCTACTCGATCTAGCTAATCGGACATCGAAACGTAATTAACCGATTGTTTTATTGATCAATGAAGAACAATTACAATCAGCAAACACTCAGAAATAGACACAGAGAATACACACTCAGAAACACACACTTAAGAAATCTCACACGCTCAGAACTCTCCAGTTACAAAGACCAAACGTATATTTATACCCAGCTGGCCGAGCTTCGGCCGAACCTCAGGTTCGGCCAGTCCGAACTTCAGGTTCGGACCTAGATTGGCCAGACCTAGAATGACTTGATCTTGTACATTGCTTGATACTTCACACGACGCACATCTCAGATATCAACAAATTTTTTTAAAAAAAAAATATTTTTCGTATCTTGTGTTAATCAATCAAAAACAAATAATAAGTAAAACTTTTTGGCCTTTATGAATTTATACTAAAACACACCAAAAGTCTTTTTGATATTTTTTGAAATGAAATGTAAATGAAATACAGAAACAAACACTATTTTTGTCTTTTGCGTGAAAGATCACGACGCAAGATCATATCAGACATAACGCATCTAGCACATTCCAATTTTGGTCTTAATCAGCATGCAAACCAAGATAATGGCAAATACAACATTTATGTTTATTTCAGCATGCACCAATCATTTTTATCGTTTTCAGATATGCTTGAGATAATATTATCATGCACTGATAACTCGGCCTCCACTCTATCAGAAATAATGGCAAATCGTTATGTTTATCAAATAGAAGCAAATTTTCTTAGTGATTTAATGATCCTTTATGAGTCATGCAAAAATAAAGCAAAACCTCAAATACCTAGCAATCAGGTCGGTCTTGTGGACACACAGAGAAAGCCCATGTATTTGAGAAAATAAGAAAGCAAAACAAGTTAAAGTTGTATAAATCAACAACGATCAGGTTGATACTTTCGTATATGCAGAGAAAGTCCAATGAATTATATGAAAACACCAGAGAAAATAAAGCAGAATGTCAAACGAACAACAATCAGGTAGATCTTTCGATACGCAGAGAAAGTCCGATCGTTTGACAAAATAAAGAAAATCAAACAAGTTTAAATCTTTCTAAATAAAATCATGCATTCATCAGGATATCTCTTTATTCTATTTTTGTCAGAATCATTACACAGCAATCATCAAGAAGCAAATAACCAAAGATCATTAGGCAAACTTTATGTTTATATCTTACTTGCAGATATCAGATTAGTCATGCACATTCACAGATTATGCAAGTACCTACATCCTTTAGACTTAATCTATCCATGGCAGATAAACGTATATGCTGATGTACTATCATTTCTCGCTTTTGTCGGATCAATTTCTCAATTTTTCATATTTTCTATATTTTCCCAGTTTCTCCCCCTAAAATTCAAACAAACACTATTTTTTGAATTTTCAAACTTTCTCCCCCTAAAGATATGAACAAACGAAAACAAAAAACAAAAATGAAAATGATCAATCAACACTTGACACATTTTTGAAAATGATATTTTTGAAAATCAACTTTTCAAAGATAAGAACGATGCATTTGAATTTAAAACCACAAGTATCTCACTGCCAACAATCTCGCGATTACTAACATGTCTTCTTGAAATACATGCAAACACTAAAAAATAGTAAGTTCTTAAGACCCCGACCCTCATCCACAACGATGGTAGGTCGTCCAGTGTCTTCTACAAAATCTGTGTTGGCCGCGGAAACAACTTTCGGTCTCCATTCCTGTTTTGGTTTTATGATTTCTAGTGAACCATTGTCAACTGATTAATGACAATCAGAACTACTACCCAACTTTTCCGAAGTAAGCTTCTTTTTCCCGAAAACGTTAGTGTTGGGTATTGTTTCACTAAAAATAATTCCATCAAGATCAACATACATTGTATGTTTGGCATTTGATGATGAATTGTTAGTTGTCATAGGACAATTATTTGCATAATGACCCTTCTTACGACAAACATAACAAAGTCTTTTACCAGTTGGATTGATTGAAATTGGTTTTCCAAACTGATCAGTCAGACATTCATCATAAACTTTGGAAAACACAGGTTTAGGTTTCTTTGGTTTTTGGAATTTTGGAAAACATTTTGGAGAATCATAAAAACCAGAATCATCTCCATAACCAAAGAATTTATCTTTATGATAAAACCTGTTCGATTTAGCATAATAAAATGAATCTGAATTGTTACCGCCTTGTGGTGTAGGATCAGATATACAAGAAGACTCTTCAGAAGAAAGCTTTTCATCTGGTGAAGATACCTTCTTCTTCCAACATTGTGACTTCTTATCTGAAAACACCTTCTGCTTCTTTACCTTCTTTGTGTTAAATTCCTTCTTGTTGAAATCCTTAACCGGCATTTCTTTTTCTTCAAACCCCAAACCACCATTCTATTGCTTGAATTTATCTTGAACAGAAGTTGGTATCTCATGACCTTGTTTGGAAAGTTTTGTAAATTCAGTTGATACCTTTCAAATCATTCTTCTCGTAAATCAAAGAATCATCAATCACAATCTCAGAAAAATTTGGTACTTTCACGTTTTCTGGATTTCCATTAAACACCTTTTCTTTTTCAAGAAATGTAGATTTTGAGGCAAATTCCAACCATTTGCAATAATCAATCACCTTTTTATGCTTCTTAGATGTTGACTTGGTTTTCTTTCCTGAACTGGTATCAGCAAATTTTGAATAATCATGCTAATCAAAACCAGATGGTATAACTGGAACAGACATTTCAATATTCACAGGAGCAGGAACTTGATGAAGACTTGCATTTTTACCATTCTTCTGACTCTTCTCCATCTTATACAAATAATTCAGGAAAGTCGGTGAATTATTGCAATTTTTCAATTTCCTTTGCAAATCAAAAATCTCTATCTTTTGTTCAACTAATTTCGTATTAGCTTCCATCAACTATTTCTGTGAAGCAATGTACTTGTCCGACAATCTGTTATACTCAATTTTATGACATTCTCTCAAGTGACATTCTTCCAGAACTTCGGCAGTAACTTTCTCTACCAGTTTCTTATAATAGACAACATCTTGTTTCAAAATGTTATTTGGCAGACTCAAGAACTCGACCGAAACAAAGTTTTTGGTTAAAAAACGCAACTTTGAGCAGTTATAAGTCACAAAAATGTTTCAGTAATGAATTTCACTCGAAATGTTCAAAGATTGACTCGTTTTTTAATGAAGAACACTCGATTTTATCAAGAAAACTAACACGATCAAAGCATACGCAATAGAGCAACCTGGATTTGCTCTGATACCAGTTGAAAAACCATAAGACGGATCTTACTTGAGGTTTTCTAGATCGTAAAGTGAGAACGAGATGTAAATAATAGTTTGTTTTATTGAAATCAACAAAGACTCAATTACAAACTCTCTAATCAGCTCAAACAGAGAAACACTCTCAGCAACACATAGTTAAGATCTGGCCTCTCTTAGTATCCTCTCACCATTCAAACATTCAAAGCACAAATTCCTATTTATACACGTCTGGGCCGAACCTCCGCCGAACTCCAAGTTCGCCTGGTCCGAATCTCAGGTTCGGACAAGGTTCGACGGGCAACATGAACTTGTCTTTGATCATCACATCGTCTCGTTCAGATACTTCACATGACGCACAGATTAGGTATCAACACTTGGAAAGACGTGTTATGAGCTATCGAAGAATCATAAGCTGAATCTCAAATATCTGGAACCGTTTGGGTGTCCCTGCACGATATTACAGTCTGCTGGAAAATTTGACGAGTAGGTGTATGAAGGATTCTTTGTCGGATACTCAAATCAAAAGAAACGTGGTTTTAACCAAAAGACCGGTGTAGTGGAAGATTTTTACATGTTGATTTTCAATCATACACTTTACCACCCAAAGGTGTCAGTCCATATTGGATGTTCGATTACAAGAGACTATTTGATTCACTCGATTCAAAAGAAGGTATAACCAATGAGCAACTTTCAATCGTTTACATTAATCTACAAGATAATGCTCCGGTTATGAATATTCCTACTCCGTCTGCTCCGAATGTGCCTGTTGCTGAAGATGTTATGACCGAAACCACAATTGATACAACTGAAGCTGATGTTATGTCTTCTAATGACGAACATGATTTTCATGAGGCTAATTCGGAACCAGTTGATGTTCCTGCCCCATAAATCGTGTCTACTACAAATGAGACTGATGTGATTGTGGATGATCATACACAAATTGTCTCGCAACTTGAATCAAGTACAAATGACAATGTTGTGGTTGAGGAAGATCATATCACCAACTTAGATGAAAATATTATTGTTCCGACTTATCAGACACTCCGAATCAACACTTATCACCCTCAAGATAATATCATTGGTTATTTGGATGAAGGAGTGCGTACCAGAAGGCAGATTGAAAGTAGTGCATTACTCACAATCAGGGAATCAGGGATTCAAGACGAAGTGTTTCACTCATGCTTTCTTTCCCAGATCGAACCAGTAGATGTTTAGCAAGCTCTAAAAGATGGTTCGTAGGTTGAAGCAATGTAGGAAGAACTTCAACAATTCCAAAAGCTCGGTGTTTGGCACTTGGTTGACTTACCCCAAAATAGCAAAGAGCCATGTGGTACCCGTTGGGTATTTAAATGCAAAAGAGATGATCGCGAAGTCATTGTTCGAAACAAGGCGCGTTTGGTCATCAACGGGTTTTCTCAAGAGGAAGGTATAGACTTTAACGAGGTCTACGCGCCAGTTGCACGAATCGAAGCTATTCGAACTTTCTTGGCGTTCGCGGCACACCGTGGTTCTAAAGTATACCAGATGGATGTCAAGAGTGTGTTCTTGTACGGAAAGGTGCAGGAAGAAGTCTATGTTAAACAACCTTAGGGATTCTATGATCCTGATTATCCGGATAAGGTTTATAAACTCGACAAAGCACTATATGGGTTAAACCAAGCTCCTCGAGCATGGTATGTAACATTGTCAAGTTATTTACTTCAAAACGGATTCAAGCGCGGGTTGATAGATTGCACCTTGTTTTGCAAGAAGACGGGAAACGATTTGCTGTTGGTACAAATTTATGTCGATGACATAATTTTTGGTAGCTCAAACGACCAGCTTTCATAGGATTTTGAAAAGTTTATGCAATCTGGGTTTGAAATGAGTTCCATGGGCGAAATGGCGTTCTTTCTTGGTTTATAAGTTCAACAGTCTGAAAAAGGGATCTTCATCCATCAGATAAAGTATATGAATGACGTTCTCAACAGATTCAAGATTAGTGATGTTCATGTTCTGGGAACTCCGATACAGGTTTCTCATGGCCTCTCACCGGATGAGAATGGTGAAGAAGTTGATGCGACTCTTTACCGGGCTATGATTGGTTCGTTAATGTAGTAAACTGCTAATAGACCTGATATCATGTTTGTTATGTGTTTGTGTGCTAGGAACCAGGCAACTCCGAAGCAATCACATCTAGATGCGGTCAAATGGATTTTGGCTTATCTGAAGGGTAATACGGATCTCAGGATCTTGTAACCTCATGATGACAAGTTTAAATTGTCTGCCTATTCTGATTCAGATTATGGAGGCTGCAAGATCAATTTCAAATCTACAACAGCCGGTTGTCAATTTCTGGGAGAAAGGTTGGTGTCGTGGCAGTGTAAGAAGCAGACATCTGTAGCAACATCCACTACTGAAGTCGAGTACATTGCGGCTGCTAGCTGATGTTCTCAGGTTTTATGGATACAACAACAAATGAAAGACTACGATTTGCAATTTCTTACTACTCACATTCACATAGACAACTCTACCACTATCTAAATTACTAAGAATCCCGTCCATCACTCAAAGACCAAACATTATGACATCCGATATCACTTTATACGTGATTGTTACGAGAAACACCTCATTGATTTGCAAAAGATCCATACTGATTTTCAAAGAGCAGATCTTTTTACAAAGGCTTTTGATAAAACCCGCTTCAGATATCTCTTGCAAATCAACGGTATACATATATCAAATGAGTAATTATTGGTTGATCAAATTTTCTTAACTTTTGTTGCATTTTTAGTTTTTCTTTACTTTTATGCATTAAACAATCCAAAAATAGTGTTGTGTATTGTTTTGGGGGAGAAAAATCAGAAAATCATTAAAAAAATTGATAAATGCAAAAATTAAAAAATTAAAATAATCAAAAATGAGAAATTGATCCGACCTAACGAAAAATGATGTTACGTCAGCATATGTTATCAACCATGGATAAAGTAGGAATAAAGGCTGTAGGTACTTGTTTGGCTAGTTGAATGCGTTAAGGCAAATTTGATATATGCTAGTATGGTATAAACATAAAGCATGCTTGATAAACGTGATGTTACATCATGATGGATATTGTGTGACGTTGGCAATTAAAAAAATTGAAAACATCAAAAACAGAATAAGAGATGTTCTGGTGTACGCTTGTTGTCATTTTGTAAAGATTTAAACTTGTTTGATTTTCTTTATTTTTTCAAGTGATCGGCCTTTCTCTGCATATCGAAAGATTGACCTGATTGCTGTTCACTTGAGGTTCTACTTTAATTTCCTTGGTGTTACGTATAATCCATCGGACTTTCTCTGCGTGTACGGAAGTACGACCTGATTGTTGTTGGGTTATACAATTTCTGCGCTATTTTCTATTTTTTCTTTTCCTAAACAATCGGATTTTCTCTGCGTGCTCACAAGGCCGACCTGATTGTTGTTTGTTTAGGGTTCCGCGTTATTATTGCATGAAACACCATGAATGATAAATCTCTGTTGAAAATCAGATTCTGTGTAAAAATACAAAAAATAGAATAAGTCATGTTGCCAGTATTCGGTTTGTGTGGGCTTTCACATTATCTATGCTTGATTTGCCTAAACTGAAATAAACTGAAAAGTTGTGTTCTCGGCCGACTTGGCTTGCATGCTGATTAATTTTGAAATTAAAGTGTGTCTGATACGTATTGTCTGATATGATCTCGCATCTAGATCTTTCTCGCAAAAAGTTTAAGTTATGTAAACTACATGGATGAATCTGATTTGTGGCATAGGAGTTTAGTACATGTAAACTACAAGAACATGAACATAATTGTCAATCTTGGCTTGGTTAAGGGTCTTCCTAACAAGCAATTTACATGTTCTGAACATTGTGTGCCATGTCTCAAGTGCAAGCAACACAAAACCTCCTTCAAGCCAAAAGTTGAATCTTGTATTTCACAACCTCTAGAGCTGTTGCACATGGATCTCTTTGGTCCAACTAGAGTAATGAGTTTAGGGAAAAGGTCATATTGTTTTGTCATTATTGATGATTTTTCTAGATACACATGGGTTTTCTTTCTTAAAACAAAAGATGAAACTGCTGAATTGTTAAAAACTGTTGTGATTAATTTAGAAAATCAATCAAATTTCAGAGTGAAAACAATCAAATGTGACAATGGCACTGAATTTAAAAATCATGTTTTAAATTCATTTTGTGAAGAAAAGGGAATTGTTAGACAATTCAGTGCTCCTAGAACTCCACAACAAAATGGTGTTGCTGAAAAGAGAAATAGGACACTGATTGAAGCTGCTAGGTCAATGTTAGCAGACTCTAAACTCCCTGTGATATTTTGGGCAGAAGCAGTGAACACTGCCTGTTATGTCCAAAACCGGATTTTGATTGTCAAAGCCAAGAACAAGACACCATATGAGCTTTGGAGAAAAAGAAAGCCAAATATTTATTTCTTTAAGCCGTTTGGTTGTCCTGTTACAATATTGAGAACCAATGAGCTATTGCCTAAATTTGCAGAAAAGGCAGATGAAGGATATTTTGTTGGATATTCTGGATGCCTAAGGCATACAGAGTATACAAGAAGATAACCAAAATTGTTGAAGAAACTATAAACGTGTCTTTTAATGAAACTGTGGAGAACACTGATTCTGGGTCAAGTGAACCTAAAAATTCAAATGATGCTGCATCTAATGAGCTTAGTTTTGAGCATCTGACCCACAATTCAGAAACCAGTTCTCATAAAGCAGTTGAAGTTTCAGATCCTGTGTCACACTTTGGTAATGTTGAGCTTTAACACACACTTCCTAGGCTCAACATATCATCAAATGGAAGAAGCCATGAGTTCCCTATGCTCCAAGACAGAAGAATCAACAAGAATCATCCATTGGATAATGTTATTGGAGATATGGCAGCACCTGTATTAACAAGAAGTAAATTTGCTGATGCAAATATTTGTTTACATGTTGCATTTTGGTCTCAAGAAGTACCCAAGAAGGTAGTTGATGCCTTAGAAGATAATAGCTGCGTAGAGGCAATGCATGAAGAATTATTTCAAATTAACAAGCAGAAAGTTTGGGATTTGGTAGACCTACCTGCTGAAGCAGAACCAATTAGCACCAAGTGGGTGTTCAAAAAAAAAAGGATGACAGGGGCATTGTCATTAAGAACAAAGCAAGACTGGTGGTGCAAGGCTATGTATAGGAAGAAGGCATTGATTATGATGAAGTGTTTGCACCTGTGGCTAGATTGGAAGCAATCAGAATCTTTCTAGCCTATGCTGCCTTCAAAGACTTTCAAGTATTTCAAATGGATGTCAAAAGTGCCTTCCTGTATGGCCTACTAGAACAAGAAGTGTGTATGTCAAACAACCTCCTGGCTTTGAAGATCCTCATCATCCAAACAGGGTATGCAAGTTGATCAAAGCCTTGTATGGTCTCAAACAAGCACCTAGAACCTAGTATGAAACTCTTTCAAACTATCTTCTAGAGAATGGCTACAGGAGAGGAGCTATTATCTCAAACAAGCACCTAGAACCTGGTATGAAACTCTTTCAAACTATCTTCTAGGGAATGGCTACAGGAGAGGAGCTATTGATAAAACACTTTTTGTCAAAAATGTTGGTAAAGATATGTTGATGGTCCAAATTTATGAAGATGATATTATTTTTGGTTCATCTAATACTTTGTTGTGCAAGGAATTTGAAACTTTGATGCAGTCGAAATTTGAAATGAGCTCCATGGGAGAATTAACCTTCTTCTTAGGACTACAAGTGAAGCAAACTGTAGCTGGGATCTTTCTAAATCAATCAAAGTATATCCAAGATCTGTTGAAGAGATTTGATATGCTGACATGTTCAAGTGCTAAAACTCCTATCTCCACTTCCCACAAGTTAACCAATGACTTCAAGCCAGTGGATGTACACATGTACAGAGCAATGATAGGATCACTGATGTATCTCACTGCAAGTAGACCCGGCATCATGTTTAGTGTTTGCTTATGTGGAAGATATCAGTCATCACCAAAGGAGTCCCACATGCTAGCTGTCAAGAGAATTTTCAAGTACTTGAAGGGTTAACCAAAACTGGGTTTATGGTATCCCAAAAATTCTGACTTCTCTTTCAAAGCATTCACCGATAGTGACTATGGAGGCTTTGACATAGACAAGAAATCAACATCAGGCGGATGTCAATTCTTGGGTGAAATACTTGTTTCCTGGCAGTGCAAGAAGCAAAATTGTGTTTCTACATCAACAGCTGAGGCTGAATACATTACTACCTCAAGTTGCTGCAGTCAAGTTCTTTTGATCCAAAATCAGATGCTTGATTATGGAATCACCTTCATGGAAACTCCAATTTTTGCAGACAACAACAGTGCCATCTCCATCATCAACAATCCAGTCAAGCACTCCAAAACAAAGCACATTGATATAAGGTATCATTTTATTAGAGATTGTGCATAAAAGAATCTGATTAAACTGTTCAAAGTTCACATTGATCATCAATTGGCTGACCTGTTTACCAAAGCTTTTGATGAGGCCAGATTCTTCTACCTCATCACAGCCATTGGGATGATGAACTGTGATTAACTTAAAGCTTTTCACAATCTTAATAAAAGAAAATTTTGCGTCTAAGAGTCCGTCTCTTGATACAAAAAGAAAAAGAAAAGAAAAATATCGTGTGTTAATTAGAAACCATTTTCAGTTCATAGTCAGTAACTGCAGTTAATCTATGAAAAATTAACACAAATTTTCAAAAATCATGTGTTTTGGTTTTCCGGTCCAAGTTCCGGTTCAAACTATGAGAAAAGACCTTTTGAAAATCTCCGGGTGAAGTTCAACCGGAAAAATACTTTGTATCCTATGTGGAAAATATTTTTGAAAACAATTCTTCCAAGCGTAAAAATCTTCCGCTTGAAGTTCAAATGGAAGAAATTTGGTTTTTAAAATAAAGGAGAAAATAGGCTCCGCTTGAACTTCCAGGTCAACAAGTCAACATTCACTTTTCATTAAATTACCCGGAAGGCACACCTTTTTAAGCGGATACACAATAAATTACCCATTAAGTTTTTATCCATTAAATATCCGAGGTTTCAGTAAATATCCTTTTGGATAATGACATGCTTTAACGTGTTGTACCGTATAACCCGAAAAGCACACGTCACATCAGTTACTGAACGGTTGCATTAAAACCTCTCTCCTCTACGTCACCGACGGAAAAGGTAAAAGGCCCTAAATTACCGTCATTTCCCATTTCTCACAAACGCCACTCCCAAATTTCTCTCAAACCTCTCCATAACTTCCACAAAATGCAAACTTCTCTCCTGAATCTCAAATCAACAATGGCTCCCAAAGCGAGTAAAAGTGGCAAGAAGCCGGTCACCGATTCAAGTTCCCTGTGGAACACAATTTGGTGACATATCTTGAAGCACCTAGCAAGACAGATATCTACAACGGAATGATTGAATTCTTAAATAAGTTTCACCTTCATCACGCACTGACAGTTGAAGCGGTGATCTTTGAAGAAATCATGGAAGAATTCTGGTCTGACACTAGGGTTGTAGAAGATGGCAATGGTGGTGAAGCGATAGTGTGAACTGTTCAGGGCACTGAAGTGGAAATTAATGAGGCAAAAAATTAGGAAAGTGTTAAAGTTAAGGGATGAAGACGGTTATGTGTTTGTAGACTCCAAGGTATACCTGCCACTGTTTAGAGACATTGGGTATGGAGGTTCATTAGAAGGCAAGACAATAAAGAAGGGGCAACTCCCATACAATTGGAGGTTGCTGGCCCACACGAATCTGGTTTTCTTAACTCCTAAGAAAGGAGGTTTTGATGAACTTGCCGCTGAACAAGCCTCGACATTTTATGAAGTAGTCAAAGGTCAAAACTTCAATTTCTCTTAACTGATTTTCAAAGGCCTAAAGGCAAACACCACACCAGAATATGTTTATGTCTATCCAAGATTTTTAACTTGCATTCTCAGGGAGGAATACCCTCAAATCATTTTGGGTGGTTCAATTTTACATCCAAAACTCCTAAATGAGAAAACTTTTTCAAATTTAGCCCAAAACAAGACAGTTTTTCTTGGAAGGGATACTGACCATCCCCTGCCAATTCCAAGGCAGTTTCCTGATGAACCTGCTCAGGCTGAGGTTCAAATGGAAACTATTACTACACATGAGCAACCTACTCAATATGACAGGACTACAAGCCCAATAGTTCCTGATCCGACATCTGTCCCCACTTCCTCTACTATAAAAACTTATCATTTCAAAAAGAGGAAGTCCACTGCTAAAACAACCACCACTGCTACTTCCTCATCTGAATCCCCTCCTGTCACTTTCAAAAGACAGAGAAAAGTGGTCATTAAGTCTCCTCCACCTAATACCACCAACCAACCTGAAGCTTCAAGCCCCGCTAAAGGCAAAAAGCCCAAGCGGAAGCTCACTAAATTGGGATTAGCTCTTAGGGACGAACCTTCTTCTGAGGGGGGAGTCATTAGACATGGATGTACAATCCCCATCCGAGAGGTTCTCACCCCTACATACCCTATCACCTAGGAGTGACAGTGTACCCACTCTTGATCCAAATGAGGGTGTTATTAACTCACCAACCTCATTACATGAGAACATACTGATGGATCAAGTCCCTGCTACACTGAGCCCCCACTCTTTACCGGAGGTGAATCTCAGGAGTTATGAAGAGATTCATACAGAGAGGGCTGCTACTGCCCATGTGTCCCCACTGGACCTTTGTGCTAGCAGTAACATCAATTAGACCCAATCTGTGGCAATCTTCTCTGAATCAGCACCCATGGGTGTAGGTGGAATCCCTGTTCCTGATTAAATACACATTAGCTCTCTCTCCCCATCTGGTCCCTAGTGATGAAGTTTCATATCCCCTACAACTTCGTCAGTGATGAAATCAGCGTACTCAAGCCCATTTGTGATGGACAGAGGTGGGATCCTCCAGTAAATGAGGAAATAGCCAATCGATGTGTGGTTTAGGTATTGCACCATTTGATTCAGATCATGGCAATAAAATGTTTGAATGTCGACATAGTCGACATAATCCACCTTTCCCTTCCACACATCCTAGCCGGCGGCATTTCGGTGGAAACCTGCAGCCATTATTGAGTGAAAATACACTTACAGGGAGTCTTGTCGTAGTAGGGCGCTGGTTCATTCACACCCCTAATCCTCCATTGTTTACCAAAGGCATCCATTGATCGATCGAAGTTTTTCTCTTGATGATCAGGAAATACGTTCGTACAGAAGATTTTGGTGGCAAGAAAGTTGAAATTTAAAGGCAGTCAGGCCACGCTACCAGCCATGGTGGCAAGAAGTGCAAAGGTCAGGCCATGATAACTGGGTATATTTTTTTTACCTTTACCACGCAAATTCTTTTTTCACCGTATCTATTTATTACCTTTAGCAACGCAAATTTTTTGATCATTATTTTTTATGTGATGGGAATAATTAAATAAGTTCTAGTTAAAATATAACCAATTAACACTTCTGTCTCAATGGTTCTTCTTAATCTTGTAGTGTGTTCCTTTCTTTTGACTGACCTAGGTTCAAGCCTTGTTTTTTGACTGACTCAGGTTCAAGCCTTGTTTGCTACATTTTATAATTTTTTGATTGTCTAATAGTGGATGACATGATTTATAAACTGGATAGATTTCACTTCTTCAGTAAATTGGAACAAGAACAAAACCGTATGAACTAGAATTCCTCAGGAAGAAGAGTTCATCTGGATTGAGAGCAGATGAAAAGACCCGGGTGACATTTATAATTAAACAGGATCAATTTTAGTTATTCATTAGAGAAGAAGAAGAATATAACCGGATGAACTAGAGTTCTTCAGGATGATTTATAATTAAAAAAAATCTATTTGCAACGGAAAAATTAAGATTCATGTATTTTTCCGGAAGAACATTCATTCCGGATGAATGTTTATAACCTTCCGGAACATTACCTTTCGCCACGCACATAATTTCATACCGTGACCATTCGTCATCTACTATTTAGTCACACAACCTAATAACAGTGGCCATATGTACTAGCTTTTAGCCACATAACTAAGTAAAAACAATGGCCATTGCTCACATTTAGCCACACATAATATATATACTTAATAGTTTTGTTTTTTTAATTTACTAAGTAATAAAACCTGCTCTTCCATCGCACAACATTATTTAAGCGTTGCCCACTACTACAAAAACTGCCTTCCTTGACACGCGAACGATGACACTCGGTCATTTCTTGACGTGCAAAAAAAAGTGTCTTATTAAAATGTCAAGAATAGATAAATCCCAAGTATAGATGACGCGCATTTTTACGTGTCATGAACTTCTGTCATATTTAGAAAAAAACACGGAGGACACTTATAATGTGCGTGTCAAGAAGCCCATGTCGTTTTTTATTTATTTTCCCGCCAAAAATTTTCAGAAAAAACAAAATCCAAAAAAAAATAAAATAATAAAAGTAAAATAACGCGCCTCTTTTATGTTTGCCCTAATTCCTTCCGCCCCAACTCCGGACCCCCAACTCTCTAGCTCTCAATCAGAAAACTCTAGCCCCACCACTACCGGCGAAATCCGAAAACTCCAGCCCCACCACTACCGGTGGCCGTTGACTCCGGCGACAACAAGCGCAGAAGGCTCAGAACAAGCGGAGAAGGCCGCCGAATACCGCCGTAGCTTATACAACGCAGCTCCGGCCCTATACGACTGCTTGTCGTCATCGAGCTTCGCCATTGCCGCCGAACGCCGCCGTAGCACTGTACATTCTTTCTCTAACACAAATCCAACTGTTTATGTTCAATTCAACTGTTAATTAGGGTTTTGTAGATCAGATGCCGTATCTGTTTGAATCTGTTACAAAATTGAGATAGAATATGAGTTTGCCTCTCTAGGTTTAATTATCTAAATAACTTATCTATCACTGGAACTAGCTAGAGGTTTCTAAAAGTAGAGGAATCAGACTCAATGCACTGGTCAAGAGTCAGATTGCCCTATAGTGCATAGTGTTTCTAATTAGAAAGACCAGTATTCAGTTGTATGTATGAACGATTTAACAGTAGCTTAAATAGCTAGTATTAGTAGCTGTTGCTGGTCACTTTATATGAAAATCGATGATTCTTTACTCTATGTCATGTTTCTGTGGATAAATTAAAGTTGTACACCTGATGTTTTACAAGTGTAGATATATCTGTGATGCGGTTGCTTTACTTTTAATGTTTAAATAGGCATTTATATCAAATTTTTATGTTTCTAGGTTGAATGTTGTAGTTGTTGTTTACTTGTTTATTTGTCTGCATGTTTGTTAGTTTTGTTAGATCACATTAAATGAAATAGATATGTAAATTATGTCGCCTTGTTGAAACTAGGGTGAGTTGCTGTTTGTGATTTGTTGTTTACTTGTTAGTCCTTGTCTTTTGTATATTGTTCTCTGTCTCTTTCGTAGATGTTGCATTGCTGTTTGCAGAGATTTCATGCTCGTTTACAAATGGTTCTTCTTGTGCAACCATAACGGTGTTTAAATCCCAGCTATTTTTAGACTCTTAACCGTTCCATGTCCATTTAAATCCCAACCGTCTTTTGTTCCATGTTCTATTTTTTTGTATCAAGATTCAGCTTTTTAATTAAATAGATGTAGCTGAGTAGTTAGCATGGATAATTGTTGTGACTAGTTGTATGTATCTAGGCATTGCCATTCATGGTCTTATGAAATTTGTGTAGTTCTTGTAATTTGGTTTCTAGGTGGTCATAGGTTCAGGGCGCAAAGGGTGAGCCTGTGGAGAATCTGGTCACTTAGGTAGAATTATCATGATCTTCAAATGTGCTCTATCTCAACTCTCAAGACATGTGTTATTTTGCTTTAAAAGTTTGTGGGGACACCAGAGGTATAAGTAGTTCTCATGAAGAAACTGGCCTAAAGGTATTTATGTTGTCAATTTAGCATGATTTTAATTTGGTTATAATGTCAAATGTTTCTTTTTTGATTTTTAAATACATGGATATTGAACTAGGGATCTCAAAGCATGCTTTTTATTACAAACATTCTTACTGGGTGTTTTATTTGTTGTTGCAGGAAAAGACCACTAGCCAAAGCAGGGATACGGATACTGCCATACCAGCTAGAAAGGTCTACTTTCGGTAGCGAAAGTTGGTCCAAATGTACAGTGTAAACATAGTTTTCAGTAATGACCTATAATCAACATGAGATGTACAATATTCTTTTGTTATTTAGTTTTCTAATGGGTTTAGAACTTAGGCTTATGAGCATTTTCTTTTGGTTCATTGCAGGTTCCTATAGTCCTCTTCTGAGGTGCAGGTATCATAAATTTTTTTTTCAAATGGTACCAATTTAGTCGATTGGAGACGCATATAAACCCAAATCAGCCAATTTCAAGATAACTTGTTATTATGCTATATTTTAGTAGCATTATCATGATTAATTAATTAATCAGCCTTCATGTTAGGGGTATATTCATTATATGGCAGTTATAACCCATTTACTTGTGGATGGGTAGATTTGGGCTGTGTTGTTTTGAACGGGTCAAATAAAAATATAACTAAAGTGAACTATACAATTTACAAATTGGTTATCAATGAGTGGAAGGTACTGGAATCTATTTTTAATATACACAACCTCCTAAATCCTTTTACTGAGAGACCACTATTATATAATACTGTTGTCATAAATAACAAGTTAAGCATTAAAAAAAGTGTTTGGGTAACCCTACTCGGTTCTTTTCAGCGTGTAAAAAGTGACACCCAAACACGATTTGATCCAACCCACTCAGACCAAACAAATTGCCACCTCCACTTCTACGTAATGCCTAATTATTTATTACTTTTTGTTGTTGTCTCGAGTTATATAACATTGTTGTTTATTGCTTATCCAATTATTTGAAGCAAGAGGTAAGTTGTTATGTTCAAGAATAATGTTTTGGATTCTAAAGTGAAATTCTGGGTGGATCTGACTTGATTTGGATATTTTTATTTAAAATTCTGAAGTGTGTGCTATGTTTGCCTCAACAGCCCTGCTGTGGTGGCATACAGCCCCTTCACAGCAAGCTGTTGTTGTTAGTATGCTTATTCCCATCTCTTCTTTTATTATTATTGCAACTTGCAAGTAAAGTTATTGTAATGTTTATTAGTGCCCCTCCCCTACATCTGATTTAATTTGAGAAGTGGATGTTTTCTCATCTCATAACACACTCATTGTAGGTACCTTGTTGGTCGGGATCAACAACCGTTCACGATATATTCTAAACTAAACGTGCGGAATCCGGTTAGATTAGTGATTCAAGATAGAGAAGAGAAGAAACACGAAGAATACGATGATTAAACAAATAAACACTTGATCTTTGCACACAAGAAAACTTGTCGGGTACAAAACCAGAAATCGTAAACTCTCTTCTTCTCTCTCTACAAAGTCGTAATCACCTCACTCTCTCTAGAAATCATAAACCAAGGCCCCCAAATGAGGAGGTCTAGTGGGGTATATATAGACCCTCATTGGGTTTACTATTGGGCCCCTTGTGGATCATAAACCCAATAGTAAACCCAAGCCCAACCATAAACTAACCTAAATACAATAACCAAACTAGCCTATGATTCTAATGAAACCCTCTAAGCCTAGCCCAAACAATTCAATATTACAAGCCTCATAATCTAGCCTCAACAATCTTCCCCTAGGCTTGTGATATTAAATGTCTTCAATCTTTGAAATTCTTCTTCTTGACTGGCTGGCATAGATGTTGATGAAGATTCTTTCTGCAGAAATCTTCAATGGGTTTCATGATGGGCACTTGGGACTTCCTCTTGATCAACATCCGCTTGAACTTCTTGAAATGAACAAGCAATGAAATGGAGGACTCTCATTGACTTGCTTTTCTTGAAAGAACTGGTTCTTGCTGAATCCTCGGTAACTGTCTTGAATCTCCAAAAATTAGAGGGTAAAATTTTGAAAGCCTCTAACTGTGAAGAACTTGATTGTTGATCTTCAAACTTCATGATCTCTGACTGTTCTCTGCATATTTTTCTTCATCAAAGATCGACTTGAAATCTTCAGATTCCCCTAAACATGTGAACATCTTCTTTGAAGCTCTTTTGAAGCTTTTGGAAACTTGTAGAGACACCAACAACTTCCCCTGAACAGTTGCTTTTCAGATGGAAGTCTTGTCCGGCTGGTTCTTTAACTTGAGCAGTAGCATCAGCAGCATCTTTCTATCATCAACCTGTCTGACACACATTTGAAAAAAAGTATACTCCACCAGATATTTGATGACTGGTCTTTGGGTTAGAAGGTAACTATCATCTGTTCAGTAGATTCAAATTAACATTATTTTAACCAAAAACCCTAATATAGATTACGGGTTTTCTATAAAACTTCCCCTGAACCCAAGACCTCTAAAGACTTCCCCTTAGCTGAAAACTTCCCTTCAGCCAAGGACTTCCCCTGAGATAATGCATATTATCCTCGAGTTCCCTTCGGATACTATGTATTATGGAAGTCTTTTCGGATAATA